>JAUTXW010002349.1:0-437098 GCA_030620095.1 Kuschelorhynchus macadamiae | reverse complement strand
TTTGTTGCTTCAACCTCAGTTACGTATTGCTCAAAAGGTCAATAACACAATTAACATTTAAGCAAAATAAAATACACATAGCACATTGTCATTTTGTCAAACAAATACAAACACAGAACATCAATAGATGATTGACCTTTTGATTTACATCTCATGGAAAAATAAAATAAAAACATTTTTGAAAAAGACATGTAACTACCTGTCGAAACGTCAAATTAAATTAAATATGACAAATAATTAAAAAATCGTTTTAATTTTATGAACACGCATCGCAAGAAAAAAAGTACCTAATTACTATATATATATATATATATATATATATATATATATATATATTATATATATATATATATATATATATATATATATATATATATATATATATATATATATATATATATATATATCAAATTATATCAGCCAAGGAGTGAGAGCGAAAAAACTGTTTAGATAAAAATAATTTATAAAGCTCAAAACGTTTATGAACCGCTTCATGACTACCAATAAATTTAGTATATCTACACTAATAGAGGAAGGCAATCTACATCTTAATTTAATCTGGAAGCATAACTACCAAGTTTCTCCTTATTACTGTCAGGCTAAAAGTGTTTAATATGCAAGGAATATTACACAAAGCAGACAAGTTGACCTCGAAAGATATGGACAGAATACATCTTAAAGTTGTCACCATACACCATACAAATGTTTCTCTGCTATACTGAAAATATTTTTTTTGATGAATCAAAATTCAATAAATCGTTTGTACATTGACACACACAGCGATTTTGTTACGTCATGTTGAATTCGTACCAGTTTATTCCTATATCCCATTATTTAATATTTCTGCAAAATTTAATGTCAATTTAATAAGATTTTTTTTAAATTTTATTTGGCCGCCATCTTGAATTTGTAACACAAGTTTACTAGTTTGTTTCTATGTCACACGTAATGATTGCACAAAATTTGGAATTAATCTAATAAGTAGTATTTTCAGGCTGATATTATAAATGTTTTATTAGGCCGGCATTTTGTTTTCATATTCAAAATGTTACCAGTTCATTCTTACGTAACACCTGATTTTTGTGAAAAATTTGAGGTAAATTGGATAACTAGCTATTTTAGTAATAATTTTTTAAAGTTTTATCAGGCCGCCATCTTGTTCCGGCATATTGCATCTTCACCAAAATATTACCAGGTTATCCCCATATAACACACTTAATTTTCCATTTGATGGGTAGTTTTTAAAGTATGCTGCGAACTGACAGATCGACGGACGGACCAACGGAATTGATAAACCTGAGAGGGTGATTTTATTCAGATTACAAATATTTTCTTTGACCGCCATCTTCAATTAGTACTTCAGATTAACTAGTTCATCTCTGCACCACAATTAGTTGTGGCACACAATTTGAAATCAGTTCATTTAGTAGTTTTTCTGCCTGAATTTTTAAATAATTTATTAAGCCGCCATTTTGTTCCGATATCTCGGATCCGTTCCAAAATTTTATCAGTTGATTTTTAAATAATACTTGATTTGTGTGCAAGGTTTGAGATAAATAGGGTCAATGTGGGTAATTGGAAACAGGGGTAATTGGAAACAGCAAGAATAAATAACTTAAACTACATTTAGGAACAACGCTTGACGTTCTTGACGTCTCACGCCATTTTCCCTGACGCGCCAGAATTGTTTGTTTGCAAACTATTGCTTTATGAATTTTGTTATGTTTTTAATCCTGCCTGTGCGTTTTGATAGAGTTTAAAATACTGAAGTTTGATATCCTTTTTATGACATACTATTTATAAGCTCTTTATCCATCTGCAAATATTCATTTTGAGGTTATTTAACGTATGGCGGTTTTTTGGGCAGTGTTTCTAATTACCCTTAACTAAATTAATAAGGGGATAAATGACAACACCTGCTTGGGGTAAATGAGAACGGGCTGATTTCTTCCTTCTTTTCTAGTTCTATACCTCCTACCTAACGGATAAAATATGCCACGTAAATATGTTAAAAAGCGGGACTCACCAGCCTATACTTTAGAAGATTTAGCCAGGGCTGTTGACGATGTTCAAAAGAAAACAAACCTATAGGGCGGCTGCAGAATTTTACCGTATTCCAGTATCGGTTATTCCTAATAGGACAAAGGGTAGACAAGTGCTAATTGATAAAATTGGTGCTGGTGTTTCCCTCACAATACCGATGAATGTTGAAAATCACATTGTTTCTTGCTTAAAAATGCGAGCAAAAATAGACTTTCTTTGCCATAAGACAGAACTATTAAGATTAGTGAGGAATATATTAAAATAAATGACCTGGGAAGGAATGGTACAGCTCATTTATGTTGCGACACCCTACGTTATCTCTATAGAAGCCTGAGCACCTTCAAAAACTTCGCAAAGATGCAAGTAAAACCTGAGATCATTTTTGATTTTTATCCTAAATTAAAACAGACAGTTTAAGAAAATGGGCTAGATCTGCGTGGTATGTCATCATTTGTTTTTAACGCCGACGAAACTGGCTTTAACAGTGATCCTTCGCGTATCAAAGGTATTGGAGTGTGTATCGTGTTTCTGGAGGCTCCGGAAGGGAGAACACAACAGTCTTTGCTTGCATCGCAGCTGATGGTATCTATCTGCCACCCTTGATTATTTTTAAGAGTGCGGCTATACAAGCCAGGTGGATTTTGGATAAGGCTTTAACAGGAATGCTATACGCTACTAGTAAGAATGGATGTATGGAAGAGCCGCAGTTCCACCAATGGCGCACATTTGGTTTTATTTCTCATGTAAATCAACTTCGCGTAAAACAAAACAAGTCACAACAGAAAGCTCTACTTTAGTCATATAAGCGTGAGTATTATTCAGGCCGCGATAAATAATAATATTGAGTTAATAAAATTTCCGAACACTTGACTCCTGAATCCTGCCAAATTTCCTGAAAAAGAATTTGATTCCGAACAGCTTAAGTTTTATCGAGAAAAAATACTTTCATCTACAGTCCCCCTGAGCCCACCGTAAAAAAAGTTATACCATGAGTAAAACAATTAGCATATGGATAGGTCCTAACGACAGAAGATGTTCTAAACCAAATCAAACAAAAAGAGGAGGAAAGGAATAAAAAAAATCAAGGGGAAACGAAAAAAATACCAGTTAGAAAATTACCAGATATTAACAAAGAAATTCAAAAGGTCATGCAACATAAAAGAAAGAGGCAAAATTCAGAATTATCAAGTTCAGATTTAAGTGAAGGAATACTTTCATATGCAGAGACTGACGATAGTCCATGGGATGAAGGAATAGAAGAGTTTGAAGAACTGGAGCCTGTGGAAATGACCAAATTAAAAAATGGAATATTTGCGGTAGTTGCCTTTAAAGGTGGGAAGAGAATGACTATGTCTTACAGATATTTATGTATAATAGAGGATATCGATTCCTGAAATGGTGAAATTAAAGTGACTTCCTTAAAATGTTTAAATAGTTAACGCAAATTTTTTTATTTGGTTGATTCTGACATTAGTTTCGTTACTGTAGACCAAATAATTGGAATTACCCCAGAACCTAACCTTTTGGTAAAAGGAGAACGAATATATTATAAGTTTTCGGAAACTCTTGACATTTTTGAGAATGCTTAGTATGTTTAATTACAATTAAGTCTCATTATTATTAGGAACAAAATATATGTAAGGATAATGTACCATTTAGATTTCGGTTTAAAAAAAATTTATTGATGTTTAGTTATGTTAACATTTTGTATTTTTCGTAATAAAATGTTTATCTACTTCTATAAAATCACCTGGCTAAGCTGATGTTAATTGGAAACAAAGTGCGTATTTTCGACAAAATGTTAAATTTGAGGCAACAAGTAACTCAAATGATTCCATTTGCCCCTATAATAAGTCCCTTATTTCAATTGCACGAGAAGTTACTTGTATCCAATTACCCTCGAAATACTGTTTTTTCTTTAAAATCCTGGGGTAAAAGAGAACGAGCCATGTTAAGGAAAAAACAACTAATATATTAGTAATTCATATAAAAATATATTGTTTAAAATCTCACCTCACAAATATGGCATGCATTTTGCACTAGAAACAATTTTTCTATTTAAAATCTATATTTAATCAGCCAAAAACACGAGTTTTAAAATTTCGTTTCCAATTACCTACATTGGCCCTACTTTTTGAGTAATAATATTTTTAACATTTCACTATTGGATTTTCACTACAATATTACTAGGACATCCTCATATGATCCTTAATCTTTGACCAAAATTTGAAGTCATTCGGGTAACTAGTTTTCTAGCTATGCCGTGAACGGACAGACCTGCAGACAGACAGACAGACCTACGGAATCGAGAAAACATGATTTTCGGCATCTAGGAAGCCTGAAACGTAAAGACCTAAAAAAATCTTGGAGGGTGATTTTTTCACGATTGCAATCCTTCCCTGTTACCAGAGAAGTAATAAAAATCAAAATTACTTCTGATTTTCTATAGTGTCCCGATTTTTTTTAATTGTTATTGTGCATTTCAGTCCCGCAGCAAAAAAACACATTTTTTTTAATATTCTCTAATATTTTTAATTTTTTTTTTTAATTTATTATTATTTTAAAAATATTTTGTTACGAGCCCATCAACTTCTTTATAACCACACAAGCAGGGAAGAACCGAAGAGAAAATATTGGTGGGGTAATACAATCTTTTCAACAGATTTTTCAATTTAACCAACACAATAATTTACTCAAAGAAATAATAGTATATTAAAATCGTAGTTTTATAACACATTATTTTACAGCACGAATCCTAGCTTAGAAAACAAGCCGCAGGTGAGTGAGATAAAATGTTTTATGAAACTTTTTATACTATTATAACTATTTTGCGCACTATATTTCAAGAAAGCATTATCTAGTGTTATATAAAATATACCTGAGAACATTTTCCAAGAACCTAGTCAACCTAGCCCATTACAAACATTACCTTCTCAGAATAGTATGGTAAAACCGACCAATATCTTAAGCCTACTGGATACTAGCAGAAATATATAATTTCTGCAGGTGCAAAACGGCCTACAAGAAGAATTGCTTTCGATTATGTCACAGGGTACCCTCCTGCGATCATGATTTCTGGGCCTTTACCCTCATCAGGCAGGCTTGTACCCAGGGAGATCTGAAATAACAGATTGCTCGATATGACAAAATCGAAAACGAAACGTCTATCATACTGAAATAGTACTACATGCTAAGTATAACACTTAGCGCCACCTATTGGGGCGCCGGTGGTTTCCGGCTGCAAACCCATAGGAATTTGGCAAAGTATGCACTAGCACCATCATACGGAGAGTAGATACTAAAATCAATAAAAATGCGCTTTCACACACCTTTATCAAAAGTTCTTGGCCGGAAAAGATATATGTAGAATAGCAGAGATATTCTTGTAGGCCGTTTTGCACCTGCAGAAATTATATATTTCTGCTATTCTACATATATCTTTTCCGGCCAGAATAAAAAAACATATCTAGCACTAGATTCGTCGCTTCCTATCTGAAATCACTTCTTAAGGAATGTAAAACTTTGGCTTTTTACATGCTGCAATTGTTCTGCCGTTTTACATGCTGCAATTGTTCTTTGCAATATGCAATAGTCTTGAACAAAGGCATGCGCAGTTTGACAAAATGTACAAATGTCTTGCCACTGCGCATGCTTGTTCAAGACTATTGCAACTTGCAAGAAAGAATTGCAGCATGTAAAACGGCCTTTACTTTGTTCCTACCTACATACCAGCAAAAATGCCTCTGAAATTAAGCAAAGAAGATAAAATTGAAATAATTTTAATTGTCGTAGAAAATTATAAAACATTTTGAGAAGCTGCAGACATTTTAACAACAGACACCCCGATAAAATTATACATTTCACAACAGTGGGGAATATTGTAACTAAATTCAAGACTTTTGGAAATGTAGAAAATACCTTCACTAATTTTAATTCTAATAAACATTACGTGTAAATAACTTAATTAACAATAAAAACTAACTGTTTCGTCACTGCACATTTGCCTCAACATATCCACCATCTCTTTCCATACAGGTAATCGTTCTTACAGAAAATTCTCTTAAAACGTTTCTAATCATGGCAGGCGTTATGGCCTGTATCTTTTCCCTAATTACCCTCTCTAAATGATCAACATTCTGAAATGGCCTCTTTAGATACACTTTCTCTTTTAAGTAGCCCCAAAAGAAATAACCAAAAGGGTTCAAGTCCGGAGACCTAGCTGGCCAGAAAATATCAGAATACCTGTCGACTACTCGTCCATTAAAGATACAATTTAGGTATTGTCTTACATCCGTTGCTCCGTAGCATGGTGCACCATCCTGCTGGTACCATATTTAGAACCTCTCACTTATGCGTAGTTCATGAATAAAACCGTACAAGTAAGTATTTAGAAAATCCAAGTAGCGTTGACTATTTAAATTATGTCGAAAAAAAAACTGGTCCAATTACTCTATCTTTATAAATTCCGCACCACACATTTGTTTTGAATGAATACTGATCACGAGTTTGTCCAACAAAATTAGGATTAACGTCACTCCACCAACGACAGTTTTGCGAACTTACAGTCCCATTGGAAGTAAACGTTGCTTCATCGGTAAAAATAATGCGTCTTGCCATAAAAGGATCATCTTCTAGCCCCCTTTGTATCAGACAGCAAAACTCGAACCGTCGCTCACAGTCTCCTGGTCTCAAAACATATATAAATTTTGGTTTGTAAGGTCGAAAACTGTTTTCTTTCAATATTTTTGAAACTGCACCTTTACGACCTTTTGCGTAGGGACTTTTTAGGGCCTTCTAGCACAGAAAGCATTACTTGATTTGTAGTTTCGTCATTCGCAACCCTTGACCTCCGTTTCTTGTTTGAATTGAAAGTTTTTTTCTACATTTTCAAAAGTCTCGAATTTAGTTACAATATTCCCCACTGTTGTGAAATGTATAATTTTATCGGGGCGTCTGTTGTTAAAAATGTCTGCAGCTTCTCGAAATGTTTTGTAATTTTCTCCGACAATTAAAATGATTTCAATTTTATCTTCTTTGCTTAATTTCAGCGGCATTTCTTTTTACTATAATATTCAAACTGATTTTTCAATAAAGTAATACAATATTGTAGTTGACAATGGCAGTGACAATGCCATTATCAACAATCGATAAATAAGGAAATTTTGCTGGTATGTAGGTGGGAACAAAAGTAAGAAACTGGACTTGCCAGTAAGAAGCCAAAGTTTTACATTCCTTAAAAAGTGATTTTAGATAGGAAGCAACGAATCTAGTGCTAGATATGTTTTTTATTCTAAGTAAGATTTTGTATTACATTTTGCTATAAAATAAAAATTAAAGGTACTTTTCTCTAGAGTCAATTTCGATTTTTTGGAATTTTTGACCACTCTGTATATGCAACCTCAAGTTTGAATATTTTAATATTATTTTGGCAGAAAGCAGAACTTTTTATAAAGAGTAACTTTTTTCCGTAAAACTACTAATAAAAAAGTTTGCCATATGTAGAGAACTTAAGTAGACACACTGTATATATATATATATATATATATATATATATATATATATAAATATATATAAATATATACAAGAAAAATTTTTAATTTTGGCAGCTAACTAATGGCGATGGGGGCAATTCGCGCAAAATATTTTCAAGATGGCGGCACTTCCGGTTATACCGGAAGTAGACGTCAACTTTCTTTTTTAAATAGAACACCCCGTATATTATCGAATTTTTGGATTCCTCGAAAAATTCTAGGTATATTTCATGTATAATAATATCCTATACATAAGTTGAACTGTTTTTGAGATATTTTGAATTTTATGTAAAAAAATGACGTTTACAGGTCTAGACAAAACTATAAATATCTGCTTATCGAAGTCTCTATTATTTATTTGCGGGTGGCTTCCTTGTCCAAAAGGATCCACTTTAGTGGCCTGTGCTGATATATTTATAATAAATAAATATAGGGTGATCAAAAACTGACATTATAAATATACTTTAAAAAATCGTTAAAAGTTACTTTTTTCAAATGGAAACCCCCAATTTTTATAATTTTATCTTTTTAACACTTAAAATAAGGGTGACTTTGTATAAAGTTGCCTATTTAAAAAATTTGTAGTTTTTCAGTTATTGACGATTTAACATTTTTTATTCTAATAATGCCAGACGGCTTCTAAGTTTTCTTGCTAGTTGGCCATGATAGTGAGGCCTGGTGAGAACAAAATTGGTTACTATAGAAACGTAATATCTATTGTCGTTTGACAATTACCTACTAAAATATTATTTATTTATTGTAGTACTTAATAATAATTATTAAACTAGTAATCATGCCGGGGCGATTAAATTAAACACACGAGGATTATTTGAATTTGTTTATTATCTATGGGGAATCTAACAGAGGTTTAATAAGAACATGCCAGATATCTGATAGATAACCAGATAGACAGAAACCGTCACCGAACAGCGTTAAACAAATGTTGGGAAACTATAAAAATTTTGGAAACGTCAAGGCAAAAATTAACAAGAGGAAGCCCATTGTTGATAATGAAAATGTCGAGATTGCAATTCTGGGATATTTTGCAGCATATCCAATAACATCACTAAGAAACGTGGCAAGACAATCAGGAATCTCGAGGAACTCAGTGCATAGGATTCTGTTAAAACATAACTTCCAACTTTATTTAATAGCATTGATTCAACGTCTAAAAGGCACTGATTTGCCAAAAAGAGTACAGTTTTGCGAGTTTATTTTAACAATGGTACAAGTTAACCCCAGATTTTTTGACAATATAATTTGGACCGATGAAGCAAAATTAACTGAAAATGGCACTTTCAATAGACACAATTCCCATTTTTGGAGTGATTCGAATCCTTACGCAGTAAAATCGCGGAACTTTCAAGAATCCTAAAAATTTAATGTATTTTGTGCAGTAAGAAACGATGGAACAATAAAACTGAATTTTTACGAAGAAAATTTGAATGGTATATTGTTATGTTAAAGTGGTGTATTATTTGGAGTTAGGATCCAGTAAAAAAACAAAAGCCTTTTGTTTTAAATGACTACGTTTCGCATCTTTATAGTTGCATCCTCAGGACTCAGATTTAATATCCTACATGAAACCCATATTATCAGTCTTTACCTACTCCGTGGTCTGCAGTTACTTTCTAACCCCAAAAAATACAGCACTCTAACAACAAGAAGATGGTTAGTGAAAACCATTTAGAAACTTAAAATGTACGAAATATCTGCAACGGAGTAGGTAAAGTCTGATAATATGGGTTTCATGCAAGATATAAAATCTGTACGTGTCCTGAGGATGCAACAATAAAGTTGCGAAACGTCGACAATTTAAAAGAAGATTTTTGTTTTTATTACTGGATCCTAACCCCAAATAATACACCACTTTAACATAAAAACAAGAGGATCGTTTACGAAAACCATTTGGAAACTTAATATCTGGAAAGTATCTGCGGATCTATATGTGCCCTGAGGATGCAACAATAAAGTTGCGAAACGTCGACAATTTAAAAAAGCTTTTTGTTTCTTCACTGGACTCTAACCCTAAATAATACACCACTCTAACATAACCACAAGAGGATTGTTAACGAAAATCATGGAAACGTAATATCTGGGAAATATCTGCGGACGAACGGAGTAAGTAAAGACTGATAATATGGGTTCATCCAGGATATAGAAACTATGAGTGTCCTGAGGATGCAACAATAAAGTTGCGAAACGTCGACTACTTAAAAATAGACATTTATTTTTTTACTGGACCCTAAACCCAAATAATACACCACTGTAACTTAACAACAAGAGATTTGTTAACGAAAACCATTTAGAAACTTAATATCTAGGAAATATCTGCGGACCTACGGAGTAGGTAAAGACGGATAATATGGGTTTTCTGCAGGATATAGGATCTATATGTGTTCTGAGGATGCACAAATTAAGTTACGAAACGTCGATACTAAAAAAAAATACTTTTAACATGGTTCATGGTCATATTGAATTTTTACCAAAATATCACCAGGTCATCCCCATATGACCCTAAATTTTTGATCAAAATTTGAAATCAATCGGGTAAGTAGTATTTAAGTTACAGACCGACGGATATGATAAAACATGTTTTTTGGCATCTAGGGACGTTAAAACGTGAATGTATGTAAAATCTAGAGGGTGAATTTTTCACGATTACAAAATTTTTATTCGGTCGCAATTTTGTTCCGCCATCTTGAATTAGTAACTAGTTTTACTAGTTAAGCGCTATACCACAATTAGTTATGGCACACAATTTGCAATCATTAAGTAGTTTCTAGTTTTTTATTTTGTGCCGCCATCTTGGATCCGTACCAAAATTTTACCAGTTGATTCCAACATAATAATTGATGTTTATGCAAAATTTGAAATAAATTCGACAAGTAGCTTTTTCATAATATTTTTTTTTAACATTTCACTAGGCCGGCATTTAGTTTTTCCCATACTCGATTTTTATCAAAATGTTACCAGATCATCCCCATATGACTCTTAACTTTTTATCAAAATTTGAAGTCAATCGGCTTAGTTTAATGCCGCGAACTGACACACATACAGACAGACGGGCGCCGACGGATTTGATGAAACATATTTTTTGTCATCTAGGGACGCTAAAAGGTGAAGATATATATATATATATATATATATATATATATATATATATATAACCTGAAAGAGTGGGTGATTTTTTTCACGATTACAAACATTTTATTTGGGCGCCATTTTGTTCCGCCATCTTGAATTAGTACCACAGTTTTGCTAGTTGACCTCTATACCAGAGTGAGCCACCGCACACAATTGAAATCAATTCATTAAGTAGTTATTCTGGATGAATTTTTAATTATTTTCTTAACCTTTAGCTACTCGCGTACCAAATTTTCCCGTTACTACTCGCGTGGTGTATTTTATACACCATTGCATTTTTCATTGCAGCGAGATTATTTATCACTTTGTATATATTTTAAAGAACAACGAATAATAATACTAGGTCATTTTGGTTGCCAACACAGTTTTATTTAAAAAAAAAAAATGTAAAAAATTATCAAGGTTTTAAAAAAAAATTATGAAAAACTTAATGCTAATATTATGTAGAATAAAACAACAACAAAAATGGGATTCAAACATTTTCCACGGGGTTTGCCTATTCACTAGAAGAATCATGTACTTTACATTTATGGCATGTAATAACATTATCACTATGTTCTTTACATACTGATCTGCTGCAAAGGCCACATGTGATTGTTGTAACTCTGTTTTTTTTTCTGCCACAGATAAAGCACCTCCCTCGAATTTTTGTGGGAGGCTCTTGGTCCATCTCCTCTTCATTTTCTCGATACTTAGACAAAAAATATTTAATATCGGTTGGTAAAGTTGAAATTTTAGCTCTTTCTGAAAGATGTGGTCTCATCAGCTCCAAAGCAAGCGTTTTCAAGAAAAGTCTTCTGTATTTGTAGGGAGAATAAGGATGATTGGCATTGTATAAAACTTGACTATTAATTCCAGCTATGTTTAGCAACTGAAAGAAAAAAGTCAAAGGCCAACGTTTTGATCTTCTACTGACAGAATATGTGTTACACATTTTATCCACTGTATCCACTCCGCCTTTTGTCCGGTTGTAGTCCAATATAATTTCCGGTTTATTGGTATTTGGATCGATTGCAGAATCATCGTGCATTATTGAAATCAAAACGACGGATTTGTTTTTTTTTTTGGAACGTATGAAACTATTGTTATTTCCCTTTGGAATCCAAAAATAGATGAACCAGCCGTTCTAGTTTTGTTGGGCAAAAATTCTTGTGGCAACTCTCGTTTATTTTTTTTCAAGGTTCCAAGCATTGTGATCTTATTTTGTAATAATTCATGTGCCAAAGGGTAGCTTGAATACCAATTATCACACGTTAAATTTCTATTACTTCCTTTCAGTTCTTCAAGTAAACGGTGAACTATTGCAGTTGGAGTATTCGGTACGTTGTATTGTCCGTCTGGTTGTTTTCCACAGTACAGCTCTAAGTTGCTAACATAAAATGTTTTAGCGTCACAAAGGACGAACACTTTCAAGCCATATTTAGCAGGTTTGTTGGGAATATATTGTACAAAACGGCACCGTCCTCTGAATGATATTAGCATCTCATCAATTGTCACAAATTCACCAAAACTGTAATTTTTTTTGCAATTTTGCAGCCAACTTGTCCGTTTTTTTTCTTTTGTCTCTGGTTGTTTTGTCATCAAACCCGATAACGCTAAGCAAAAATAGAAATCTTTGGTAGTTCATACAAGCTCGAAATATTTCAGATCCTTTCCCATCCTTTGTCCACAATTCCAAAAAATGACTGTGATTTTGCTTCTTAGAACCAGAAAGAAATAATAATCCAAAAAAAGCAAGCATCTCGGTTTTCGTAACGTCCTTTGCGTCTCGCTGTCGATCATAGTTTGGTCGTATTCGTGAAATTTCTAAATTTGTACATTGAACAATCTGCTCAACCATGACTTCATCAAATATTTTCATAAAAGCGCTCATCTCATCAGTTATATCACGTGCGCACTGCCTTGGTCCCGGGAATACTTTCAATACATTTTTCTTACTAGTTTTACTAAATTTACTCACAATTTAATTTTTCGACCATACACTTTTTTTATCCTTTCCAACATACTGATTGTCTAAGTCAACTGCTTCTCCGAAATCTGAATTTTCCATATTTTCATCCATGAGTTCGTCTTCTGGAATATCTAAGTCACTCATTTCCTGCTCCGAATTAGTATGGTGATCAGATTCTTCTATAAGCTCGTCTTCTGACAAATCTGGTTCACCACCGACCTCTTCTTCAAAATCGCTATCAAAAATAACCTGAGCCATAGCTTCCAACTCATCTTCAGTTAATTTTTTGGGCTTTTTAACTGCTACTCGATGCCTGAAAATAATTATTATAAGTAAGTATACAACAATTGAATACATATATACATATTTTTAAATAAGAAAGTATTTTTTTATTGCAGAAAACCAAAAAAATACAACTTTTCAAAATACTTACATA
Organism: Kuschelorhynchus macadamiae; assembly: GCA_030620095.1. Lineage (NCBI taxonomy): Eukaryota > Metazoa > Arthropoda > Insecta > Coleoptera > Curculionidae > Kuschelorhynchus > Kuschelorhynchus macadamiae. Next base: position 423,990 of record JAUTXW010002349.1, on the reverse strand, counting down.
GTTACTCGCGTTGGCGTATTTTGTACACCACTCAAATTCTTGCAAAATATCTGACTACTCTATTACGCTATTAAATCGACACTGCGCGTATATCAAGAGGACATATCAGGCAAAGGTTAGCGAGCTCGGCGACCTTGAAAAAGAAATCGTAAGAACTCGGCAGCGTCCGGAACAAATTTGGTGTATTTTTTACACCAGCGCGAGTAGTTAAAGGTTAAGCCACCATTTTGTTCCGCCATCCTGGATTCGTACCAAAATACTACCAGTTTATTCCAACATAATACTTGATGTTTTTTGCAAAATTTCAGATACATTGGATGAGTAATTTTTTAATAATAACTTTTTTAACAATTCACTATAATGCCATTTTGTTTCGCCATATTGGATTTTTACCAAAATCTTACCATTCCTTCCCCTTATGATCCTTGATTTTTGACCAAAATTTGAAATCAATCGGGTAAGTAGTCTTTAATCTATGCCGCGAATTGACAGACAGATAGAAAGTCCGACAGACGGACCGAAACAATATTGTTTAGCATTTAGCGACGTTAAAACGTAAAGATGTGTAATAGTGAGACGGTGACTTTTTCACGCCTAAAAACATTTTATTTGGCCGCCATTTTGTGCGGCCATCTTGAATTAGTACCACGATTTTACTAGTCCATCCCTGTACCACAATTAGTTATAGCACATAATTTGAAATCAAACTATTAAGCAGTTTTTTCAGACTGAATTTTTATACATTTTATTAAGCCGCCATTTTGTTCCGCCATCTTGGATTCGTACCAAAATGTAACCCGTTGATTCCAATTTAATACTTGATGTTTTTTGCAAAATTTCAGATAAATTGTATGAGTAGTTTTTTAATAATAACTTTTTTAATATTTCACTAGGTCACCATTTTGTTTCGCCATATCTGATTTTTACCAAAATGTTACTAGGTCATCCCCATATGACCCTTAATTTTTGACCAAAATTTCAAGTCAATCGGGTAAGAAGTTTTTTAGCTACGCCGCGAACAGACAGACAGACAGACCGACGGAATTGAGAAAACATGTTTTTCGGCATCTAGGGACCCTGAAACGTGAAGATTTGAAAAAATATCAGAGAGTGATTTTTTCGCAATTACAATACTTCCTTTTTACGAGGGAAGTAAAAATGTTTATTAATTTTCAACGCGCACTTTTTACATCTTAATAATAACTTAGTTATAAAATGTGATACATCGCCGAAAAGCTAAAAAAATGCTCTTTTAGAAACCGTTAAAATCGAATATACTGGCCATAAGAAAATGCGAAGTAGATGATGGTTCTAAAAAACCGAAATGAATGCAAATGAAATCTGACTAAACAGGCGTATTCTATGTACAAAGTTGCCATAATTGTTGAGGGGTTTTCGAAAATGCAGTTTTTTGGTTTCTTCACAATATCTCAAACACCAAAAAAGATAGAATCGTGAGCAAAACGGTATTCATTTACAAACATATTTGTCTAAAACATTCCCCATTTGAACTTTCTTGTATCTCTTACGGTTGCCGATATCCCAATACTGTAGTAACGAATTTCGGACACATTGTATATATATATATATATATATATATATATATATATATATATATATATATATATATATATATATTGAATTTATTAAAATTAAACATCGATAAAAGCGCACTTAATAAATAAACGTAGATTTAATTGTACTACCATCTAATAAATACATGGAAAGCCCTCATTAATTTCCTCTCACCGAAATGTTATTTTTGCCAGAGTAAAAATTCGAAATATTTTATTTATCTAAGTGTTTCCTAAATCAACGAAACGTTTAAAATTAACCAGAAGTTTAATTTGGGATTCTTGATCATCTAAAAATTATGGAGTTAATTTATTCTTAGACGCATACAGTTCTAATTATAAAATACAAATTTCTAAATATATCAAAACTTTTTGGAGACAATCCTGTAAATTCGAAGATAGTTTATTTGCTAGTTCAATTCTCCTATTGGAAGCAGTGGCGGCTCGCGTGTGAACAAGTAAGTGAAGTACAAATGAAGCAAGAAAATCAATAAATTTTTTTTATATGTGGAAGGGGTAGAATATTTTTTTACGACTTACCTAAATTTTGTATACTAAATCAATTCTGCTATCCTTCATAGCAGCAAATTTATTTATAACATCCTCATAAAATGGATGAGTTGCCTTAATCTCGTCCAGACATTCCTTTTGAATGGAAATATTGCCTAGAGAAGTAAGTCTTTTTTGAGATATTGTATTTCTTAAATAAGTTTTTACACTTTTGAGACAAGAAAAAAAATTTCTTTCGACTGAAGCACTTGTCGACAGTATTGTCAAAATTATGGAAATCGCTTTATATGCTTTGGTTAAAATATCTTTATTTTCATTAATTTTTTTCACTTGCTCTTGTAGCGATATATTCCAAAATAAGACCAAGCTCATTTTTAAGTCGTTGACTTTTTGAAAATATTTCCCCATATAACGCAACAAAAAATGAAGGAATACCTCTAAGGCTTGCAAAAAAATTCGACATTTAGAAATATTTTTAAACTTTGCTGCATCAGAACAAATACAGCCTGCGGCAGACATCACACTTGCGCCTTCGTAACATTGCCCTATTAATTTGTGTTTATAGTCAAATTGGTCCAAAATTTGATCCAATAGAGAATATAAATTCTCCGACGTTCTACCGGAGCTGACGTTATAAAATTCTAAGAATCTGTCGACTACTGAACCTTCTGAATTAACGTATCTTAAAATTTTGGAGCACTGGGAGGTTTGCGTAATATCGGTGGTGTCATCCACTTGCACAGAAAAAAACTGTATGTTCATTATTCCATTTTTTACATGATCAGTTAAATAATCAGAAATGCATTCTATTAAATTCAATTAATAATTAATTATTCCGTTTTGAATAGTTTTCGAGTCACCAGTAAAAACATTTTTAATTTTTTTGTGACGATCTTTTAGTTCTTGGAAACTTCTCGATATTAATAAACCTAAAAGCTTTTTAAAATTCCCCCTATTTATTGTCTCGCTGCTCTCATCTTGGACGCGAAAGACTAACTCTTGTTTTGCAAGGTACAAAACTGCGTCAATTACCAAGCACATAAATAGTCTATTTAGCGTACGTTTTCGTTAAAATGTATTTTATATAGTTTAGCATTTTCTTTTAAAGGGTCAGCTATACTGTTTTAATTTTTTACAAATGTTTTTAGCATTAATTCACATTTTAAATGCTCCGCCGAGTCTTCATGTTTATGTAAAGACCTTCATATATTTAACATACCTGCCAATCCTTCCTTCTTCCACAGTGAAAATTTATTGGAAAGTAGTAAACAAGGCCAGTAAAATAATTTTTGTAATATTTGACTATTACATAACCATGTGTACGCCGAAAACCAGGATGACGATTAAAACTCTGATCTTGTTCCTTCCATCGATGAAATGGAGTTTCCAACAAATGCAAACCACATCCGTGATCGGATTCATCAATAATTTAAATTAATAAACCCGACACCAAATAAAGTTGTAACAACACCATAAATATAACACAAAACAGTCAAACAAACTGCAAAGGAACTAACCGGTTGTAGCGAAATCCGCGAAAATAAAAGTAAATAACCACCCTAAACTCAACGACACGTGGGTGTAGTGTACTGCGTTAGCAATTCACCGAGAGCGTTGTATGGCGCTGGTTAACATTAATCTTCCATGCGGTCGACGTCATCGGGAACGCGTTGTCATTGCAACGTAGTAGGAAAATCATAAACTAAACAGCACCTCCAGCAAAGTCGTAGTGGTTTGCGCCACTTTTATAGTTGTTATAATAAAGTTCGATTAAAAGTTTTAAAAAGACATGCCGCCAACAGTCAAGTAAAATATTTTTTCGAGATGTACAGTTTAGTTTTTGCCAATTAGGTGAATAAATGAATGTAAAAACTTAAATTTTAAGAGATATATAATAAATATAGTTAGATGTTTGCTTATTTATTTTTCCTGGTGAAGTAACACTTTACCTACTTCACCTTAATAGCCGCCACTGATTGGAAGCTAATGCTATTCTTGTTTTCAAAATAGTAAGTAAGTTCGTGAGAGAGTTGTACTGCACCAATTTACATGATTTTGTTTTTTGAAATGATCGTTTGGTTACCGAGGCTTTTCAACACCATTTTTGTATTGTTATATTGCGTATTTTTTCTATAGAGCCAATATGTCTTTCTTCAATAATATTTCTGGACGATGTGGTGAGTGCGAACCGTATTCTTATAATTCCACTGGAAACTCATCTAAGGGAAAAGGCAGAACAAGTTCTGCCGGGTCAGCTAGTTGAAATTATTTAAAATAACAGCAGAAATGTTTAAATACTTATTTATACTAGAGAGGTTAAAGAAGTATTCTTAAAAACGAATATTCGCGTTTTTGTGTCTGAGCAGAGGATCTGAAATACACAATTTATATCAAATATTCGATAAACCTTAAACGAAGGATTTTTATTTATTATATAAATTTTTACTTCCCTCGTAAAAGGAAAGTATTGTAATCGTGAAAAAATCTCCCTTCAAGATCTTTTCAGTTCTTTACTTTTCAGGATCCCTAGAAATCGAAAAACAGGTTTTTTTCAATTCCATCGGTCTGTATGTCGGTCTATATGTTCGCAACATACCTAAAAACTACTTACCCCATTCACATCAAACATTTTGATTCCAATATGGCGAAACAAAATGGCGGCCCAGTGAAAGTTATTACTAAAAAACTACTTCCAGTTTACAACAAATTTTGTATAATGTAGGAATCAACTGGTAACATTTTGGTATAAATCCAAGATAGCTTCTAATTGTCGTGAATTGAATTTTTTGCCCATAAAAAGGGAAAAATACTTTTCTTTTACTGCGATCTTTATAAAATCAGAAATTTCACTTACTTTTTATTCGCGTCGAACTTCATGACGCTGTAACTCAGCTACTGTTGACAATTTTTAGTTTACCTGATAATGAAAAACAGTAGAAATGCATTTAAACAAAAATGGTTTAAGGTATTCATATTGTCACTTAAAAACGATCAATTCAAGAAACAAATGAAAAATAAAAATAACATTGTCCCTGGAAAAGTGCTACTAAGCATTTCCTGATCACATCGGATGTCATTCGTCCGCCCCACTGCATTGGTTGAATATTCTCCCGAGTCAACGAGGACGGAAACTTAAAGATAGGAGCTGACATTTTTTATTGAAACTTTAAAATAATCTTTTGTTTGAATTGAAATTGCGTATTACGTTAACATTTTTCAGGATGGGCGCGCAGCCGTGCTGCCCCTTAGAGTGGCAGCTACTGGCATTTGGTTTCTCGGGCATTTGTCTACTTCGAGATCGAAAAAGTTTTCCAATTTGAACTGAAAAACTTGTTTTGTGGGTGGTCAACGAAAAAACTATTTTTTTCTCTCAAGTAACAATTTTTTCGTTGGTTTTCATATTCGGCGTTATCACGCAAAGCTGACTAAAAACGGTATTCTAAGAGCACTTACGTTGCATTTGTTGATCTTCCGCTTCTGCCTGAAATAAAAAACAACAATTTAAAAATAATGTTAGGACAGCCTCATGTATTTTATTATACTGAAATGTGGGCCGCCACTTGTAAAATTAAGTAAAGTTCTAATTCAATTGATCACATTATACGCACATTCGGTGCATCAACTTAATTAACCGTCGGAGAAACACAGAATTCAAGAATGTCTAAATTAGCATAATTTTCACAATGTTTTATTTTCGTTAGGAGAAAAGATGTTAAATTGCAGTTTTCAGAAGTTTCTTGCCAAATTTGTTGGATAATAAGCATTTCAAACGTAAAGCTTGCTTGAGGTAAGAATTCTTTTATACCGGGTGTATAATATAATACAATCCTTAATAAAATTGCAAAAAAAAACAATTTGGCAAATTATTGGAACTTTTAATTTTTTTTCACATATCAATCTGTAGCTTTTAACCAGTCTACCTAACGCACATTTTTTTAAAATGAAATCTGATTGATCCCTTATTTTTCTAAAGTTTTTGGAGCCTCCAGTATAAAGGAATTTAATATTTTAGTAATATAAAACACTGTCCAATGCAGATTTTTATTTTTGTCTATGTACATCAAAAAATGAGGTGTGTCTAGTGGGTAAAGCAAATAATGGTAATTCATAATTTTCTTAAAACAACACAAAATTAACTTTTAAAGACTTCTTTATATAAATACGAATGCTTTTCCAAAATTACCTTTTAAAAATGGTTTTTAATATACAGGTTGATCCAAAAATGAACATAATTCCAAACCATTTTAGGGGAGACTAGGGAGGCTTGATACTATGGGAGGCATGATACATATTTAAATTTACCGCTTAAATTTGTTTCCGTCCGTTTTATTTGGCAACGGTGTGCTGTTTACGCGCCGTCGACTCGTTAGCTACCATTTTGTGTTTGATTCCCGTATAGTGAAGAATTTAGCTAAATAAACTTCGTTTTGTGAAAACAAATTGTATATTTTTGAAAGGTAAGTGTAAGCATTTTATTAAATAGTCGCTTATATTGCTGGGTGACTGTTTTTGGCATGGCATTATATGTAGTCTTAGGTACATTTTGACGTAAAATTTGTGTCCTTTGTAAGTGTTGGTATTTAATATTTCCTTATATTCTTTATTTTGATATATATGGGAGGCATGATACAATAATATTTGGGGAGACTTGATACATGTATCAACCCTCCCGTATATTAGCATTAGTATCTTTAAATTTCTGAAACGGTTTTCAATCTATCGGGTTTGGCTTAAGAGACTTCTGACCCCTATTAAAAGCGCCTAAATGACCATCCTTACCAATTCTATTTTTTTAGGATGCCATTTAAATGGAAGAAAAAGACGAACAGGGTTCCTGCTCGTCCCGAAATAATGAAAAGTGCCGTACTAGAAGTAGTAAATGGTAACCAGCTCAGAACGACTGCGACCAAATATGGTTTAGATAAAATGACTTTGCGGAGATATGTCATTAAATACAGAGGAACGAACGGTGAAATAAAATTTGCCCCAAACTTTTCGAGTTCACAAATCTTTACCTGCGAAGAAGAAAACAGCCATGCAGAATATTTACTAACTGCTTCCCGAATGAACTATGGGTTTACCTCTAAAGAAACAAGAAAATTTGCTTACAAGTATGCTGTAGAAAACCAAAAGAATATTCCACAAAATTGGACCAAAAATGAAATAGCTTCATACGAGTGGCTTCGGGGATTTATGGAGAGGAACAAAAATTTGTCCTTACGAACACCAGAAGCAACAAGCCTCTTCCGAAGTACTGCCTTCAATAAGCATACAGTAGGGGAATTCTACAACTTGCTTCGAGGAGTATACGCTAAATATCACTTTGAGCCGCAATCAATTTATAACTGCGATGAAACCGGGGTACAAACAGTTCATAAGCCCGGTAAAATTATATCCCAAAAAGGGCAGAAACAAGTCGCAAAAGCCACTTCGGGCGAACGTGGTCAGACCGTTACAGTTCTTTGTACTATTAATGCATTAGGAAATGCCCTCCCTCCATTTTTCGTTTTTCCTAGGGTTCGCGAGCAAGACTATATGAAAATTGGAGCTCCTCCCGGGACAAAAGTGGCAACCCATCCAAGTGGCTGGATGACTGCGGATAACTTTGAAATATACCTAGGCCACTTTGCAAATTTTGCTAACTGTAGCAATGACAAAAAAATTTTGCTAATATTGGATAACCATAGTAGCCATATTTCACCAAAGGGTCTTGATTTTTGCAAGGCCAATGGCATTGTGCTATTGACCATTCCGCCACACACCAGCCATAGGCTACAACCTTTAGATGTCGCAGTATATGGTCCATTTAAGGTATATTTTAATCAAGCTTGCGATGATTTTATGACACAGAATCCTGGTCAAACAATTACATTAAAAGATATTGCTAAGTTGGTTGATAGCGCTTATCTACGTGCTTTTACTCCTTTAAATATTACAAAGGGCTTTCTAAAAACTGGCATTTATCCATTCAATGCTCATTTGTTTTCTGAACATGATTTCCTTACCTCAAAAGTTACAGACAGACCTGCTCCTCCTTCTCGAGAATATACGCCAGAGCCAACAACCACAATACCTGTGACAATACCAATAAATCAAGACCGAACACCTGAGCCAATTCCGGGAACTTCACGTCCTTATAAGACCCCTGAAGAAATAAAGCCTCTTCCACAAGCACTTCCTAGAAAAAAACACCTCATGGGGAAAAAACCTGTTCAAACCAAAATTCTAACAGATACTCCGAATATGGAAGAATTAAAAAATGAACATGCAATAAGGGAGCAAAAAAATAAAAATAAATTTAAAAGAAATCTTACAACCAGTCTTAAAGTGCAGGGATCAAACGACGCCGACGTGAAGAAATCCGCGAAAGCGCAGCAAATTGCCCAGGAAGAGTCTGAATCCGAAAGTTCTCTTTATATTTCATCCTCATCCGGCGAAGATCTGACTGATGTTGAAGACCAAATTGAAAATGAAATCGAAGAGGAGCAGTTCCTTAAAGGAGAAATTAACGTAAACGATCACGTGTTAGTTCGTTTTGCCACAAAAAAGACAATCAAGCACTACGTAGGGAAAATCTTGGAAATTGCTGGAGAAAACGAATATTTAATAAATTTCATGAGGCGCAAAAAGCCGAGATATCATTTTGTTTACCCCGATGTTCCTGATAATTCACTTGTCTCAAAGGATGATGTTATTAAATTACCCCCACCATCATTTGTGGGTGGAACTGCCAGAGCATCTAAAAAATTGGCTTTTCCAGTGAACTTCGATAAATATGAAAACGTAAATTAATAAAGTGAATAAGTTTTTGTACTGGGAATGTTTTGATTTAATAAATGTTTTGTTTTATGTTATTGAGTACCTATTTTCCGCTATTGTATCAGGCCTCCTTTATATTGTATCAAACCTCCCTTATTGAGGGTGGTTTGATACATTATGCATTAGAATGCTAGACCTCATATTACTCAAAAACTATGTCTATTGCATCAATTGAAAACATTACCTACCAAGGATAATATAAATATGTTTCTGCTAGTCTATAGGTTGTTTTTAAAAAAAGAGCTTTCAGTCTGTAATGTGGAATAAATTAATTATATGTATCAATCCTCCTTACTCTCCCCTATAAGGTGTATCCTATACATATTTTATACTTAGATTACACATCGATATGGTATTTTTATTATACAGGGTACTTTGTAAGTTAAAGTTCCATTTGTCAAACATTGTAATACTATACAGAGCTCAGGTTAAAAGTTTGTTATCTAAAAAAAAGCATTTAAACAGGCCTCCGCAAACCTTTCGTTTTCAAGATTTTTAAAATGTGAATATTTTTTTCGTTTTTTTTATACACCTCGTACATTTCGAGATATTTTCGAATCAAATTTAGTACAGGTATATTGTGAATAAATATCAATAATGCGGTTTAAGAAGTTTTAGAAAAATCTCCACGGTGTTATGTTTTTCAACTTTGAGACCTATTCATCCTATCCAAGTTGTTTGCTATGACATAATTGGTCAGTTCTACAACAAAGTCTTATTCTTAAGCCTGTCTACTAACTTTTTAGTTTTTTTTTTCGATATTTGGACCTCCTAGAGTTTTGGGCGTAAATTATTTAAATTAATTTAAAAGTTTAAATTTCTAGAAATTTGCAAGAAATCTCTAAAAACCGCAACTTAATATATGATATATATTAACTTAATATAATAAAGTATGGCTCACGAGTGGGAAGTTATGAAAAGAATGCAAGTATCTATAGAAACGGTCTGCTTTTGACAAACCTTCCCCTATCGTCAAGGCTTCAGATCCGTGGGGCTTACTGTGTATATATATATATATATATATATATAGTAGTTTTTTTTTTCACTTTGAAATGTAGATATCTCTGTTTTGGAAGAACCGATCTTATTCAACTTAGTGTCGAAAAAAGGTGTTTTTTTGTGTTACTCGTAGAGTAATAGACCGTAATGACTTTGTCTATGCGGACCTGGATTTTTTACTTTAGTATTCAATTCCCTTCATAACTACCAAATAAATTGTGATATAAAAGTCATAGCGCACCCCTTCATTTTTTTGAGAATTGAAAAACAACGCCATCTAATGACAACTAACAAAGTCATTACCTTACAGTTTATGGCTCCACAAAAACAGCAAAAAAGCACTTGTTTTTCTACACCAAGTTGAATAATATATACATTTGAAGGTAAAAATATTTGACCTTCCCCCACCACTTTATTTTTGAAAATAGACAAAAATAGTCTAAAGCAAAAAGTGCGTAATTGGTTGAAGAATACAATATGTATATTTTTAACATACCTCAATTATGGATATTTAGACTTTTGTGTTGCTGTTACTCCCCCTACAGGCCAACTTTCGAACGTAAATATAATTTACGAGGTGTAAACACTGAAATTTTAGTGTTCAGATTTCGTGGAGTAAAGATCCCTGAACATGCCTCGTGCAGTCAAAGATGAAACGTCGGATAGTAATTTAAGAGAATAGTTTACATCAAATAGCGTAAAAATTATGATGGTTTGAACTTGGTGGTCGTTTAAGTCTATCCACTTCAAATGAACCCGAGTGTGTAATTACTTGTATCACAGTATGTTTGTTTTTTTTTTGTTAGAAGTAATTTGGTCAGCATGATTTCCGTGAAAGGAAAAAGATGCAACTAAAATAAAACTGCATATTTTCAAGCTTCACCTTCTAAGAAGTAGTTGAGTACTTTTAAACTATTGTTAAAGTGATATACAAAAGAATACGTAAGCAAAATTAAAAATAAAATTTACATTTTACAGAACTATTTGATTTCTCAAAAAACAATAAAAATCCGCCGTTAAAAATACGCGAAGTTATAAAAATAAACTTCATATATCACGAAACATTCTAAATTATTGAAATAAGCTAGAAATGCTATCTGTTTGCAAAGCAGATGATAATAAATTTGAATTTTTGGGTGCCAACCGGCGAGTGCCAACTTAAATTAAAGGATGATTATTAAAAACGATTTATCAAATATTTTAAATCGCCTTAGCATATCATATTATTAATTTCATGCCAATTTGAATAAACTGCGATTTCTCGGGCATGTTTCTGTACAGGAAATAAAATACCTCAAATCATGTTAATTATATTGAAAATAAATTCTGAAAAAAAAAAAACGATTCAACTACTTGGGACCAGACAATATATTGAGTAACTGACGGTAAAAAGAAAGCATTTCTTTGCACATTTAATTTAATACATTGTGTTAGATCTTGTAAGTTTTATAATTTTGTTGTAGTCGTCCTGGGTGGCCCGCTTATCTTGGGCCATCCTCATTCTCAGAAGCGGTGAGTTTTAGGAAAAAACTCTAAATACAAAGGTGTGTTGGATTAATTTGTATTTTTAATTTTTTTTATTTTCATATAGACAGGGTTTTTAGTTTGGCGTGGGAAAGTATCAACACTGAATTCACTGTTCCGATCTCGTGAAGTGAAGATCCCTGAAGACACGGTCTAATCCCAAGAACCATGATTTCTTAATATAACACTCTATATATTGACATGGCTTTAAATAGCTCTCTCAAAGATCAAATCAATAATGTATGAGTCTGTCACATAACGTTTAGGATTTATTTGCATTAACCTTCAGTTTTTGAGCTATTTTCAACCCGATTATGAAAATAAAATCAAGCCTAAATACTCAATTTTAAATATATTCTATTAAACTTTATTTAATTTTTTCATGAAAATCATTTTTATATTGCAATAAAAAAATAAAAGATTCTGGTACTGAAGATAATCCCCAATAAGTCCGAAAGGGTGACTCTCAGATCCATGTTGTGCACAAGAAAGAGTTGAAAAAGTTTATTGGTACCAGAGATACATCGGGTTGAAAATAAGTCAAAACTTGAAGATAAATGCAAATAAATCCGAAACGTTGCGTCACAGACTTATATTGTTGTACATTTCTGTCATATCATATGCAGATGATACAAACATTGTGATCGTGGAAAAGAGTGCACTATCTCTCAAAAGAACAGCAGATTTAATTTTTTTTGGTTATAAATCAAAGTAAAACAAATTTCGTCGTATTTTCAAATAAAAAACAAAAAAAATGACAATTTTTTACTTCATGGATCTGAACTTGGTCTTATTACACCTTCCAAGTCCTCAGTAATGTTGGGCTTGGAAATTGATGAAAACCTAAGATGGGGAAATCATATAGAAAGTCTATGCATACGGTTAAGAAAAAATATGGTTTGAAATCATTGTCAAATTACTGTACTCAAAATGCTATGATGTCGGTATATTATTCTAATATCCACTCTCACCTGCCCTATGGCATCATAAAATCGGGCTCAAGCCCGGACGTTACAAGAGTCTTTTTGCTTCAAAAATATACTATACGAATTTTGTGTGGTCTTTCAAGTACAAATTCGTGTCGAGACTGTTTCAAGCAATTAAAAATATTGACCTTGGCTGGAATTTACATATTTAAAGTTTCCGTTTTTGCATATCAGAATATCAAAAAACTTCAAAGCAATGTCGCTTCACATGGTTACAGTACTAGAAATAAAACATTACTTCTATCTAATTTACATAATTCCACATTTTTTCAAAAAATGTGATATATAATGCATGTAGGTTTTTTAATAAATTAAATAATGATATTAAAGATGCTGATAATCTTAAATCCTTCAAACGTAAATTAAAAAAATATATAGTGGAGGGTAATTTTTATACTGTGCAAGAGTTCTTAAATTAGTTTTTTTTTTGTTTTTAAAAATGCACGCGTCTAATTTAGTATTTGTCTTGTTCCCTTTTTAGTGATTATTTATGTACTTACCTGTAACTTTTATGACGATGTACTTTTATAAGTAGGTATACTAGTTTTACTCTTTATGACGTTTTCTCCCATTGCTGATTGCATATTATGTACATTTGTTTTATTCGTGAAATAAAATTATTATTATTATTATTATTATTATCACGGAATTGGTCTTTGAGAGAGCTATTAAAAGTCATGGCAATATATAGAGTGTTGTATTTAAAATATACCTTGATACCTTCGCACGTGATATTAAACACCCTTTATATATGAAAATAAAAAAAAAACAAATTAATACAAGAAACATTTTGAGATCTCGGAAACTATAAGAGATACAAAGTCGGTTAAATTAGGGCAAAGTTGGGCAATTTCATACCAATCAAAATGCCGCCTTAAAAGATTGAAAATCCGAATACTTCGGAAGATATTGGAAAGAAACCAAATATCCGGATTCGGTTTTGATTTTTTTCTGACTCTATTTGAAGTGATATGATGAAAATGAATTCCACATTCCTATTGTTACTTTTTCTGCTTTACAAGGTGGCGCTGCTAGATTTCCAATCCGACGTTTCGTTTCTGCGCAACTATGCTCAACTTTGTTTCTTTAAATAGGCAATACATTTTATTTTATGCTTAATTAACTTTAATTTAAATTCTAAATTCAATGACATAACACATTTGAAATATGTTCGACGTTTCGAGCCGAAAATCTGTCATCAGTGCTAGTTGCTGATGATGGCGATGGAACGAAACGTCCGATCAAAAGGCTGATGACGCCATCTTGTAGAGAAAAATGACTATGGAAAAGTAAAATTTATTTTGGCTCGTTTTAGTAATATTAGAAAAAAATTATTTGTTAGAATTTATGTTTGTAATTGCCAGAACTTAATATGATGCGAATTTATCAAAAAAAAAACATTAAAACAAACTTCAATTTTTGCTCCTCTGCATGATGACGCCATTAGATTTACAATCCGACGCCGACGTTACTTTTTTTAAGTTGTCCTAGTGTTGTTCTACAAGAGCAATATTTACATAGTGTTATATAGTCCTTATCCATTATACTTAGCCATGGAATTTTCTTTTGTTTCAAAATGGCAGGAGTATTTTGACGTTTTTCTTTACTTATTTGAGTCTTGATTATTCTTGATTTGTGTTATCAATAAAAATGCCTTTTGCGTGTTTAGAAAAACGTGATATGATATATACTACATTGTCATAGAAATGCCCAAATTTCAGGTCAACGACATCTGCGAAAAAATGAGGTTTTGAAAAACCAAGAAAGAAATACGGCAGGCGAATGGTTCAGGAAGAAGAAGCGCGTATTTTACACGCTGTAACGTAATATAGCATACTAAAAATTAACATCTCTTAGGGCAAATGAAGATGATTTGGAAATCCCACGCATGAGAATTTGGCGAACACTTAGATCGCATAGGTACAAGCTATTCAAAATTCACGTGAGTGAAACTTTAAGACCTGGTGATTCTGAAAGGCGTCTAGAATTTTGTCGTTGGATGCAAAATAAATTAGAAGAATGTGATTTTTTGAATAAAATAATTTGGACGGACGAGTGGACTTTTTCCACCTCCGGAATATTTAACCGACACAATGAACATTATTGGTCTGTGAACAATCTGCGACAAAATCAAGAAGTGAGACCTCAAAGAAGGGAATCGTTTAGTGTATGGGTGGGAATGTGGCGTAAAAAATCATTGTCCAATTTTTTTACACATTTACATCTCAAAAACATATACATTTGATAGAGCAAGAAATAATGAATGTCTTATCGAACGAACCATTAGAAGTATTTAGAAATCTACGGTGGCAACAAGATGGTGCTCCTCCCCATAATGGAAGGGAAGTGACAGATATTCTCAATCTTTTATTTCCTGGTAAATGGACTGAGGATCAAGGGGTTGTACGCTGACCAGCAAGAAACCCGAAATTAAACCCCTTAGATTACTATCTCTGAGATTTTTTTGCAAAATCGATTATATCGGAATTTGCCCGAAAATATCGAAGAACTGCGTTCTAATTTAGTTTAGTGAGAGAAATATACGAGCAAGAACCATTCAACGAGCATTTTACGCAAAAAGTGTATTGAAGCATATGGTTTTTAATTTGAATACTTGTTGTAATGTTTATACTTTTGCTACTTTCATGTATTTGGTAAATATTTAGTAATGTATTTGAATTCTTTTTTTTTTAATTTAAATTTGTAACATTTTTGTAGTTCCTAAATTTTTTAGTTTTTAATGAAAATATATTCTCGAAGCTTCCACCGAAAAAACAAATAGTTTTTCTAATTTTTTTTTAAATAAATTCATCAAAATACAAGAGGTCTAACCACACTACACCACCAATCATTAGCAGATGATATAAACTAGAACGCGCGTCCAGAACGTAACAAGTTGTGGTGCAGTGTGGTTAGAACTCTTGTATTTTGATCTATCTTTCACCATAGGTTCCAGTGTTAGGAAATAAATTCACATGAAATCAAATTTCAAATTCTGACTTCTAGAAATTAATTGCCAGAACATAAGTTTTAACAAATTATTTTCTTCTGATTTTACGTAAAGAAGTAGACCAAAATAAATTCGACATTTTCATGGCCATTTTTTATTCTCTACAAGATGGCGTCATCAGGCTTTTGATCGAACCTTTTGTTTCATCACCATCATCAGCAACTAACACCGATGATAGATTTTCGGCTCGAAACGTCGGATATCAAGTGTGTTACGTCATTGAATTTAGAATTTAAATTAAAGTTAATTAAGCATAAAATGGAATTTTTTGCATATTTAAAAAAAAGTTGATGATGGTTGCGAAGAAACAATGAGAATATGGAATTATTTTATCGTATCATTTCAAATAGAGTCAGAAAAAATAAAGTATTCGGTATTTTGATTGGCATGAATTGCTCAACTTTGTCCTAATTTAACTGACTGTATCTCTTATAGTTTTCGAGATCCCAATGATGCGCCTCGAATTTGGGACACCCTGTAGATTGTACTAGTTTTTAAAATAGCACCCAAGCCAGTGTTATAAGTCACAAGAGTAACATTTTAGGGGACACTATCTTTGACACCCCATAGAGTGAGTTTTTAAATTCAACTATACTTCCATAATACTATTTTTAGTGATTGTAAATATTACAACAAATTCGTTATTACGAGGTGTTAAATAATCTATTTAACTTCTCTTTTTTGTTGGCCCTAAAAGTTTTATACGTTTATTATGCCAACAGTACTACTTGTAATTACCAAAGAACGTAGTGTTCTTAATAGATCTTTGGCAGAAAGCTTTGTTTCGAGGAATTTTTTAATAAACTATGGTGGTTTGATTTTTTTTAAATCGAAACTATCCTTTTGTATTGATTTAAATGATTTATCACCTTGCTCGCCTTCTTATGTCGAGTCTAGTCAGCCCACTTACAAACCGAAAGGTGACTGTTTTTTTTTTGATTCTGCATTACCTATTTCCGATCAGATTTGGAACTTGCTTCTCTGTTCTACAGTTGTTATAATGTGGATTACTCCTTACTCTTTGCTTTATCTTAGACTTATTCATTTAAGACCTGAGAAGTATTTTCCTTAATTAGTCCTAGTTAGGATTCCAGTTTAGAGAGCTTGTCAACTGACTTAATTATTTTTGTTATGAACAAGCTTAGTGCTTGTCCTATGTTTTAAGATTACTTAAATTGCTGCTTGACTTTATGTCTGATGTTTGCTATAATAATTCTGCGGAATTATAAACAAGCGTATTAATTTTCAAGGTTCTTCTTGGATTTAAAAATCAACCCAAAATACTTAAAAGGCGCAGCAGAATTTTATCTTTCCTACTTTTTCCTTCGAATGGGTTTCAATGTTTTGCGTCAGCAAACATCCAACTCATGTTTGAAAAAGTATATCATTTAAACTAATCGATGAATTTTAATGATTTTTGAAAAATTTTAAAGACACAATATTTGCCTTTCTACGGAGGCTTCGACTTTTCATATACTGCCTAATGGATGAACGATGGATGGACGAAACGAAGAAAAAAAAGAAGGTCTTTACTCTTGTGTTACTTAGTATCCATTCATTTCTAGGTCTGGACCCTTCGGATTTGAAAAATGAAATAATTCCAACATAAAATAAGGTTTTATTCTGTTAAAATATTGGAGAGGGGGCATTGCAGAGAGTACGTAGATAATCAAAAAAATAGAATAAACAAATAATTGTTTGTACTATTTATGTAGAACTTAAATATATCCTCAATAAGAGTATTTTGTAGCAAGTTTTGAAATTGCAAAAATTGGAAAAATGATTTTGCGTTAAATATACTGCAAACATCTTCACTTTAAATACGTTTACAGTTTTTTATGGCTTGTTTTATATTTACAGTATGTCCGCGCATGGATTTCAAAAGTTCTAATGGACTAAGAATTGAAAGGTACGAAAATAAGTCACCCTTTTTGTACAGGGTATAAAAATGTTATTTTGCGTAAGCGTAAAAATGTCTCATTTTGCAAGATACCAAAAAAAGTAACTCTTGACAAAAGTTTTTGTTTCAAAGATGAATAAGATTCACCTTATCAAAAATTTGGTTATTTATACAGGGGCATAAAAAATACAAAAATGTTTTTTTTTTGTAAAAAGCGTATCTCGTTTATAATTTTTTCTCAAACGTACACATATTAAATATGTTTTGAATTAAACTCCAAGCAGAAATGCAAGATTTCGATACAAGATTTAAAATTAATAGTGTTAGTTTTATCACATTACTTTTTAGAGTCACAAATATTTCCATGCATACCTATCAGAGTACCTACTGGTTTTTAACATAATTATGACAATTAACAATGTAAGTACTTTGTCTTTATTTCATGAAATAATTATCATTTAATGTAAAAGAGTTCTAATAAAAATACTATCTACTAAGCAAAGGGTTTTTATAATAAAGTGTTACGAGGATGGTCAAGTATCATACCGTTTCCTCATAGAACAAATTAGCGAGAAATTTGATAGAGTACCAATCCAACAACTCTGCAATCTGCAGTGTGATAAAAATTTTTCAAAGAACTGGTTCTATTGAGAACCTTAAGAAGAAAAAGAAGAAATATGACCATAACGATGCAGCAGTTTTAGTTCTTCAATCGGTTAGAGAAACTCCAATGATTTTGATGAAGTTTATTACTAGCGAGTACCCGCAACTTCGTTCGCGGATGGCGATAACGAAAGGTATATAAAGAGATACTTATTTTATATAAATACCTCTTTATAAACCACGTTTTTTGTTGCATTTTTTTTCAATTTTTGTCTACAGGCTTGGGAGATTTTTGTTTATAAATTATTTCCGATTTTTTGGAACACTCTGTATACATTTTTAAAAAACTGCAAAAAATAAAATAAAATATACCTATTTAAGCGTTTTTCCAAAAAACCAACCAATATTTGGTGCTGCTCTTAACTGTTTGCGTTAAGAGATTCGTTAAAAAGTCGTTATTTTCAGTCTATGAAATTTAAACCGGGTGATACATAAAATTATTATATCATTGTTATATATATATGTATATATATATATATATGTATATATATATATATATATATATATAGTCGTATATCGGGTGACACAGAACATTAGAGCGTGTACCCTACACGCTCTAATTTTTTTTACCTTTTTAGATATATAAAACGTTATATTCACCATAAAACATATAAAACAAAAGACACTGTCAAATTTCTGAGGTGACCTGATTAAAATGAGACCTTTTAGGTTTAGCTTTTACGTCAAGAGGTTTTTTGAAACAACCTGTATAAATTTATAATACAAAATATACTGTTGAAAGGTCTCGGTCCCCAGACACCAGATCATTTCAAAAAAAAAATCATATAAATCGGTGCAGTACAACTCTCTCCCAAACGTGCTGAAATTTTTGCATACTGCAAAATGCAAGTTAAATCGCATACCTACATCGAGAAAAAGTAGTAGGCTATGAAAAACAAAATAGCATAATACGGCCATTATTATCTGGTTTATTGACAGCTTTAATATCTTATTATTCTTATTATTGAGTTCTTTGACTTATAAAGAATAAGGTATTTCTGTTGTATTAGATACAAAATAATAAATAGTATTTCTTCCCATTGGGAAAGTAGCAATATTTTTTATTTTGTATAAAATACAGCAGAAATACCTTATTTTTTAAAAATCAAAGAACTCAAAGATGAGATAGGTACTACAACTGCCATATAAATATTTTCTGATGAACGCACATTTTCCACTAATGGAACTGCACCCCGAATTTAGAACAATGCCGCGAAGACAATATTTTACAAAATTGAACGTGGGGTGCGCGATATCTGTCCATGGCATGTATTTCTACAATAACATCTGCAATAGAATATCGCACTTTGAAATACTGGATACAAATTTAAAAACTTGCCATTAAGTTTTCGCCAGAATATGTATTTTCAACGGGATGGTTGACCAGCATATTGCTCCCGTAAAGTAACAGATTGGGTTAATTGCAAATTTGGCACAAGATGGACTGAAAGAAATGACCCGATTTTGTGGCCAGTAAGGAGTCCTGACTTTGTTCTATAGGGCCGTTTAAAGCAAATTGTTTATGCTGCTCCAATACCAAATAATGCTGAAGTGCCAAAAGGCAGAATTACCCAGGCTATCCATTCAATGTCTCAGAAAGAAATCAGAAATTCCTTCAGGTATCTAAGGAAGCAGCTAGAAAATTGTGTTGAATATGGCGGTGGAATTTTTTGATGTTTTTATCGTATTGCTTAGTTTAAATTTTTTAGCTTAATTAAATCCACGTATTATATCAAAATTACATTTGAATAAGACGTAAGTATTTTGAATTAAGTTATTTAATTAATTTTGATAAGAACTATAACACAATAAATGATAATTATTTCATAAAAGGCATTGATAAGTACTTCGTTAAGTGTCATAATTATTTAAGAAACTAGTAGGGTGTAAAACTGATATTGTTAATTTTAAATCTTGTATTTTTGCTTGTGGTTTAATTCAAAACATATTTAATATTTGTACTTTGAGAGAAAATTATAAACGAGGTATGTCTTTACGCAAAACATTTTTGTATTTTTATGTCCCCCGTATAAAAAATTAAATTTCTGATAAGGCGAACCTCACTTATTTTTCAAGGTAAGACCTCTTGTAACGACCATCCGCGGACATACTGTATACAAAATAATCAAATGTTAGATAATTGGAACATTATTTTTTAAGACAAAAATATTTTATTATATCCATGGTATTTTTTATAACTTTTTCAATTTTAAAATTATATATATATATATATATATATATATATATATATATATATATATATATACCGGGTGACACAGAACATAGGGTACACGCAATATTTTTTTAAGTTTTCAGATATCGCTTTGAAACTTTAACATATAACACCATATAACATACAACAAAACTTCTGAGGTGACCTGATTAAAATAAAACTTTTTAGTTTAGAAAAAGCATCAAAGCATGTTATTATGTTTTCTGTTTCGAAAATATCAACTTTTAATGTAAATTTTCTGCCAAAATTGGACCTGCAAGTTATCCTTTTGTCGTTAAATTACAACAAAATTTCGATTTTTCCTCCTAGCTGTATAATTTTTTATCGGGAAACTACTAAACCAAAATTTAGTAGATTTATTAACCCATCATTTTTAGTAGACAATAACTAAGTATTTTATTTAGTGAACATGTGTCAGATTTGTTTATAACATTTAAGCTTAAATGACCAGGCCTAGGCTGACCATTTGCCAGTTTATAGACTGTTTAATGTAAATGCAGCTTAAATCGCACACCTACATCGAGAAAAAGTAGTAGGCTATGAAAAACAAAATAGCATAATACGGCCATTATTATCTGGTTTATTGACAGATTTAATATCTTATCATTGAGTTCTTTGACGCTTAAAGAATAGGGTATTTCTGTTGTATTAGATACAAAATAATAAATAGTGTTTCTTCCATTTGGAAAATAACAATATTTTTTATTTTGTATAAAATACAGCAGAAATACCTTATTATTTAAAAATCAGAGAACTCAAAGATGAGATAGGTACTACAACTGCCAATAACCAGATAATGATGGCCGTATTATGCTATTTTGTTTTTCATAGCCTACTACGTTTTCTTAATGTATGCGATTTAAGCTGCATTTACGTTGAACTATCGTAAGCAAGCATCTAGAAACAATTAAACTTAAAACTAATATAAGCGAAAATTATATTTTACAATGCTTATATTAATCAACTGTCACATTTTTATAAAAGTACTAGCGGGTACCCGCGACTTCGTTCGCGTATATGATTATAATGAAAGGGATGTAAAGAGGTACTTAAATCGCCTCATTTGCGTACCTCTTTATAAACCACGTTTCTTGTTGCATTCTCTGGCTGTAAAAAAAACTGACGGAATTAAAGGGATACGTGGTATAAAAACTGTTTCTACAAGACGAGGACCAGCAATAATAGTAGACTCTATTACATTATTTTGAAATGTTTTAACCTGTAGCCGAGTTCCAATAAACAATTTTGGTGGTTTTAAATTTCGAATAAGCCTTGCTCCCATTTTTACTAATGAGGAGGGATTCCTAAAAGGTTTAGAGAGTGTAGGAACTCGATACGATAACTAACCGCATTTTCTTGGTCTATAACTACATCTATTGAGTAGTACATTAATCGTGGAGCAGTAATTTTTTCTAATAAAGCTAAATTTATTTAATCTGCTGTACTATTTTTTGAAGTAATATAGCTCGTTCTTTAAACCAGGAAGCGGTTTTATTTTGACAACTTTCGAGTTCACTATAAACATTTAAGGGGTAGTTTCACCCCCTTGGAAACTCAGTTTCGAAGAATCCTTTCTTATCAAACCTTTGCACTCTAAAATCAAGTTGTTTGCACAAACTCAGCGTTCTACAGCAAACGGTTTAAGAAAGGTCGCAAAAATTAACCAATGACCTGATTTTTTCAAAAACCAGGTATGAATTTATAAAAAGATCTTAAAATATGTAATAATACATATAATATAATATATGTATTATTAATAATAATAAAAAGCATGTGATCAAGTGTTTTTCCGAATAAATAACCGTTTTAAAAATATATATAATATTAAAAGGGTGGTTTCAGCCCCTTGGACACTCTGTCTGGGTTTTAAAAAAAATTTAAAATATGTAAAAAAATAAAATATTCAAGCGTTTTCCGAATAACTAACGGTTTTTTAAATAAAATATATTATAATATTTAAGGGATGGTTTTAAGCCTTTGGACAGATTGTATGAATTTTTTAAAAATCCTAAAATGTGTAAAAAATAAATTAAAAAACACGTGTTCAAACGTTTATTCGAAAAACTAACCGGTTTTTAAATAAAAAAATATTGTATTATTTAAGTGGTGGTTTCACCCTTTTTAACACCCTGTATGAATTTGTAAAAAGTCTTAAAATATGTAAAAAAATAAATTAAAAAGCACGTGTTCAAGCGTTTTTTTCGAAAAACTAACCGGTTTTTAAATTAAAAAGATTGTAATATTTAAGGGGTGGTTTCACCCCATGGAATTTGAGTTTTGAAAAATCCCTTCTTATCGAACCTCTACAGCCTAAAGTCAACCTGTATGCCAAAATTCAGCCTTTTACCTTAAGCCGTTCGAGCTGGAACGTGATAAGTGACTCAGTCAACCAAGTCTTTTATATATTAGTATGAAAAATGGCCAGTTTACCAATTTCTATAACCCTTACGCAACCGCATAACACAATTGTGACTTCCTTATTTTCCCTTGTTATAAGGTTCAAAATATGATTTTACTACGCTGAGTACCTTACGACATGATTGTGAAGATCGCATTTAACGCGCATGCAGCCAGAAAGGTTTTGTTTTTTCGGTGTCGCGTTAGTGTTCTAACCTCAAAAGTGAATGTGTTTTACCGGCAATGGCAGGAGCCGGTAAGTAACTAATAATTGGTTAATTTTTTATAATTTTTGATGTTTTTGTACTTAAATTGTTATAATAAATAACAAATAAACATCATGTACGTGTATATTGCAATTATCTTTTAAATTTGTGCTTTTAAAAACAACTTTGTAGCGGTCATCACAATTGTGAGCTACGGGAGTCAACATATAAAAAAATATGTTTTATTTCAAAATTATGCAAATCTTTGGTTTTTGAGCTAAGCTTTTATTACAGGGCGAAAAAAGATACTCGACCTTGACCATTTAGCAGATAATCAGGAGGACTTATTTCAACTTTTGGATGAACTGGGATCTGACCTTGGCTCTGACATTGGCTCAGAAGGGGAAGAAGATTTTGATTTTTCTGAAGAACCACCGATACCACGTGATCAAACCGATAATTCTTCGGATTCCGAAGACGATCTACCGCTAATACATTTCCAAAAGTTGCAATGGAAGCGTGGAAACTTCCCTAGTAAAGATTTTCCTTTAAATGAAAACTTTACTCCATCCCATGTAAAAACCCCTTACGAATATTTTGCAAAATATCTGGATGATGATTTTTTTCAGTTAGCGGCGATTTACACGTCTCAATATTACTTGCAAACAAATGCAAAAGTAAACAACGTTACACCCCAAGAAATTAAAAAATTTTTTGGAATGAATGCTTTGATGGGATGTATTCCTTTTCCAAGAATACATATGTATTGGAATGAAAAATATAAATTCTCATTAATTGACAGTGTCATGCCACGTCATCGATTTTACATGATACGTGTAAATTTGCATGTTGTTGACAATCTTAGTGTACCAGAAGAAGTACAAAAGAAGAACAGATTGTGGAAAATACAACCCGTAATTGACCTCGTAAGAAATGGCTGTAAAACTATTGAGAGAAAAAAGAATACAGCCTTTTCAATCGACGAACAAATGATTCCGTTCTTGGGCAGATGTCCAGTTCGCCAATTTGTCAAGAACAAGCCAAGACCTGTAGGCCTTAAAAATTTTGTTGTTACTACATCGGACCACATACATACCACTCCACTAAAAGACAGGGCACTGGGATTGGGCGCGTCAGTTGTTCTTCGCTTAGTAGAAACATTACCAGAAAATTGTTATTTGTACTTTGACAGATATTTTTCAACTATTGCTTTGATGGACAAATTGATAACATTGAAAATAGATGCAACTACTACAATTATGTCCAACAGAGTAAAAGGCTATGAGTTCAAGAAAGATCATACCATGAATCGAGGAGAGTCAGAAGTTGTCGTCAGAACTGATGGTAAACTTTGTATTACTAAGTGGAAGGACAATAAGTCTGTGTTGATGGTATCTACAGCATTTGGAAGAGAGCCTGAAACTGAGGTAGAGAGATGGAATAAAGCAGAAAAAAAACGTACCGGTATATCATGTCCAGCGGTTGTTAAATCCTATAACGAACACATGGGGGGAGTAGATGTGTGTGATCAATTGATGGAGTACTATCGCTCTTTTTTCCGAACCCGTAAGTGGACTGTCAAGGCCATTTTGCACTTATTTGATTTGGCAATAGTAAATAGCTGGATGGAATATCGAAGGCCAAAGTCAAAACCTTAAAAAGAAAGATGTTAAAGACCTTCTGGAGTTTAGGCTTAGTCTTGGAGAGTATTTGGTCGCAGGAACAAAAAAGCGCGTCTTAGCGGAAACTGAGGAACCAGAAGACTTAGCGGAATTTGACGAACCAGAAGATTTAGGAGACGAAAACATCAATCAAGGGAATGAAAGAAAAAAGAGAAGGGTACCTGCTAATCTTCCCTGTGTGGACAAACGCTTTGACGGTTTCGAACATTGGCCAAATAATGAAGAAATGAAGAATCCAGTTAAATGCCGCTTGGAAGGCTGCGAAAGTCGTTCAAGAGTTCGATGCACTAAATGTAATATATTTCTATGTTTAAGTAAAAACAAAAACTGTTTTCTATTATTTCATACGAAACAATAAATAGTATTTTCACAATTGTGCTTTTATCTGTTCACTCCCAAGACCCACAATTGTGCACACACTAAAAAACCAAAAAAAAAATTTTGAAAAAATTTCAAAAAATTTACCAGTTCTATTTAACTAATTTTATCGCTCTAAAATCAATATGAAGTCAAAATTCAAAAAATTTTGTCTCGGTACTGTAAGGGATAAATTGGAATATTGCTATTAGAGTATTAGAATCGCTAATACTGCTTATACAGATATAGGTATAAAAAGGGCCAACCTAAGCCTGGTCATTTTAGTTTAAATATTATACACAAATCTCATACATGTTGACTCAAATAAAATACTTACTTATTGTCAACTGAAAACGATGGGTAAATAAATCTTACATAGTTTCACTAATAAAAATGTTAAATTTTGCTCTAGTAGTTTCCCCGAGAAAAAATTATGTAGCTCGGAGGAAAAATCGAAATATTGTTATCTTTTAATGACCAAAGGATAACTTGTGTCACATTATTGAAAATCTGCTTTAACGTGAAATTTAACTGATAAATAAAATATACAAGGTCCAGTTTAAATTTTGGCAAAAAATGTATGTTAAAAGTAGACATTTTTACTTTTTTTTCGAAAAGGCGTAATATTTCGAAAAAACATAATAACATGCGTTCATGCTCTTTCTAACCTAAAAGGACTCATTTTAATCAGGTCACCTTAGAAATTTGACACTGTCTTTTGTTTTATATGTTTTATGGTGAATATAACGTTTTATATATCTAAAAAGGTAAAAAAAATTAGAGCGTGTAGGGTACACGCTCTAATGTTCTGTGTCACCCGATATACGAGTATATATATATATATATATATATATATATATATATATATAACAATCATATAATAATTTTATGTATCACCCGGTTTAAATTTCATAGACTGAAAATAACGATTTTTTAATGAATCTCTTAACGCAAACAGTTAAGAGCAGCACCATCTTAAGATATAAAACTATTGCATGTCTATCAAAATTCTGGTATTCTAAAAAAGAATTAAGTACTAATATAAGCTTATATATAAAATATATTCCTGCCAACAAGATGTCGTCTTCTTAAGCACACACAAAACACAAAACAATAACACTCGAACACTAACCATTTTAATTAAGTGCCGTGCGTCGAGTCCGGTGAGCAAGTGATTCCAGAGTGGTGCGGCAAGAACTTCAGACTGGATAGAGTTGTCCAATTCAAAAATATATATTTACCATACTATTTAGGATCATCCATCCTCCCGCTATTTAATTTTAGACAAAACCGATTCGCAATCGGTTATAGTATCAGTGATGACGAGATGTTCGAAAAATTTCCACATATTTGTATTTACGTATGGCAAATGAAATTTTCTTTCGTCACCAAGTTCTGACGAGGATCAACGGAATCCAGTATATGGAATTAATGAATGGCAACGTCATCATGCAACAGCGGCGTACGAAGATATGCTTACATTTTTTAAAAAAACTTAGTTAAAAAGCATAATTAAATTCCGATAATTGAAAACAAAATGAAAAAATCTGTAAATTCCTTTACCCGAAACTTCCCTCGTTATGAATTATTACTTTTATTGGGAAGAGTGAAGTGTGACCCAATTTAGTTCAGTACATAGTCACAGTATATATGTGTTATAGTTGGCGCATTACCTTTCTGGAATGACGTCACGCTGGTTTCAAATAACGTATTTCTTATATTATTTATATTTCAGCGATGATTCCTAACCTAAACGTATGCAGTGATGTAGATAGGAGGGGTGCGTTCAGCACTGGCTAAAGCGAATTTAAAATTGGCATTTTCTGTACAGAAAGCGCTGCAACTTGTCGAAAATGGCTGGCAAAAAATTAACACTCTCATTGCCATAAAAAAACCCTCATTTTGCACACTTAATACAAAAATAACTATTATAACTTCAAAAACTAAAATTATTTTGCAAATAAGACTTTACTAATATAAATTCATTCATCTTAGTCTTATTCTTTGTTTGCAATGTAATAAATTGACGCCAGTTACCCATTTTCATCAAAATTATTTTAATTCTCAATTACAGACAATACTGAAAAAATATTAAGAAAAGGGGAATAACGAACGATGAATCCTTTACCTCCAGAATGTTTCAAAAACAAAAAGAGGTAAAAACAAAAATCACAGATTACTTAAAGAACAAAATAAGAGATATGATCTATTGCGTGTATGCTAAAAATGAATGTTACAATGCAGACTTTGCTTTAAAAACTAAAAGAGAGAAATTAATGTATAACTAACTAACTTTAAAAATAAAAACTACTCCCCTTCACTGTCTTCAGAATCAGAACTAAATTCTTCATCGTCACTGCTGTCTTCGTCGGTACTAATTACAAGTGGCGCAATGTCTGAAGCATCACATATCTGTATTGTCTTCCAAGCTTCTTGGATTACCCTTTCTGTGTGGCTGACATAATTTTTCCAATGCTCTGAAGAAACTTCATTTATCGCTTTTTCCCACATGGCCAAAACTTCCGATGGTGTCCCCTTCAGACTAGCAATGTATTGGTCGTATTTCCTCTTACACTCAGACCATACCATTTCAATAGCATTAAATTGACAATGGTATGGAGGAAGTCTTAGTATTTTGTGGCCCAAAGGTTTCACATATTCGTCAAGGTAGAATGTTTTTTCAATGTTACAATTTTTTTCTACAATGCTCCATATTTCATCCTTCATGGCCCTCTCGGGGAAGTCAATGTTCTTTTCTTTTAACCATCCAATCAATCTCTGCTTTGTCCATGATTTTCTTGGAATATCCTCTAAAAGGCCGGAATGATAGCTTGCGTTGTCCATCACTATCAAACTTTTTGGAGGAAGATTTGGTACCAGCTGATTTTTAAACCAATTTTCAAAATGTTGCTTGTTCATATTGTCATGATAATCTCCGCTTTTTAGTCCACTTTTAAATATTAAACTGGCCCCCTTAATAAATCCTTCCTTTGATCCAGCGTGAACTACAATATATCGATGACCTTCACTAGCTTTTTTAGAACTTGTAGCCATAGTGTTATCCTGCCAGCTGTTTCTAAACGAACCTTTACTAAAAATCCAAGTCTCATCAATAAATACGGTGGTATAAGCATCTTGTCCTAGATTTTGATTTTTGACATATTCCCTCAAGAAATTGATTCTCTTGTGGACGATGTGGGGCAAATCCATCAGGTATTTTCTATTATTTGATTTCTTCCACTTAAAACCAATACTTTTTACGTATTTTCTTAGCGAGGTGATGGAAAAATTAAAATATTCATTTATCTCTTTTAGTTTTTTAAGCAAAGTCTGCATTGTAACATATTCATTTTTCGCATACATGCAGTAGATCGTATCTCTTATTTTGTTCTTTAAGTAATCTGTAATTTTTGTTTTTACCTCTTTTTGCTTTTGAGACATTCTGGAGGTAAAGGATTCATCGCTCGTTATTCCTCTTTTCTTAATATTTATGATTGTTGTATGGCTAAGTTTTGTTGCATTTGAAGCTCGTTCAATTATATTATCAGTTTGCGGAAGGATTCCATTTTTAGCTTGCTCTTTTTCCAATTGAAAAAAAGCCAAGATATTCAAAACTATTAGCTGTGATTGCTGATTATATCTTCGCGGCATCTTGCAAAAGTTTAAAAAGAATCACAACAAATCAATGTCAATTTTGACGAATATATTCTGAAAGACACATAACCAAAACCGGCATTGACTGTTGTAAAGAAACGACAATGAGTTTTTTCAAAATGTTTTTGTCACTGTCAGTTAACATAAATCAAACAAAAATAACCAAAAAATGACGTCATTCCAGAAAGGTAATGCGCCAACTATATATATACTGTTTCTTCATTTTCATTCATTCATCTACCTATGCCACACTTGAATTTTGACTAATTTAAAATAAATTCAATAAGTATCCCATATTCACATTTAATTTTTCTGCCAAATTTAAAATTCATTGTAACGTCGACTATTTAGAAATAGTCTTTTGTTTTTTTTTATTGGATCCTAACCCCAAATAATACACCACTCTAACATAACAACAAAAGGATTGTTAACAAAAGTCATTTAGAAACTTAATATCTGGGTAATATATGCGGAGTAAAAGTACTGATAATATGGGTTTCAAGAAAGATATAAGATCTATATGTGTCCTGAGGATGCAACAATTAAGTTGCGAAACGCCGACAATTTAAAAAAATACTTGTTTTTTACTAGATCTTAACCCAAAATAATACACCACTCTAACCAACATTTTTTAACATTATTCGCCATATTGAATTTTTACCAAAATTTTATCAGGCCATCCCCATATGACCCTTAATTTTTGGTCAAAATTTGAAGTCAATCGGGTAAGTAATATTTAAGCTATATCGTGAAATGACACACAGACCGACATGCCAGACGGACCGACGGAATTGATAAAACATGTTTTTTGGCATCTAGGAACGCTAAAACATGAAGATCTGTAAATCCTGAGAGGGTGATTTTATTCACAATAACAAAAATTTTATTTGGTCGCTATCTTGTTGCGCCATTTTGAATTAGTAACACAGTTTTACTAGTTGAGCCCTAAACCCCAATTAGTTATGGCACACAATTGAAATCAATCCATTAAGTAGTTTTTTCAGGCTGAATTTTTAAATATTTTATTATACCGCCATTTTGTTCCGCCATCTTGGTTTCGTACCAAAATTTTACCAGTAGATTCCAACATAATACTTGATGTTTATGCAAAATTTAAAATAAACTGGATATGCAGGTTTTTCATAATAATTTTTTTAAACATTTCACTACGCCGCCATTTTGTTTCGCCATTTTGTATTTTTACCAAAAAAAATATTACCAAGTCATACCCATATGACATTTAATTTTTGATAAAAAGTCAATCGGGTAAGTAGTCTTTAAACTATGCCGCGAACTGATAGACAGACCGACAGACGGACCGACGGAATTGATAAAATATATTTTTTTCGCGTCTAGGTACGCTAAAACCTAAAGATGTGTAAAACCTGAGAGGTTGACTTTTTCACGTATTACAAACATTTTATTTGGCCGCCATTTTGTACGGCTATCTTGAATTAGTATCATTATTTTACTACTGGATCTATATACCACAATTAGTTATGGCACACAATTTGAAATCAAACCATTGGGCAGTTTTTTCATACTGAATTTTTAAATATTTTATTATGCCGACATTTTGTTCCGCCATCTTGGATTCGTATCAAAATTTTACCACTTGATTTCAACATAATAGTTGATGTTTTTGCAAAATTTTAGATAAATTGGATGAGTAGTTTTTTAATAATAATTTTTTTAACATTTCACTAGGTCGCCATTTTGTTTCGCCATATTGGATTTTTACCAAAATATTACCAGGCATCCCCACATAACCCTTAATTTTTGACCAAAATATGAAATCAATGGGATAAGTAGTTTTTTAGCTACGCCGCGAACAGACAGACAGGCAGACGACGTAATTGAGAAAACAAGTTTTTCGTAATCTAGGGACCCTAAAATGTGAAGATGTGAAAGAATCTCAGAGAGTGATTTTTTCACTATTACAATACTTCCCTTTTACGAGGGAAGTAAAAAAGATGATTGAATTTTCATGAAGTTAATTTTTTCAATTTTGGTCTTTTAACATAGTAGGCTTTTTCAAAAATATATAAGTTTAACATGCTATCTAGATAACGGCATTTTAACGATCTTTTCACAATGTATAATTCTCCAACTTTAAAATGGGTCACTTTTTCTTCGGCCTGATTTCGAAACTCAGTTGCGTAAAAACCTCTTGACCGATTTTTAAATTTCTTAATTTTATTTGAAAGCCCCAAATGTCTACTTTATATTTTTTGTCCACCGAACTATACGAGGTCCAAAATAATCATTATACAGCGTCATTTATAAGTGCATTTTTTTTACTTATATTTTAAAACGCCCCGTGGATTTGAAAACAAGTCCTAAATTTTGATTTGTTTTCCCTTATAGCTTTATGTTCAAGCTTGCATTTGTTTTTTAATTTTGTTTCAGAATTGTCAAAAAAGCTATTGCGATTTTACGATTACGTTAATTTTTCCAAGAAATTTAATACGAAATACGGTATTCTGTATCCCTATAGAAACTTTTTCATAAACTACTAATTCACCTGGGTGGATTTTAATTAAATCCATCAATAAGGGTGATTATAATTATAATGGTTCGTTTAACATAATTTGTAGAGGACTGTTTGTAAAAGGGAATTTAAAATAAAAGAAGAAAGAACTGACCGTTTTGCGAAGGATAACTCTTCGGGTTTTGGTGAAGGTAGTCTACGATTTCATGCCCTTTAATATAGGAGAAAAAGTTTACCTAAACATAGATAAGTAAAGATGTCAAAGATACATTATTGATAAGCAGTTATGGAACATTCAGAAAATTAAATTCAACAATACATCAGTGATACCAAAATTATAATACCTGTTTTGTAAATATGAACATGCTCAAAACGAACGTTTCTGAACCCATTTTTATTAGCTCTTTTGCTTAATTAACGCCTTTGACTACTGGAAGAATTTCCTTTTTATCAAGGTTTTAGTTTAGTTATTCTAAATAAATTTTTTGATTTTTAGAGAAAAAATATTTACAGGGTAATAAATATTGCTACCAGGGCGCCATTAGACGTTGCTCGAGAACAAGTAAAAATTAAACTATAGTAGTAGCAATAGTGAATCTACTTTACATAGAATGGATTTTTTAATTCATCTACTTTTTAAAAATATTTTTATTGATACTACTTACGTATTCAAAGTTAAATATATTGTTGTCTACCAAGTGAGCTAGCGTTTACTTAAAAATACAGGGTATCCCATTTTCCTTATTTTTAAAGATAGAGGGCTGCGGTTTTCACGACTTTTTTGTGTAATTAAAGATGGTTCTGCAGAATTTTTATTGCCCTTTTGGTGTGTGAGATACAGGGCGATTTTGAAAATGTTGCATTTTTTGGCACCCCTCGCATCCCACCTATCTGATAACTTTTCAAAAAGGCGAAAACTACTCCTTTTTTGACTTTTTTCGTAGAATTCAGTTCCGCTTTCAGAATAAATATACGGGGTCAGGTCAAAAATGTATCAGACCCTACTTTAGTTTTTTAAAAGGGACACCCTGTATATTATTCTTTATATTTATTAGGAATGATGTGGGCTTTCCAAAAATATATAAGCTCAAAGTTCGAGATTTTCCAAAATTTTGTTTTGTGTTCATTTAGTAGGTAGTAGGTGATGGCTAATTTATTTACAATAAAAAGCAAAACAACAAAAACTTTGCGGTTTTGTCAGTGTTTGTTTGGGTTGTTATCTTTTTACATTAATAGCCCACTATGAAAATTATGAAAAGTATGATATGTTGGTTTGTTTCATACAATCTAATGAAAATCCCCAAGAAGCTTGCGAATAATAATAATAAATGGCATTTATATATACATAAAACGTAGAATTACAATAGAATTACTGCTAGTATGATCCAGCGCCCTGTTATAGCAATACTGCTAACCTTCCACATAACATTTCTTTTACAAAGGTAACGTATTTTGAGCGCTATGGTTAGGATAATATCTTAGGAGTCCTTTCCGAGACATATTTGCCCGCATTAAATCAAATTTAGTAGAGCACTGATCAGTTATCCAGCCCCGTCCTAAAGCATACACCAAACAAGCAAATACAGGAAGAACTGGTGTAACCAAGTCTGATCCTCAAAGAATTTTACAAAAATATAAATATCACCCATATAAATTCCACATAACCTAACATTTACAACCCGACGATGCCGAACGCCGAATGTTGTTTTACCAGTCGTATTTATAACAAATCAAAACTGATGAGTGATGATGCATCTTATTTCTATTTGCAAGTTCGGGAATTTTGAGTCGCTATAATATAAGAAATTGATCCGCAGAAATTACCATTTAAATTTTGAGAGGGCACAACAAGGACGCTTTAGGGTATATATATATATATATATATATATATATATATATATATATATATATATATATATATATATATATATATATATATATATATATATATATATATATATATATATATATATATATATATATATATATATATATATATATATATATATAGTGAAACGACTGAGTCGAATTTTTAACTTTTGCATGTATTACTGTATGTGATGTTTCAAAACTAAATGTCGTATACTGTGCCAGAAAGTTTGTTTATGAATGTTTTGTTTGTCATTATTTTATTATGATGCCGGAGATTACCTTCTTAGATACACTGATGAAGCCAAAAACTTACCGAAACGTTAGAAAATAAATAAAATGCTACATACAAACTAAATCTTCGTTTTATATAGAAAAAATTACGACCACAATACCCAAGAAAACTGTTTCACTGAATATACATTAAGGGTCCAGAAACCTATTGTCGAAGAATATATATGCAGAATGGGAGAAATACTGCAAAACCTCGAACAAGCTTACAACTAGGACATCACCAACTATATAAAAAACACGAACCAATATAACACCAACATTCTTAAATTTAAAACTAAAACATATCCAATTTTCAGCAGCTAACCTAGGAAGGAAATTTCAAACCACAGTTGTAAATAATTTTGTGATGGGCACATTAAAATTACTAATTAGCGATATTATTTTTAATATTAAACACCTAGCGATTATGATATCAAAAATTAAAAATCAACTTCAACAAATCTATCCTTTAAATATATTCCAAAAAATTATAGACAATGAAACTAAAAAATACGAATTTTTATTTGAAATATTAAATAGAGAAACCTAAAAAAAAATGATAAATTAATCTTAAATAAAAACAAAATTTCTCAGAAAAAGATTCATATTGAGAAAAATTGGTTGGAAAATTTAACTAATTCCCGATTATGCAGTTGATCTCCTGAGCATGGGTTCTAACTTCGCATTTCCAATTACAAACTCTAAAGAACTTCCTCTTCCTGAAATTATTTCTTCTGTTGAAATGTCACTAAACGACCTAAACAATACTGACAAAGGTAGCATCAGAGCAAACTGTTGTAATATACTCACAAATTATAAAAACAGATTAAATTCTAAACCGTATAAAACAAAAAGCTCCACCATTCATAACGAATTGCAAAAAAAATAAAAAACAAATACATTTCTCAAACAACATCTTAATCTAAAATATTGAGACCCGATAAATCTAACAAAACGGTCATCATGGAAACCCAGGAATATGATAATAAAATAGAATCACTTTTAAACGATACAGATACATATAAAAAAATTAACACCGACCCTACAAACATTTTCCAAAAAAGAAAGAATTAGTTCATTGCACACTGGGAAAACAAAAATTATATTTCACCGAACTGCGCGAAAGGCCTAAAAATTCACAACGCCCAAGCACCAAAAATATACGGTCTTTCAAAACTACACAAAGATGGCATTCCAATGCGCCCTATCGTTTCTTGTATACAATCCCCGTTAAATAACTTACCAAATTTTTTAAAAGGCATTTTACAAAATATTGTAAACAAAACAAATACTTACATTAAGGACTCTTGGGATTTTAAAGAAAAAATAAACAACCTTCACATACCAAATAATCACATTCTAATATCTCTAGACGTTGTTTCCCTATATACAAATATTCCAACTGACCTTGCTCTCCAAATAATTAGAAGAAAATGGGACACAATAAAACATTATACCGACATACCATTGGATGAATTTTTGACTGCCGTGGAATTTATTCTAAAATCAACCTATTTTATGTATATAAACAACTTCTATAGACAATCGGAAGGGTGTGCAATGGGGTCCTCAATTTCTAGCGTTATAGCACAAATGGTAATGGAAGAGTTGGAAGAGAATGTTATTAAAAAATTAGACTGCAAATTACCATTCTTTTTTAGGTACGTGGATGATTGCCTAACGACAATACCCAGAGATAAATGTCATTATATTCTAAACTCATTTAACAATTTCCACGAAAAGCTACAATTTACCATAGAAACTGAAATTAATTCTAAAATAAATTTTTTAGACATGACGTTGCACAACACAAATAATAAAATTGAAACTGAATGGTACACAAAAAAAACATGGTCAGGCAGATACATTAATTACCATTCACAACAACCCATGTGCCAAAAAAAATCAGTAATAAATGTCCTAGCTGACAGGGCAATAAAATTAAGTAGCACCACATATAAAACGATAGCAATCCAAAAAGCAAAAGATATATTGATCAAAAATAGCTATCCAAAAAACTTAATAAACTCAATTTTTAAATCCCGCCTAGAAAATTTATATAAACCTAATACTAACAGTTTCACAGAAACAAAAACTAAAAAGAAGTATGCCTCTATTCCATATATACAAGGCTTATCCGAAAATAAAGTCGAATTTTTAACTTTTGTATATATTAATGTATGTGATGTTTCAAAACTAAATGTCGTATACTGTGCCAGAAAGTTTGTTTATGAATGTTTTATTTGTCAATATTTTATTATGATGACGGAGATTACCTTCTTAGATGCACCGATGAAGGCAAAAACTTGCCGAAACGTTTGAAATTAAATAATATGCTATATACAAACTAAATCTTCGTTATATATATAAAAAATTAGGACCAAAGTACCCAAGAAAACTGTTTCACTGAATATACATTAAGGGTCCAGAAACCTATTGTCGAAGAATATATATATATATATATATATATATATATATATATATATATATATATGTATATTATATATATTATATATATATATATATATATATATATATATATATATATATATATATATATATATATATATATATATATATATATATATATATATATATAGGGTTTAGTTTTCTTGGGTATAGGTTTATGTTTTATAATGAATGTTGCTATTCCTTTGACGTTTCGCCCGTCTTAGTAGGCTTTTTTAAAAGGTCTTATTTAGTTTTTTTTCCATTTTGAATTGCATGTTAAACCTAAAATAATTTTAAAATTTTACAAATTGTTAAGATTGATATAAAACTTACATTTAAAATATCGTACATCTTAGACTAAAAAAGAACAATACATTTTAAAATTTAAACGAAAATGGGGCAAAAACGGGAACAGAAATTGGTACATACCTAGGAAAATGTTTATTGTTCACTTACTTCTTGCCCACTAATTTAACTGAAAAATAAAACTAAATAATAAATAAAACCTTTGGATAAAGCCTACTAAGACTTTCATATTATACAAAAACTATTATTAAAATATATAAAAACACGTGGCAATCTAGAAACTTAAGCTTAAGTATTAAAATATTGTAATATTTAATAAATTGATTATACTTTATATTGTATAAAAAAGATTATCTAGAAACTAATGGCTTGGTTATTAAAATATCTTAAAATTTAAAATAACCTGCTTATATTTTACATTTAAAAGAGATCTATATAAAAAACGAGGCGATCTAGTATCTAAAAAAAATCTTACTTATTATATGTTTATAAAATATATGGGTATTGCATTAACAACTACTTATATAAATTATTATCTATCTTTTATTTCAAAACTTTCCTTCATGTTAAATAGATATGTTTAACATTGTTTGCCAAAACACGTCAACAAATTTATTAAGGTTTTTTTTTATGATAATGGATGGTGCCTTTTCGACGCCCCAAACCCTTAAAGCGTATTAAAATTTCTAAATTTATATGAAAGGAAATTTCACCCTCAATACCGTTGGTTTTCCTAGTTGACGCATTATAGCGAATAAATCTTTTTTTGTCGAATGTCAATATTGCATGGAATTAGGGATATGTTTAAAAAATGATTCATTATATTATTATGAGTTATATTTTTTACCCCAGCGTCATTGTTTCGGAACATCACCTGAAATGCCTCAATAATTCTTAAACGCATTATCTTCGCTGCTATATACAAGATATGATTCGGAGTAACACCGCGTACCTTTTTTAACAAAAAAAAAAATTACAAAAACAATGGACTATTTCTATATAAAATCTGTTCATCTATACCACAGTTATTATATATCAAACGAAGTCCATACATGGACAATCCGATTACCTTATATGTGTTATTTTACGTTTCGCATACACGTTATCGCAGTTTCGGTGTCGAATTTGTGACAGGCTATGTTAAGCTTCCTTAATAATGTTCCCAATTGTATTTTTAATACTAAAAAACTTAAAAATTTTCCCTTCATTTAGATGTAAATTACGCGTGAAGTTGGCGAAAACTGATGTTTACCATCGTGAGTCTATAAAATTATCTCTTGAAATCGGTGTTAATTTCTGAGAACCCTTATAATAAATTGGTTTTAAGCATTTAAAAGTGCTGAAACACCCCTAACCCCGGTCTTATACAAAACACATAATTTCCATTTTTAAATTATTATTTTATATCCTACGTTGTGACCCCTCAGAGTTTGTAAGTGACGGCTCGTACTCTAAAATTTAGGGTCGGCCGAGGGTCAAGGCCAATCAAGGGCGGTTTTACGGTGAGAGGATAATGAGGTAATTATTCCCCACCTCCCCCCAGACCGGTTAAACATCATGTGTAATTTATATATTTTTACGTGAAAATTACGATTAAAAACTTGGCAAGGAAACACTATATCATATGCATGCATATCCATAAATAGAGTATTGATGTAAATATAAACAATGTAATTAATAAATTTGTTGCAGGAAAAAAATTGGACGTTATTTTATAACTATTTATTAGACACCGTTTTTTTTTTCACTTATGTCAAAACAAGTATGATAAAAAATATGGGTATTTATGTTGGTCTCATACCATTTACAATAAAATATATTAACAAACTTTTTTTTTAAATTGACCCCCTCCCAGTAAGGTTCCCTTAAGGCCAATGCAGTGTTAATTGGTGCCACGTCAAATACTAGCCTTATTATTTTCCATTTATTTCTTCAAAGATAAACAGATAGGCATCAACCTATATATAGCAGATCTAGGCTAGAGTATAAATTTAATAAATAAGAAAAAAAATTAACTAAAACGCTCTAGTCAGTCAATTTAATTTTTTGATATTTTAATGATTCTTGCATTAAGAGGAAAATAAAACAGATGCTAAAAAGCTACATACACAACCAAAAAAAGTATATTGTCCAGCACTATTGTCGAACCACGATGCGGCCGGCCGAGCCGATTTGATAAAACAAATTGCAAATGATATTTTAAAATGTTCACGTCACATTTCTTTACTACATTTAAACATGTAGCATGGAACGAAAATTACTAATATATTATATTAACCATGATTAGTCATCACTAATGTAAAGAACTAACAAATTATATTAAAAATAACTAGTATCTTTTTATAATAATTACAATTAATACCCGAAAAATGGTAGTATTTAATTGGGAAAAATTCCGGGGATACGGCCACATCAAGTCGGGCCGGTGTTGGGTGATATAAGCTAGGACGAACGTTATAGCATGGGGATATATGCGAACGTACTACGTATCGCGTGAATTAGTAGCTGAAGTCTAGCAATTCTAGCATGTGAGATGATTGAATCGGCTGGCCGAGCCACCGTCTATAATAAACATATTAGAATATCTGTGGACGGTGGCCCACTGGACTGCTGTTAATGGCGATATTTGTATGTTAGTCACGCAAAGATAATAGGAATACGTACCTATTTTGCTATGTGCCCAAGAAATAATAAAAACTACATTTTGGTTTCGTGCGTTTTTAGGATGTTTGCAAAATTATTTTTTAAAAATATACCTACTTTTTTAAAAAGAGATTTTTCCCTGTATATTTTCTGGTACGGCCCGGCCGACCCTGCCGTCACTGGTGAATATGAAAAATTTACGTAAAAAATCTAACATTGTTTTTTTTTCTGTTAAAATAATCATGTATAAAGTAACCTTAATAATTAGTTATTCTGCTTAATATTGTCATACTCGTTTTAACCATGTTTTTACATATATTTCTTAGACAGTTGGAATACAAAAATTGGAGCTAAATAAGCTCGGTTGGCTAGAATAAGTCTGGTATATTTATATTGCAAAAATAACGGTAAATACCTTTCTTTGTACGAGAAATTGATGTTAATCAAAACATCACTAGTAGTCCGATTAACAACAAGTCATGTTCCTAACCCCAGCAAGAAAGAAAGATAACCTAATAATTCCAATCTCTACCTGATACAAGGAGTATTTTAATATAATTGATCTTATTAGCCCCCCCCCCCCTCCCAATAAAGACAGTATTGATAAATTTGGTTGAGCAGTCCAGAGCCTTCAGTCAAACAGTAAACGTACTTTTCTTTTTCCAACGAGCAATATTAACCTTAGTGACTCCCATGATATATCTACAAAAATAATTCAACACGGTCTACTTTGTCAGAGCGCAAAAAGTGTTACTCCTTATTTTAATCAAAGGTTACAATAATTAGTGTTCTAATATCTTCTCAACAAAATGTATATCGGCGAATCGCACTCAAGTAATTTCCTTCTTTTATAAATATACCTAAACAAAAGCAATCCCTCGAAGCGGTCCCGCGATTACAACATCTGTTACAAAAGATTTGTATTAAGATTTATTATTACCTATCCTTTCTTTAGTACCCAGAAATTGCAGATAAACTTGTAAACATGAAAAAAATATATTTTTTTTTAATAAAATAATTTTATATTATCCTAATAATTATAATAATACTAATAATAATTTCGCTGTCAATTTCTTTAGCCATTCTAAAAGCCCTAACACAAATAAAAAGTCCGATTTAAGATTTTCCTTTTTTTTTATAAATAATCCCACATGAACTAAAAAAAAATTTATATTGACCACTCGTATAATTTTTTTTATAGCCAAGACCATAAAAAGGTTTTATTTACTTAAACACTCTCCCTGACCAAATGCTTACCTGTAAATTTAAATCCCAAAGAACAGCTTAGAGATCTTCTCGCCATAGTCATCTTCCTAAATCAAGAAAAAAAGAAAAAGAAAAGTTAATTTAGTATCCTTCGGGTAGACCGTCGGAGATAAAAAAAGTTTTTGCTGCCGGATATACCGTTGCAGCTGATTCGGGTTCTGAATTTAGCAGTCTTCCCGGTAATTAAACCCCTGAGAAGGC
Source organism: Kuschelorhynchus macadamiae (assembly GCA_030620095.1). Lineage (NCBI taxonomy): Eukaryota > Metazoa > Arthropoda > Insecta > Coleoptera > Curculionidae > Kuschelorhynchus > Kuschelorhynchus macadamiae. The sequence goes on along the minus strand of JAUTXW010002349.1, from coordinate 383,976 downwards.
AGACTCAGATCCTGAAGTTAGAAAAAGTGCAATTAGTATCCCCCAGATAGACCGTTGAAGATACAAATTGCTTGCCCCCGGATATACCCATTGAAGCTGATTTTGGTTGTGAATTTAGTAGTCTTCCCCGGTTGTACACCGTCGAGAAGGCAGACTCAGATCCTGAAAGAATTTTCTGTACATTCGAGTATTATTTATATAAATACACTAAAAACTAAACTAAAGTTCTTTTCTATCTCTATAGTGTAACATACGTCCACACACCAAAGGCCCTTCTTGTATACGCTGATTTATATCTAGCGTTTCACTTAATATTAAGTACATGCAAGAACAATAGCCTATCTTAATAACTTTATTATTTACCATAGTTCTTACATATTTTTGATTTAAACCAATATGTTTTTTTAAATCCAACTTTGTATTTTTTATATTTTCATTTTTGCCTTTACCTACTAAAATATCAAGAACATAACATCTAAGACACCGTCTGATATAAATATTCACATTTCTTTAAAAATACAATTAATTGTCGTAATTCGATTTAACATTCCGAAAATTGCAAAGATCTATGAATCTTTTGAACGCCAGTAGAAGAATAACGAAAATTTTGCGACATTTTGAAAACACTTTGCTTTTTCAAAATTTTGTTTTTACTAACTTAAGTTTTAAGTAAGATAGGTAATTACTGTTTTGTTTTGAGTAAAATTCGTTAATTTTATCATAATCAAGTTAAAATGCTGTAATAAATAATTAAGAGTTGAGAATTAAAAAATATCTTTTCAATTAAGTTTGGAAGTATTACATCTTTAGTATAATAATTACTTAGGTACATGAATTTTGTTTTTTTAGCCATAGCTTACTACCTACTAATTGGAAAATTTTAGAAAATGTCTAATTTTGAGCTTGCGAGTAACTAACATTCACTATACTGCCGCTCCTGCTTTTTTCAATTATTTTGTACAAAAAAACTGTCTTTAGACTAAAATAAAGAAGTTTTTCTAGTGTCTTTTGTGACTTAGTGCGAACGCAATAGAAGAATTGGGTTTATATCTATACTAACGTAAGTTAAAAGGAAATTTTGTTATCATGGTCCTGTCTGCGGCCGACCTTGACAAAATTAAGGGTCTTATTGTATCTACCTTGAAGGAACACTTCGAGGAAAAACTAGCCCTGCAGGTTGCGGATAGAGTAAAGGAAGAAATGTCCAGCTTTAGATCTATGGTAAAAACTCTAAACAATCAAGTGGAAGTCCTCCAAGAGAAAAATAGAACTTTGGAAGCCATGTTGGATTCATGCGAGCAATCATCGCGCAGTTTAAACGTGCGCATATTTGGCGTCACTCAGAAAGAGATCGAAAATATTAAAAAAATTGATCATTGCACAGTTTTCTGTCAGATTAACTATTCTTGCGACCCTAAACCACCTAATAAAATACTATATAGATCACTAAAAAATATTGATATAAATTTGTTTCAAAGGGACCTGGAAGCAATAACATTTAATGAGATATATAATATTGAAAATATTGACGAAAAGATAAACTTTTTAAATAATAGTATATTGGCCTTATTTAATAAGCATGCACCTATTAAGCACCTTACTGAACGCAATAAACCTCTCCAGCCATGGATCACAGAAAATATTAAACGCATGCAGAAATTAAGAGATAAAGCCTTTCGTGATTTTAAATCTAGTAAACTGCCTAGCAAATGGGATTATTATAAACAGTTAAGGATTTTAACAAATAAATCAATTATATTAGAGAAAAAAGCTTATTATAGGCATACCTTTCAAAATAGTTCCATAAAAGATAAGTGGAAAGAGCTTAATAAACTGAGGCCAGTAAACACAAAGGAAATTCCGCAGGTTTTTAAAGATACAAATAAATTTAATTCATTTTTTATAAATTCAACCAAAACAAATAATTCGGTAAATAACGATCTACTAAATTTTTACTTAAATAACACTAAAAATAATCTGAATTCCTTGTTAACTTTTAATACTGTAACGGACAATGATATTCTTCAAATTATAATGAAAATTAAAAGTAAAGCTGCGGGCAGATGATGATGATATTAATATAACTTTAATCTCCCTGTGCTGCCCTCATATTATTGGTTTTATAACACACATTGTTAATGAATGTATTCTTCATGAATATTTTCCTGATATTTGGAAAAAAGCTATTGTCACACCCCTTCCCAAAGTTAGTTCACCGAAGGATTTAACACGATTTCGTTCAATAAGCATACTTCCAACGTTTTCAAAAATTTTAGAAAGAGTGCTGGAAACTCAAATACGCATACATGTTAATCTAAATAATATTTTACCAACGAAACAATCCGGATTTCGCCCTAAACATAGTTGCGCGACGGCAATGGCGGATGTTACTGACGATATCTTTTCCGCTCGAGACAATAATGAAATAACAGCATTAATTTTACTGGATTTTAGTAAAGCATTCGATTTTTTAAATCATAAAATATTAATTTCTATGTTAAACTGTATAGGGTTTTCGGTAAATGCGTCAAACATTATTAAATAATTTCTCTCCAATAGATTTCAACGTCTAAAAATTGATCAAAATTATTCAGATTTTCTTAAAGTTGATTCTGGGGTTCCTCAAGGCAGCATTTTAGGACCTCTTTTATTTAGTATCTATACATGCACTTTCCATACACATTTTAAATACTGTCAGTACCATCTGTACGCCGACGAAACCCAGCTGTATTTATCTTTTAATCTTTCTGACTATAATCAAGCCATTATTAAAATTAACTTCGATTTAGACCAATTGCTTAAAATATCCTCTAAACACATGCTAAATTTGAATCCGTCTAAGTCGGTTATTCTCTTATCTGGTAATAAAAATATTCTTAATGAAATAAAGGCAGATATGGCTATAAGCATAGAAAATCAACGTTTAAATGTAGTTGAAAGCGCAAAAACTTTAGGTCTTGTTTTAGATTCACATCTTCGATTTAGTTCTCATATTTCTCACATTCTTAAAAAAAACATACTGCTCTCTGAAATAATTGTTTCCGCACAGACACTACATTGATCAATCTACTAAAAAGGAGCTCTGTGATTCATTAATGTTATCACATTTTAATCATTGCGATCATATATATGGTCCATGTTTGGATAGTTATGACTTACGAAGAGTTCAAAAAGTGCAGAACATCTGTATTCGATTTATCTTTGGTATTAAGAGGAGAGACCCACAAACTTACAGAAATTCCATGGCTAAATATGTATAACCGACGTACATCATTTGAATTTACGCAGGAATACCTTAACGATTCCGCGCCATAAAACTGAAATATTTAAGAGATGCTTCTCCTATAACATTGCTTTAAATATAAATTCGTTGCCTCCAGATTTATTACAAATGTCTACGTCATTACAAAGTATTAAAAGAAACAGTACTACTCAGTTACTTAATTCTCAATAGCATTTAAATTACTCTCAGCCTTACTCTTCCTTTTTGTTCTTCTTTCCTTTTCTTTCTCCCCTCTTTCCTTTCGTGTCTTCATTTTTTAATATTGTAACATTTATTGTTGTATTTTTATTAACTAGCTACTTGCCAAAATGTCTTAATATTAGTTTGTAGCCGCATTGGTAGAACAGAATCTGGACTTCAGAAGTCTGAAATGCGATTCAATTTTTATACCTCACTAAATATTTTTGAATGTGCGACTTTAATCTCTGAATGCAGTTTGAAGTCTGAATCTAAAGAAAATATATAAGTGTCCCTTCTCGTAAAAATGGCAACTCCTTAAAAGTTAATGCATCATTTTTGATTCTAGATGATCTGGCAAATACAAAATAAATCACTAAGATTCTAAAATGGAATTTGTGGAATAGTGAAAGTGGCCTGGCTGCTTAGTCCAATACATGATAATTGAAAACATTTTTAGAAATCGGTAAATTTCCTTTACCTGGAACTTCCCTCGTTATAATTTTTTTCCATTGAGAAGTGTGACTCAATTTAGTTTAGTACCGACATAGTCACAGTATATATGTGTTACATATGCTGTGACCAATATTTTTCCAGTTTCTTTCTACCTACGCTTCACTTGATTTGTGGGAATAATTTTAAATAAATTCAATGATTAGTTTTTACATTGGCACATACCGCCATTTTGTTATATCATGTTGAATTCGTGCCAGTTTATTCTATTTTAACATCTAATTTTTACTTCCCTCGTAAAAGAGAAGTATTTTAATTGTGAAAAAATCACCCTCCGAGATTTTTTCAGATCTTCAGAGTCCCTAAATGACGAAAAACATGTTTTCTCAATTCCGTCGCTCTGTCTGTTTGTCTGTCTGCCTGTTCGCGGCATAGCTAAAAAAAACTACTGACTTGAAATTTTGGTCAAAATTAAGGGTCATATGGGGATGACCTGGTAACATTTTGATAAAAATCCAATTTGGCAAATTATTATTAAAAAACTACTCATCCAATTAATCTTAAATTTTGCAAAAACATCTGGTAACATTTTAGTACGAATACAAGATGGCGGAGCAAAATGGCGGCTTAATGAAATATTTAAAAGTTCTGCCTAAAAAAACTGCTTAATGGTTTAATTTCAAATTGTGTGCCATAACTAATTGTGGTATAGGGATCAACTAGTAAAATATGGGTACTAATTCAAGATGGCTGAACAAAATGGCGATCAAAAACAATGTTTGTAATCGTGAAAAAGTCACCTTCTCACTGTTACACATCTTTACGTTTTAGCGTCGCTAGATGCCAATAAATATAGTTTTATCTACTACGTCTCTCTTTCTGTGTGTTTGTCTGTCTGTCAGTTCGCGGCATAACTTAGAGACTACTTTCCCGATTGACTTCAAATTTTGGTCAAAAATGAAGGGTCAATGGGGATGGCCTGGTAAGATTTTGATAAAATTCCAAAAACTACTCATCCAATTTATCTGAAATTTTGCAAAAAAACATCAAGTATTATGTTGGAATCAACTGGTAACAAAATGGCAGCTTAATAAAATATTTAAAAATTCAACCTGAAATATTCATAATGAATTGATTTCAAATTGTGTGTCATAGCTAATTGTGGTATAGGGGTCAACTAGTAAAACTCTGGGGTACTAATTCAAGATGGAAAAAAATCACCCTCTCAGGTTTTACATATCTTTCCCAGATGCTAAAAAATATATTTCTTCAATGCCGTCGGCCCGTCTGTCGGTCTGTCTGTTAGTTCGCGGCGTAGCTTAAAAACTAACCCGATTGATATGTCAATGTCAATGGTCATATGGAGATGATCTGGTAATATTTTGGTAAAAATCGAGTGTGGCAAAAACAAAATGGCGACCTAGTGTAATGTTAAAAAAAGCATTATGAAAAAGCTACTTGTCGCATTTATTTCAAATTTTGCATAATTATCAAATATTATGTTGTAATCAACTGGTAAAATTTTGGTACGAATCCAAAATGGCGGAACAAAACAAAAAACTACTTAATGATTTCAAATTGTGTGCCATAACTAATTGTAGTATAGGGCTCAACTAGTAAAACTGCGTTACTAATTCAAGATTGCGGAACACAATTGCGGCCAAATAAAATCTTTGTAATCGTAAAAAAATCACCCTTTCAGGTTTTACTTATTACATTGCAAAAGTTAACGGTTATATGGGGATGACCTGGTAATATTTTGGTAAAAATCCAATATGGCTGAAAAATGTTAAAAAAAAATTGTTAAAGTGGTATATTATTTGGGGTTAAGATCCAGTAAAAAAATTAGTCTTTTTTTAAGTTGTCGACGTTTCGGAAGTTAATTTGTGCATCCTCAGGACACATATATAGATCCTATATCTTGCATGATACCCATGTTATCAGTCTTTACCTAAAACGTTGGTCCGCAGATATTTCCCGGATATTAAGTTTCTAAATGGTTTTCGTTAACAAACTTCTTGTTGTTGTGTTACAGTGGTCTATTACTTGGGGTTGTTATGATACAGTAGTGTATTATAGTGGACGTTTCGCAACTTTATTATTGCAACCTCAGCACACATATATAGTTTCTATATCCTGCATCAACCCCATATTATCAGTCTTTAGCTACTACGTTGGTCCGCAGATATTAAGTTTCTAAAAGGTTTTCGTAAACGATCCTCTTGTTTTTATATTAGAGTGGTGTATTATTTGGGGTAGGATCCAGTAAAGAAACAAAAAATTTTTTTTAATTGTCGACGTTTCGCAACTTTATTGTTGCATTCTCAGGACACATATATAGGTTTTATATCCTGCATGAAACCCATATTATCAGTCTTTACCTATTACGTTGGTCCTCAGATATTTTCCAGATACTGAGTTTCTAAGTGGTTTTCGTTAACGATCCTCTTGTTCTTTTTAAATTTAATTTTTTTTTAAATTTTCGACGTTTCGCAACTTTATTGTTGCATTATCAGCACACGTATATAAATTGTATATCCCGCATGAAACCCATAATATCCTACTCTGTTGGTTCGCAGATATTTCCCAGATATTAAGTTTCTAAATGATTTTCCTTAACGATCTTTTTGTTATTAGAGTGGTGTATTATTTGGGGTTAGGAAATATCTGCAGACCAACTGAGTAGATAAAGTCAGATAATATGGGTTTCATGTAGGATATAAAATCTGTGTCCTGATGCAAGAATAAAGTTGCTAAGCGTCGACATTTTTTTACTGGATCCTAACCCTAAATGATACACCACTTTAACATAACAACAAAAGGATCGTTAACGAAAACCATTTAGAAACTTAATATTTGGGAAGTATCTGCGGACCAACGGAGTAGATAAAGACTGATAATATGGGTTTCAATTTAAGATGGCGAAACAAAATGGCGGGCAAATAAAATTTTTCAACGTAAAAAAATCTTGTTCAATTGATTTTGCAGAAAAATTAGATGTGAAAATGGGATAAACTGGTACGAATTCAAGACGACGTAGCAAAATAGTGGTATGTCTCAATGTAAAAACTGCTTATTGAATTTATTTTATTATGCCCAAAAGTCAGGTGTGGCATAGGTAGAAAGGAAATGGTAAAATATTGGTAGGAATCCAATATGATAGAGCAAATAAAAATGAAAAGACAGTATATGTAACACATATATACTGTGACTATGTACTGACCTAAATTGGTCACAGTTCACTATTCCTAACAAATGGGAAAAAATCGTAACGAGAGAAGTTCCGGGTAAAGAAATTTACCGATTTTTTTACTATTTAATAAGTAGTATTTTCAGGTTAATATTTTAAATATTTCATTAGGCCGCTTTTTCCTTTTGCTGTCTTGGATTCGTATCAAAATGTTACCAGTTCATTCCTATATAACACTTGATTTTTGTGCAAAATTTGAGGTAAATTGGATAACTACTTTCTTTAGTAATAATTTTTAACATTGTTCCGCCATATTGGATTTTCACCAAAATATTAACAGGTCATCACCATAGGACCCTTAATGTTTGACTAAAATTTGAAGTGAATCTGGTAAGTAGTGTTTAAGCTATGCGGCGAACTGATAGACCGACAGACAGACTGACCGAATTTATAAAACATATTTTTTGGAACCTAGAAGCGTTACAACGTGAATATGTGGAAAACCTAAGAGGGTTATTTTTGATTTTTTTCACGATTACAAACATTTTGTTTGGAGGCCATTTTGTTCGGAAATCTTGAACTAGTAACGGAGATTTACTAGTTGATCGCTATACTACAATTAATTAGGGCACACAATTCGAAATCAATCCATTAAATAGTTTCTCAGGCTGATTTTTTGAATAACTAATTTTGAAGTAATTTAGTTTGGGGTGAGGATCCGAACAAAAAGTCAACTTTTTAGTTGGTCAACGTTTCGCAATGTTTTATTGCTTCATCAGGACCATTTAATTTTCGACCTTTGTTGTCATTAAAATAATAAATGTCGACTTGTATATAGGTAAATTCATTGATGGTAGTAATTGCATTAAGTATTTGTAACTGTGTCTACAGTAGACACAAATAAGTTGAACATACCAGAATATAAGTAGCGGTATTTGTTATTTTTAATTTTCTGTATGTCTAAATTATAAGTCCATTTCTACTTAATGCAATTACTTCCATCAATGAATTTACCTTACAAGTCAATATTTAGGAGAAGTGTGCCCGTGATGGACCCCCTAAGAAAATTTCGTGAACCTTCTTTTAATTTGGTAGATATTTTTTTCTTTTTGGAAAAATCTTTTATTTTATACCAAAGTGATTATAATGTCAATTAAATTTGTTTTTAATTATTTTTTTCTTTGATAATATAGACTTTTTCAAAAAACTGTCTGGTGGTCCATCACTGTCATACATGTGCCCATGTTGGCCCCTTCAAAATAAATTAATACTTTTTTTAAAAACTTTATTAGACAAAATTATTTTGTAACATATGGAACATAAATATCATTATTTGGAACAGAGCGTAGAACTAAATAACATATTAAGTACATAATTCACAAATAAATGTCTTGCACCGGTGCACTCATTGTGGCACCAAGATCGACAGTTCTGACACCGAATCCATTTTTCCCTGGCCCGTGAATGAGAGTATAACTCATTGCAGTAAAGGCAACTTGCATCTTCACTTTCAAAATATTGCTCTAAAGCAGATTCATTTTGATCTGAACTGTAATCTGCATTGGCAAGTTGCTGTTTCACAGCTCTCTGTTTTTGTTTTCTTACACTAATAGATTTATCTTCATCCGAACTGTCATCAAGTTTTCTTTTTGCTGCCCTACGTTGTTCTTTTTTTATCTTCGTTTCCTTTTAAATGACCATTTTTTCTTTAAGTTCATGAATTTCTGGTGTCGAATTCAAATGACCAGTCTTTCCACGTCTTCTTCCCTTTCTTTTATTACCATCAATGGCTACAGCTTGAGGAGGGGGTAAGATTTCTTTTACCGAGATATCCAGAATTGATGAAGTCGAGTTGTGACCAGAGGTACTTGGTTGATCTTGGCACTCTAAGTCTATTTGGTCATCGCTGATATTGCCATGAACCGCGGGAATCTGGACATCTGTTGCTAAAGCTGGTGCAAACTGCCATTCTTTAAAAATGTAAGGATGAATGCCGGTCTTTTTAAACGAGTTCATTGCATTTGCGGGTATCGCACTTTTCAAATAGGCTTGATTGAGTAGACCTGCTATTTTAAATTGAGTCACTGCCTTTCCCGGATTTTGACGTAGCCATAATTGAATTTCTTGGTCAGAATATGTACGGAGTGGACGGAAGAATCCCACGTCCAATGGCTGGACGCGACGAGAGCAGCGCGCAGGAAAGTAAAACACAACTACACCATTTTCTTTTGCAAACTGCAAATATTCAAGGCTTTTATGGCTGCTATGGCCATCAAGCAGTAAAAGAACCTTATTATCGATAGACGCTTTTGAATACCTCACAAAATGCTTTAGCCATTTGCAAAAAATATCACCGGTCATCCATCCTTTTTCTTGTACAAAAGCAATGCTTCCAGCAGGAGCCCCGTTCATAAGTTCGTCGTTCAACCATTGTCGAGGGTAAATTAAGACAGGGGGGACGTGTGTGCCTATAGCATTCATTGCACGCACTATAGTTACGTGTTGCCCACGCTCTGCACTACTAAGTGCACCAACTTGCTTGCGACCTTTTGCAGCGTAGACTTTTTGGCACTTTTTTTGGACCGTCGTCAAACCTGAGTCATCCATAGTACATAAATTTTCGGGAAGACACTTGTGCTGCTCCATGATTTTAGATACAGCTTTAAAATAGGCTTCACTGTTAGGCTTGTTAAGAGTCTGAGCCCTTGCTAATGATGTACTCTCTGGGCTTCTTAAAGATATGCGTGGGTTTCGCTTGAGGAATCCTCTAACCCATTTCGAACCCGCCATTTTCTTTTCGCGATTAAAAACGTGATTTATTTAATTTTTTTCGGCAACTTCAAAAACCATTCGCCGCAAATCTTTAGAAGTTAGTCCGAAAAATCGCGTTTCCATATCAATCATATGGTCTACAATCTCCTCGTCAATGGCTGCTGAGAAAGTTGCTCTTCGTTCTCCCAAATAACCCTCAGAACTGTCCTGCTTAGTCAGTCGCCTTTGTAAAGTGGTTTTAGGTACATTGAAGGTACTTGCAGCCAGCTTGAAGCCCATATTATGGTTTTGTATGCTCTGCATAGCCCGTTGCATGTCATGCTCGTCCCACTGCTGTCTTTTCTTGGAGGCCATCTTTAAAAAAAAAAACAATAATTATTGTTAAAAAATTTATAATAGTCGCATTGCCAATGATGGACCCCTGGTCCTTCATAGGACACAGGAAAGTAGTCCATCATTGGCAACAATGCATATGTTATTTTTAAAATCTTGGGTCTTTTATCTTTCTCATAACCTCAATTTCGGGCCCGGCAACTGATTCACAACAATTTCTTTAAACTACAATAGCAAAAGCAGATTCTAGTTCGGCGTAATAAAAAAGTTACCTCACATTATGCCAAGCTACTTTGTTATATCAGTACTTATAAGTTTAAAATATATTTTTTATTTTTACAAAAATCGCTTGTATGTTCATGAATGCTTGTAAACAACTGACTTTACCTACAATAAACCCCAACAAGAGGGCGGTAGTCTGTTATATGCGGTAAATTCAAAACTGCAGTTATTGGTCCATCATAGGCAGGGGTCCATCACGGGCACATTTCCCCTATTATTTTAATGACAACAAAGGTCGAAAATTAAATGGTCCTGATGAAGCAATAAAACACTGCGAAACGTTGACCAACTAAAAAGTTGACTTTTTGTTCGGATCCTCGCCCTAAACTAAATTACTTCAAAATTAGATATATTTTGGATCGTTAATCTACTTACATTTTTAAATAACTTATTATGCCGCCATTTTGTTCCACCAACTTGGATTTGTACCAAAATTTTACTAGTTCATTCCAACATAATATTTCATGTTTGTGCGAAATTTGAGAGAAATTAGATAAGTAGTTTTTTATTAATTTTTTTAACATTTCAGTAAGCCGTCATTTTGTTTCGCCATATTGAATTTTTACCAAAATATTATCAGGTCATCCTCATATGACCCTCAATTTTGGGTCAAAATTTGAAGTCAATCGGGTAAGCAGTTTTTAAGGTATACCACAGTTGATAGACAGACCGACAGACGGATAACAATTTTTTTAACATTTCACTAATCTGGCATTTTGTTTCGCCAAATTGGATTTATATCAAAATGTTACCAGAACATCCCCATATGACCCTTAATTTTTGAATAAAATTTGAAATCAATCCGGTAAGCTATGCCGCAAAAAGACAGACAGACATACAGTCCGACAGGATTGAGAAAACATGTTTTTCGAATATCTAAATATCTCGGAGGGTGATTTTTTCACGATTACAAGACTTCCTTTTTACGAGGGAAGTGAAACGAATACACTTGAACTATTAAAAACATTGACAAATGGGGATGAAAAAAAAAACAGAATAATTCTTGTGTTGCATTCAAAAAATAGTTAATTTGTTACAAAGAAATTAAACTACGATTTTTATTGGCCGACATTGCCTAACTATTAAAGAATTCTAGATTTATTCTAATTTTCATATTTCTGCCGCCAAAATATTTTTAGAACCTAGATTGGCGCCTGGAGGTAAGACCTTAAACTTCATACTGGACATAAATCAGATCGCTCTCTTTTCGCATTGCATGAATAACAGTGACCAGATATTTAAACCTCGAGATTCTTGACATATTTATATATATTTCTATTTTCTGACTAATTAGAATCGAATGAATAAATCGAAATATCAAAATAGTCTATCCTTTTCAAGCACATAAGACAACTTCCGTCTGTTAGTTTTTTCACCTAGAAAATAAACATGATATCAATTAAAAAATAAATTAAACCGCACAAATTAGTTAATTTTCCTATATTTTATTTGCTGTACAGGGTTTTTTTTATAATTTGCCACTCCCTTAAATATTTTATTTCAGAAGATATAAAAAAAGTGGTTAATACGAAAGTTGTAGGATTTCATTTGAAGACTTACACCACGCTAAAATCAAAAACAATTGACGGAAAATATAGAAAACACCATGAACTTTGTTATTTTAAATTAATTTTTAATAATAAATATAATAAATTAAAACTATTATTATTATTATTATTTTTATGACTTGTTGTCTCACAGTATTCCTGTGGTTGTATTTTATACTGACGGGATTATACCAAGTCGGTATAAAAAATAAAAATAAAAAAAGGAAATGGAAAAAAACAACTATTGTGTATTAAGAAATGATCTAACTATACTACATGTTTTCAAAATGACCGATTTCTGGATGTTCCTGTGAATGTCTGTATTAAGTCCTAATTGAGTCAAATGCGGTGTAAACGTTGTTGGAGTGAGAACTGTTACTGATATGACGAGAGGAACAATGATGACTCTTTCCTGTTTCCACACCCTTTTTACTTCCATTGCCAAGTCGGTGTATTTGGCGATCTTCTCACTGTATTTCGCTTGGATGTTCTCGTCGTTGGGGACAGCAATGTCAATTAAATAAGTGATTTTCTCTTTTTTGGATTGAAAGGTGATATCGGGTCTATTTGCGGGGATTATTTTATCTGTGTGGATGTCAATGTCCCAGTAGAGCCTGTAGTCTTCGTTTTCAAATATAGATATTGGTGTATAATGGTAGTAAGGGTCTGTGTTCTCCGTTAGTTTGTATATTGTGGCTAATGCTTGATGAACGACCTTCACTGCTGAGTTGTGTCTCGCGGTGTACTCAGTTCCGGCCATTATTCTACATCCACTCGTTATGTGATCGATCGTTTCTCTCTGCTGGTGACATATCCTACACCTCTCGTCTTCAATGGTTGTGTCCTTAATGATGTACTTTCGGTAGTTTCTGGTTGCTATGACTTTGTCCTAGATGGCAAGCAGGAAGCCTTCTGTTTCAGGGAACAGCTGCCCTTCTTGCAACCACGTATATGAAAGCTTTTTATGTATATGGTCTTGCTTTATGTGGTATCTGTGTCTTTCGTGAAGTGTTTTTTCGGACCAGGTGTTCATCTTTTCTAGTCGTGATTGGATGTGACTGTGTGCGTCTCTGCCGTGCTAAGACAAAAGGTCGTAACTGACAAATTTTGGTATTTTGAGTTTTTAGCATTTTTGAAAAGGACGTGATGAGATCTATCGATTTACTAAGTCCAGAAGTCGTATCTACACTAGAAATGCTTGAAATAATTTGATGATCTGCCGAAAATTGAGCTTATACTAGGTTGTAATGTCGTATTTAATTCGTACAAAATCAAAATGTCGTATGTATCACTTACGCCATTTTGGTTTTGGTTATTACCAAAATTAAATGCAGCAATACAAAGTTAAAATGTCATATCTGATACGTACAAAGACGAATTGTCGTATCGTTATCACATACGACTTTTTGACTAAGTATCAGTGAGATAATTCCATTTTGTTTGTGGTAGTTTCGACTTACGACTTAACGTCAGTTATTATTTTGTAAAAAGTGTGGTTATGTTTTATGTTTATCGTCTATGAGATACCGGCATCATTTGCATAACAAAAGATTTATTAATCATTGATTTATTATTAGATAAATGTTTTAGTTTACGGGTTGTTCGGTGGATTTTTTGGGTTAGTTTTTAAATTAATAAAGTGGTGTAAATTATTACATTGTATACAAAGAAAATTCAACAGGTAAGTTTATAGGTTATGTTTTTGTATTTATCATATTTGCGTTATTAAAGCTGAAAGATATTAGTTGTATAGATTCTGGAGTCTATTAAATATCAATTATTATTTTATGTCATAGTACGAAAATAATGTTTGAAAGTCGAGCCGAAAAAATGATCGCATTGGCTAGAGCTAATCAGCAGCTATCCGCTCGATTCAAGATTGCCCCAAAAAGTAAACAGTGTGGGGATGAAACTTTTAAAGATCCGGACTACGAACCCAATAATAATTATAAAAGTAAGTACGACTTAAATTTATTTTACGTGGTGATTTACTAACTTATTCATTAGAAGTTTGTGAAAAACGGTACTTACATAGGAGTGTTTTAAAAATGTTATTGTTTATATAAACGGTGATGCTCTATCGATCTAAAATATTTACAAAGTTGGGATGTTGCCGGTTTTTTAAAAAGTAGTATACAATAGGAAAGTCAAATTTGTTTTGCTGTATCTTTAACACGAAAATACCGATTACCTTAACAAACTTTTAATGAATAAGTTAGGATGAATTACCCTGTATAATGATAATGATTTCCTATATAAAAATTTAGGAAAACGCACCTCTGAAGTGTTACCGAAGAAGCACGTGCGGCGTCTATGTTTTGATTTCCCGGCTGAGAGGAAAGCTGGCACCCAAAACAAGTCAGATATTACTGTCGAATCCTCATTAGGTCCTATTTCATCTACGATTAACAGGAATGACGATCATCATAGTTCCAAAGGTACTTACGTTTTTTTTTTAATTGTCTTGTTAATGATTTATTTTTCAGGTCCAGGAGGTAAAATTACCATATTGTCCAACATTTTGATTTCTCCGATAACTCATATAGGCTCAGAAGATATTGCAAAGGAAATTTTGGGCAATATAATTAATGATGCTATAGAAATTGGAGAAAAAAATGACCAAAAAATGTATACTAAGAAAGGAACTATTCGAAAAAGAAAGACATTTGACGTCCCACTGAAAGAAAGAAAAGATGAAAAGAAAAAGGGGAGGCTTGAAAAGTATGTTCTCAGGGAAACATGTACGGGTGGATGTGTACGTAAATGTACAGAAGTCATTAATAAAGAAAGGCAAATCATTATCCATTCTCAGTATTGGAAGCTCTCCCAGATGCAGCAACACCAGTTTATATATACCTCTGCAAAAAATACCACAAAGAAGAAAGAATCTGTAGGAGAAAACTCAAGAAGGAGTAAAACAATAAAATATTATTTAAAAAATGAAGAAGGCACAGATTTTCATGTGTGTAAGAAATTTTTCTTGGGAACGTTGGGGTACCAGGATAAAAATGATCGCATTGTAAGAGACGTTCTCTCAAAAACCTCACCCGAAGAGCTTGCAGTACAACCTTCCAAAAAAGGTCACCCCTCAGAAAAAAGAGTAGATAGAACCGTCATTGTAAATCATATAAAGTCTTATAATCCCACAATTTCGCACTATCGGCGGGAACATGCCCCAAATAGACTTTATCTTCCCAGCGATATAAATATTAAAAGCATGTATGAAGACTTCTTGGGAAAAAATGCTGATTTTAAAATTTCCTACGAGCTTTATCGACAAGAAGTAAAGAGCATGAACATATCCTTTGCTGTGCTTGGTAATGAAGAATGTTGGCAATGTGAAGCCTTCGAAAATCATACTAGATCCTTAAATCATTCTAAGGAAAATATAATGTTGGATTGTGAACATTGTCAAACATGGAACGCACATAATCAGAATGCCATTCTGGCACGCCAAGAATACAAAAAAGATGTGTTACTTAGCAATACTTGCGAGCCCACATGTGTATTCGTTTCAGTAGATCTTCAGAAGGTGAATATTTTATCCAAAAAAAAAATTACAGGTAATAAACATTTTTTGGTTTCAGGTCATCATGCTGCCAAGATGCGAAATGTTCAAGGAGATAATATTTGTACCAAGAATTATCTGTTTCAACGAAAGTTTCGTCCCTCTTGGTAAACAAAATAAAAATAAACAGCCACTTGCTATTATATGGCATGAGGGTACTGCAGGACGAACCCAAAATGATATTATATCCACCTTCAATACATTTTTGCTTCACAATAGAGATGCCACTGAGATAACATTATGGATGGATAACTGCGCCGCCCAGAACAAAAATTGGGCCCTATATTCTTTTTTTGTATATTTTATTAATTCAGAGCAAACATCTGTCAAGCAAATTAACTTAAAGTACTTGCAAACGGGCCACACATTTATGAGCGCAGACTCTTTTCACCACCAAGTGGAAAAGTCTCTGAAACAAAAGGGAAAAGTTTTAGACTTTGAAGATTATAGGAACTGCGTTCAAGCATCTAACAATCGAAAAAACATTTGTGTCGAAATGAATGTGCATGATTTTATAGACGTAAAAGATGCTTCCTCCCGATTCAAGCTAAATAAGACACAGCCGAGACCTTACCTTTCAAATATTTGTGAAATAATATTTCTCAAAGGGAAAAGGTCATTATTATATAAGATAAGCTTTAACAGTACTGCTGTAGAATTAGATTTTCTTACTACAAAGGCACTGAAGGAGGGTGTACCAAAACCAGGAAGAAGAGAGTCTCCCAGAGGCATAAACGTAGTTAGAAAGCAAAATCTGATTCAAAAACTAAAATCTATGGGTATTCCCCAAAATAGACTCATATTTTGGCAAAATTTACCTGAAAACCAAGGGGAATCCAATCTTGATGATTGATTTTTCCAATATGTACACCTATATATTTTTTTCGTTTGTATTAAAAAAATGTGTTTATTTTGTTGATTTTATATTTTTCCTATAATATTCCGACTTTTATTATTACTAGTATTACAGTCGATTGCAAAAAAGATTTTTTAACTTTATGTTAGCTAACATGATGATAAAATTTGACATTTGTCTATGGCATTTGCCTAATACCAAACGTCAATGTCAAATATTTAACATTTAGTTAGGGTTTAACTTCTTTCTGCAATCCACTGTTAGAGTAACACTTATTAAAGTTTTGCTATATTTCTATTCTCAACCCATTATTAATTGTTACAACAAAACATGGTAATTAATAGGGCATTTCATTATTTTCCCAAGATATTCATAAGCCCAAATGTAGTAAGTTCATGTCATTATGAAAAATCATCTTAATCACTACGACAATATGTCGTATCTGATTCATACAAAATAAAAAGAAGCAACTAACATTGAGATACGTCAGAATCAATAATTTTTTTTTTAATATTTACTAAGACATAACGTCGTAACTTTCAAAAACTCAAATATCTTCTTTTAGGTAATATTCGAAATACCAAAGGGTTTATGTATCTCAGATGTATTATATTTCTCAGCTGAATCCAACAAAATCACAAAAATCACTTACAGAAAAAAACAGTTTTAGACTCAACATTTTAAAACGCGAATATCTCAGAATCTCATTATCATTAGTTACGACCTCTTGTCTTAGCACGGCAGGTCTGCTGCGTGGCTCGTTTGAGACAGGTCGAGCGGTGTATAATTCTTGTCTGCCTTCACTATTGCCTTGTGGAGGTTAGTTTGTTTGTTGTGGAAGAATTTTCTGAGTTCGTAAATTTGTTTTTTATTTAGCGATTGTATATCTATAATTCCCCTTCCTCCTTCTTTTCTCTCGATGGTGAGTCTTTCCTTGCATGCGTTGGGATGTAACTTCCTGTGTTTAGTGAATTCAGTGCGTATGAGAATGTGAATGTTTTCTATGTCTGTGTGTGACCATTTAATGACACCAAGCGAATACGTAAGAATAGGTATGGCGAAGGTGTTAATAGCTTTCGTTAGAGTTCTGGAATTCAGTTTTATTTTTAGTAGCTTTGTGAGTCTGGTTTTAAATTCCGTCTTGAGCTCTGATTTGATATGAGTGTGGTTAATTTTCGTGCTTTGATGGAAGCCTAGGTATCTGTACGTTTCTTCTTTGAGCATGTCATCTATAGTTTCATTGTTGATTGTTTCCCCCGTAGGGTGGTCTTTCCACTGTCCCTTGTTGATATGAAGTAGCTTGCATTTACTTATACCAATTTCCATGTTGATGTCCAGGGTAAAGATTTCTGTGATTTTAAGGAGTTCCTTTAGCTGTGCCTTTGTGCTTGCATATAATTTTGTGTCATCCATGTACAAGAGATGGTTTATTTTGCGTAGGTTATTTTTTTGGTGTTTAATTTGGAAGTTTGTGTTATTCAGTGTGTTTGAGAGTGGATTGAGACAGAGGCAGAACCACAAAGCGCTGAGTGAATCTCCCTGGAACATACCTCGTCTGATGTAGATCTCTTCTGTTTCGATGTGCTCTTTTTGTGTTCTCAAGTTGATTTTAGTTTTCCACGTACTCATGATTTGCGTAAGAAATTGCCTGATGTTTTTATTGATTTTATATAATTCTAGTACTCTGGTTAGCCAACTGTGGGGTATCGAACCAAAGGTTTTTTTATAATCTATGTGACCAGTATGAACGTTACTATAATTTTTCCTGGTTTGTTCCATGATGACGCTGTCTATAATGAGCCGCTCCTTGCACCCTCGGCGGTTTTTCCTGCACCCTTTTTGTTCTTCCGTTAGAATGTTTTTGTGTGTTAGATGTTGTTCTATTCTGCTGGTAATTGTGGCTGTGATGATTTTATATAGGGTTGAAAGGCACGTAATAGGTCGGTAATTTGACGGGTCCTTATTGTCTGAATTTTTGGATTTAAGGTATGTTATTCCTTGGGTGAGAAAACTGGGGAGTGTGCTAGGTTCTAAAATAATTTCATTAATTTGGCGAGTGAGAGCTTCATGTGTGGAGGTAAACTGTTTGTACCAGAAGTTATGAATGTTATCTATTCCAGGACATCTCCAGTTATGCGTGTATTTGATTGTTTCTGCAACTTCTTGTGTTGTCATTGCAAAGTCCTCTTGTTCCTCTAAGCACTTGTGTCTGTCTTCTTCCGCTTTAATCCATGAAGCGTTATTATTGTGTAGTTTCGGTTCTGACCAAATACTTTTCCATTGCTCGTGATTTTTGGGTAGAACTGTTTTTCGCTTCTTCGAAACAGGTTGTTAGCGTCCTTTTTTTCATTTGATTCTTTGTATCTTCGGAGTCTTGCGGCATACACAGATAATTTTTGCTTCAGAGTGTCAAGGATTTCTGTAAGCGTGTAATCAGGAGATGCAGATTTGATTTTCTCTACACTTTGTGTGATACGTTTTGACTTGTTGCCGTTCATGGATTGGGTAAGATGTCCCAATTCTTTTCTAATTTTGTTAATTTTGTTTTCGGTCCTTATCTGCCATTTGAATTTTGGTTTTATGTTGTTGCTGTTTCGGTGTCGTGGCGGGGGTTTCTGATTGTTCTGTGTTATCATAGTTATAGCTGCTGGGTAGATCACTGTATGAATGTCCTCAATTGTGCTCGCATTCGTTATGTACTCAGGAATTATGTGTTCGTTGATGGTCTTTAGGATTTTATGTGTGTTCCGTTTGAATATTACACGAGGAATAGGATCTCTTGTTGTCGGAGCCTGACGATTTGTTTAGATGTGACTTCATTTCTACTTTGATTGCTTGTGTGAGAGACGGTCCGAGCTGTAGCTGTGTGTATGGTGCTTTGGGCGAATGATTCACTTGTCCTGTGTGCTGTATGGTGCTTGTCATCTGTCATGGGTTGTTGCTGGGTGCTTCGTCTCTACTGAGCATTGAGTGAGGTTGCAGATCCTCTTGCACAAAGTTGGGCTGGTTTGTATGTGGGATCGGTTCGGCATCTGCCCCGCTGTCCTCAATGTTTGGTTGATGAATGTTTAGTTCTGCAGCTACCATAGCTTTGATGTTTTTCAATGCGAGTGGGGTGAGCTTACTCGTCTTAGTGATGACTCTTTTTTGATCTATAATAAGTGATTTGTTTTTTGGATATTGTGTTATGAAAAGTGTATGCAGTTTATGTCCGTATCCTGATGAAATTGTCTCAAGTTTGGTAGCGGTGTACCATTTGGGCAGCACATGATCGGTTCGCTCGATTCTGTAATGCGGCTCATGCGTTGCCCTGCCTTTCCCGCCTTGATGGGTGCCAGCTTAGCCGGCAAAATACTTTCGGTATTCTATATATCTATTTTCCTTTGCCTGGTCGTGATCGTTTCGGTCCAGCTGTCCTTTCCCGCAGCGTCCTCGACCGTTACGCTGCTCGCCCGATGCTTTGTTGTTTGGATTGATGTTTTGTGGTGTTAGAAGCTCAAAGTGTCCCGACATTGGATCGTCTGTTGGTATAAGGTAGATCATTTTATTATGTGCTTGTTTGCCTATTATTGTTGGTCTCTCTTTAATGCACATCTGTTTTGTTCTCGTTGTTCTTGGTTTTGAGAAAATATGGAAGATGTGCTTCTGGGTTTCCGAGAGAGCAAATATTTCTAGGCTCGTTCCGTATGTAGTGGTTTTGCTCATGAACTTATAATAGTTGTCGAAATCCTTCATGTCGTCGTCGTGAAATAACGAAAATATCTGAAGTTCCGACCAGTTTTGTCGTAGGTATTTCAATGCGTCTTCTAGAAGTTTGGTATGATTGTTTTGATGGCCGTATATGTGCAAGCTGACTGATCGGAACAGACAACTTCCGTCTCCAACAATGTCGGCTCTGATGAAATTCTCGGGAATAGGTTCGGCTGTAGCCGAAAAGGCCAGCCTGTTCAGCCTTTCGCCGCCACCGCCCCGCATGCTGTCACCTTCAGCAGTGGCTCCAAAGGTGCCCTGGCGATCCCCAGGCAGCGGCTCTTTTCCGAGGCTCGATGCTTTCTCCATTTTCATGGGTATGCCACCATTTGACCCTGGTAGTCCAGGTAACTCGTGTCAGTGGAGGCGTCACTCCCCAAGCAACTTAACCGAGGTTAGTTGCTCCGTGCGGTTTCAAAGGTTAGGAGGGGTTTAGGGTGGCTAAGGTGTGGGAAGGGCAGGGATATTGGGTATTTAGGACAGCGGACAGCTGGACGTCGCTGACAATACGGACTACGAAATTACGGTAGCGTCCTCAATACTGCTGGATGCAGTACCCAGACTGTCAGACTTAGTTATTATTATTATTATGGTTATTGAAATTTAAATATTGTTTATTATCGTCACTAAGACATACTCAAATGTTTTTATTTTAATTTGAGACTATGTAACTGATAGGTTCTGACAAATCATATTCTTTTAGGATTTTGACAGCTGTTTTTCTATCAACTTTAACTTGATAGCTGATAATAAATCATATTTCACAATTAAATTACTTAGTGGTCTAAAGCTGTTACTTACAGGTTTATTTAAATTATTGCAAAAAATCGAGAACTCATAACAAATTCAAATTTAACAAGTGCCAATTTTGACAGGATATTTTCTGCATTATTATAACAAAACAGTATTTTTCATATATATTATATAATTTTATAAATGCAGTAAATAACTCACATATATTAAATATTTAGATACTTTGGGTTGCACTGTTTCTAGACTTTTTATTATTTAAAAATGCTTTGCTCTCAGTTTAATTCTAATATGTACACTATTTGAAAAACACTAAAGCCAAAAAATGAATTTTTTTTAACAACACTTTTTGCACTTTTGAAAGGACTACAGTAGCATTTTAAATCCAAAAAAAATGCCATTTTGAAAATTTTTCGAATTAAAATGCCATATTAGTCCATCCAACAGGTAACTAAAATATTCTGAAAGTGCCAAACTGCATATAAGAAAAATTGCGAAGGTTAGTTTTAATGGTATAAGATAGACGCCCTGAGGATGTTAAAACTGACCTCTAGTGGACATGTAGTATTGACGTTCATTAGACGTATAAAAACTGACTACTAGTGGACGTGTTATATTGTCGTCCATTAGACTTATCAAAGTTGACGTCATTTGGACGTCAATATGACACATCAAAAGACGTTTTGTGGGCGAAAGTGATGCCTGTTTGTCTCCTGGACGTCATTTAGCCGTCATGTGATACCTGGGTAGTAATAATACTAGCATAAGTAGTTGCATAATATTTTCTGTTAAAATTCAAAATTTTCCACAGCCATTCAAAGAGTTGAAAAAATTTGCAAAAACCCCCAAATCTTTGACGTACTGTTTCTGTCGATTTTCAGATTTGCTTAGAAGTTTTAACTTTATAGCTATTTAATATTTTGGCATTTTTCAGTGTATATTATCTTTAAAGTATTCCTATCGTAGTTTTGTAGTTGTTACTCGAAAATATTGTATAAAATAATTAACATTTTGCACCAACGCAATGGTATCTTGACATCTAATCGCTCTGAAATCTTATACGTTTAAATTATCAATTTAGGTTTAAGTAGGTGTCTGAAAAGTAAATATTTCCTTTTTGACGTACCCCATATTATTTACATATTATTTAGGGGAAATCTTTTAGAGTATTCTGATTTGGACAAAACATAATATAGTATTTATAGGTATATCCTTTTAAATAATTTGATTAAACTAAAGAATACAAATTATAATTTGCATAAACATCTAGCAACTTTTCAATTTACCGTCTCAAGTCAAATTGGACAGATTCAAACAAAAAAAATAGTTTTGGCCAACGTCTCCATACACCAACTTACACTGTGCGCCGCGGCCGTCCTGGTCAAGAAGCCATGATATTTTGATGCAACGGTCCTAATAAAATGCTGTGGGGTCCAGTGGGGTTATATTACGCCAC
This sequence comes from Kuschelorhynchus macadamiae, assembly GCA_030620095.1. Classification (NCBI taxonomy): domain Eukaryota; kingdom Metazoa; phylum Arthropoda; class Insecta; order Coleoptera; family Curculionidae; genus Kuschelorhynchus; species Kuschelorhynchus macadamiae. Next base: position 361,559 of record JAUTXW010002349.1, on the reverse strand, counting down.
ATTAATGAAGGGTTAATAAAAGCTTGCCATTTAAAAAAATAGTTTATATATATTTTTTCATTATTCATTTTTATTTTATACGTACGATGAAGCGTTTAAAATGATCGTTTTGTTGCTTTTTTATAACATCGTAAAGAAAATAGGTGACGTGTAATGTGTAACGACACAATTTCATAATATAATAAATACGATATTCAAATTTGTTCAAATCGCATTTTGTAAAATATCTTGTGTAAGTGGGAGCCCCAGAATGTAGTCCTGCACATAGGCCCAATCCTAGTAGGTTTTCGCCACTGTATAACGAAATAAGTATATATTTTATTTCAACGTATACTCACTACTCACTTTCAGAAGAAAATATAATAAGTAGGAATTCAAACCGCAACTTTTTTACATGTCTTGTAAAAGTAGGGACTGGGAATATGTCCTTCCACACAAGCCCAGCTTACTAGGAGATTACGCCATTGGGTATATCATAGTTTGACCAAAGTTTACAGAATTATCATATGTGTTTGGTTTGGTTTGACGTATTTTTTTTTTAAATACCCACAACTATTCTGGACAAAATGGCGAATACTTTTTTATCTAAAGTTCTTGAGTGCTTTTATTGAATTATGATTTATTGATTATGCCAAAACCCGCAGATGTTTTATAGAACTTTAAAATACAATGGTATGATAGCAATAAATTTCAAAATATTATAGTTTATATTCTTATATTTAAATTATATATATTTATTAATAAAGATGTTGCAATAATAAAATAGGTATAGAAAACTTAAAATTGAATTACAATATTATTCATCTAGTTTTTATAAATATAAAGCAAATGCTTTAGCTTATCTAAAACTGTTCTGCCCTGGTCTTAGAGTATTAAAACTTAGTCTAAGGTCCTGGTTATGCTTGTTCGACTGTAAGTTTTAATAGGTTTGGAACTGCTGAATGTCCTACCATATCATGAACTACTAATATTTCCTTAAGTTAAATTAATCCAAATATTTGGAAATACGTTTTTAATATAACAAACAGTATCTCATCTATTTCTATACTATTTTTTTTTGTTTTTCTATGAAACTAACAAAGAATTTATACTTGTCGACTTGATCGTGAATATAATTACGTAGATCTATTTTTCTTAGGATTCCACATTATTTTTCAAAAAGGAAAACATGTGTTCTATGTAAACATATTCAAGGTTATATAGTAGACAATAAGTGTGAATTGTACCATCCTCAGCTTCGTAGTAAAATCTTTCTTAAAATCTAAAAAAAACAACCTACTTGCGTGCAAAAAAAAACCTGTTTTGCGAGCAAGAAGTTAAACTTTCAGAACGCCGTGCGTAATTTTTTTTCCGCACCCATAGCGTAAAAAATTCTTTTTAGCACGCCGCGCAGTAAAGAAAACTTAATTGGTGCATTTTCATACTTTAATTTTTTTATTTCGAATTACAATAACAATAAAATTAAAATAAACCAATATTTACTAACGAATAACATGAAAATTAAATGTGCAATTTGTTGCGTTTTGAAGAGTTAACACCGACGCGACGCAGCCATTTTTTCGAGATGTTCGGTTTTAGAAAATGTCTTACCATTTGCCATTGCTTGAAAATCTGCTGTTGATGTGCATTTTTGTCTTACCACTATTGAAGTGGATCCTTCCGATTCATGATTTGGCCGATTTTCATGAACAGCGACAGCATTTGCCTGCAACCGATTCTTCAACGTATGATTAAGCGACCGTTCAGCTCCTCCAACCACCATGTCTTATAGTTGCTCCAATATTGGCCAACATAGTGGCACCATGTCTCTTCATTGATATTACTAGGTATTTTCTCGACATTATTTATGCCAACCACTTGTCCCGAACACTTTTCCAAAATAACCGCTGGTGTCATATATTTGCTTGTCGCAATGTCTTATATTCTCTGTAGAGATTAACATAACTTACTCCGTCCTTGTTGGGATCGCACATTACGAAACTTCTTAAAGCATGATATTTTGTGCCTTGAATTTTTACCATCAGTTTATCTTCCATTTCTTCGATGTCGCTCACAAGCCAGTTTGCCAGTTCTGCTCTTCTGCAAGCTCCAGCAATAATGAGAATTATTGCTATTTTATTCATCAAGCAAATATGATCTGGAGCCTTTGTCAAAAATTTTTCTATGTCATTTTTCTCTAAAACGATGGACTTTTTTGGCCTGGATCCGATATGTTTTTATTTAATAAATGAGATAACTGAGACATGGTAATGCTGGCTTATATCTACAATTTTACGCAGTTTTAAAGATAGCTTCGACATTGAAAATTTTAACCATAACGTGGAGTGCGTGGACGGTACAAAACTTTTTGAAAGGTGAGAAAAATAAGCACTTTTCCAAAATAACCGCTGGTGTGATATATATTCGCTTGTTAATTTCGAAAACAAATGTGTTACAAATAAGACAAACTTTAAAAAAATTATTTTTTGACATGTATTTTTTCGAGATTATAAGCATTTATAACTTTTTGGCTTTTTCCTGTAAAAATACCTTGTTATAAAAGGATCACACACTACGAATTTACTAAGAATTTGTACACTTAGCAATTATGCCATATTTTTACCGTTCTGTTATAAAAGGAAAATTATTTTTTTAATGGAACACCCTATGTTATATTACTTTTTAAAATCTGCTTAATAAAAATAATTTTTATTAGAAGCACTTTTTATAAAAGTCAAGAGTTTTTGCGAAAAAAGGGTCCAATATAGTCAAAAGCAGTGTTATCGTGCGGGTTACTGCTTTTTAAGTTTGTTTTTCTTTTATTAAGCTCCAGCAATAAAATCCGGAAGATGAATTAGATAGACCTATGATATTTTCATATGAAAAAGAGAATAAACATATAAATACCAGCAGTCGCAAAAATCTTTGATTTGACAAGTCAGAACAAACAATTTTCGATTTTTGTATCCACAAGAGAAAAAAATGGTATTAAATTTAATAAAATGTTAAATTGACAATTCATCGATGTCATTTTTCTCAAAAAAAAAAGCATAATTTACTACCGAAGAAGACTTTTTTGAAAAGCCTTAAGTGACACTGTAAAAATGGATGTTCGTAATGCAATATTTTTTAAAAACTAGTTTAATAAAAAATGAGATAACTGAGAAATTAATAAAAATGTTGGGTTTTCATATAAAAAGAACTGTAATCGAAGATTTTTATGACTAACAAGTATATCTACACTGTTAATTCAAAATTTAGAAAAGTGGTATTTTTAAACAGTTTATTTTCTAATGGAAGTGATTTGAAATCTTAGCAGGACGAGTCTGTAAAAAAGTGTCAAGAGACATTCATCATTTTGACAATTTTAACCTCCATAACATTCAAAAGTATGGACTACCATGATAATATGAACTGTGAACTGTTTGAAAAGTGGTTAAGAACAAACTGATTCCAAATTTAGATGAACAACTGATTCCAAATTTAATGCAAATAAAGTTTTCTTCGTTTTAACCTATTCTTCAAAAGCGTCATAAAACAAAAACAAAATCCTTTACTTTTCAATAAAATCTTGCGCGTTTTAATATATTAGACTTCTTACATCAGATGAAGTGCAAATTGTTTGGCAAGATTGCTCTTTTGGCATACGGATGGGATTGGTGGAATCTACGTAGCGTCAACAATGAAATGATGATATTTTTTAGTCTATAATATTAAAAAGCTTCTGAAGGATTACATTAATCTTTGACGTGTATAAATCATAAATTGCGCTATGAATATCCATTTTTGCATTGCAACTTAGGTCTTTTGCCTCTGAATTTTTTCGAGTACATTTCTTAATCTTCTTCGGAAGTAAATTGTTTTTTTTTATGCACAAGTTTCTGTACATGCCTTATACCGATTCTCAGAGCTTTTGCCACTGGCTCCTGGATATTAGCCAGTGAATTTTAATTTAAAATTTTTTTTATTAGATTTCACACCAATTTTTTGCTTACTTTTTTAGCGCATTTGTAATTTTGTAGACAATAAATCAATAATTATAGAATACTTGTTCCAATTTTAAAGCGTGTTTTTTTTTATTAATTATAAATTATTATTAATTATAAGACACAATTTGAAATATATATATATATATATATATATATATATATATATATATATATATATTTTTTTCGCATTAATTTTATACTGAAATTTGAAGTGGTAAAAACAAGTTTTATTTGCACAGAGGTGGCCAGCATTTAAAGAAATGACACTGCATAAGTGGTTAAATTTTTAGGTCAAGCGGGGCTCATAATTTTTGGTGATTGATAAAAAAACTTTATTTAAGTGGCTGTATAAACAGAACATATCCTGATTGTTCTATTGATTCGAACCGCCTTCCGACTTTATTAAGGCGCTTACCATTTTGTGTATTTTTGTTTTTGCCAACCAAAAAATTTTTTAATTTTAATATATAAAATAATATTAAGTGGCTATCTTAATAATATTGCGTAATATAATAAAAAAAAAACTATTTTCTTTCTTCCTGTATATTTGTAAATAGACCATCGAGATTTAATAGCTCGATAAAGGAATCACACAACATTTTGGTATTCACTGTGTTTTCTGATTTGATGCATAATGTTGGTGACCTTTGGATCCGCATGATAAGACCCCATTCGACTATATCAATAATTTAATGTATTACCTTCTATTAAAATACCTGCACACAAAAGGTTACCTGATATTTTTGACAATGTCAGTTTTGTTGATATACAAAAATGGGTCGTTTAACTGAAATCTAAAGAATTGAAAATTTAATTATACTGGGTTACCGGGAGAGCATGCGAAACCTGCCAGATGTTTGTAACATTTTTAATGACAGATATCCTAACAGAAATCCAATATCTAAATCTACTGTAAGTAAAATTAACAAAACATTTCGTGAAACTGGAAAGGTAAAAGATGCTGTAGGTTCTGGCAGACCGGAAAGCACAATAGTTCCTCATCTTGCTACAAAAACACTAGCAAAGAAAAGAACGACTCAACTTTAAAACAACGGAAACAATACAATACAAAAAATAAATACCTAATACAACAAAAGGTACATTAATGAAACTAAATAAGATGTTTAAACTGTCAGCCTCCTCGATTCATCTTCATTCGATTTCTATTCGCTCCTTTAAATCATCGAAGCCATTGGGCTAAGTTTTATACACCACATTTCCCCCACAAAAAGTAGTTGAAAGGCGTCAAGTCCGGAGCTCGAGGTGGTCACTCTAATGTACCCCTATGTCTAATCCATCTTCCAAAAAAAAAAACATTGTCCAAATATTCCCGAAGATTTCGAGAAAAATGCGGTGGTACACCATCCTGCTGAAACCATACTTCATCATTTGGTGAACCATGAAGAAATCAATACTTAAGTTAAATACTTAACACAGCCGGTAAAGTAAGGAACTTACGGTTATTCGGAAATACTTCTGCAATAGGTGGGAAAATTTCGGTCCTTAAAAGATTAAAATATCTTTGTCCAGTTAATGTGTCTTCCATGAAGAAGGGATCGTTTAATTTTTTAACTCTTTATACCACACCAAACAATTATCTTTTAGGGAAATTGGGTATGATTTTCACGTACTCAATGTGGATTTTCCATCGCCCAATATACCTGTTAATTTTTCCATTAAAAAAAGTTGCTTCGTCACAAAAACAATCTGCTTGGCAAAATTTAGATTGGTATTGCAAAGTTCAATTATGATTTCACAAAATTCCAAGCGCATATCGTGATCATCCTCATAGAGTTCTTGTATCAAAGTTATTTTGTATGGATGAAACTTTTAGGTTTTTAAAAGTCGGTCTACGAACATGTGTGAGAAGTCATTTTCTCTTCCTAATATTCTGGTAGGAAGGAGCGGATTTTCTTCTAATCTGATTAAAACATTCAGCGCCTTATTTGTTGATAAGGTTTGCCGGAACGTACAGCATCTTTTACCTTTCCAGTTTCACGAAATGTTTTGTTAATTTTACTTACGGTAGATTTAGTTATTGGATTTTTGTTAGTATATTTGTTATTAAAAATGTTACAACCATCTTGCTGGTTTCGCATTCTAGCCTCATAACCCAGTATAATTCAAATTTCAACTCTTTAATATGCGACCCTTATTTTCGCAAAAACTGTTGACTTTAATAAAAAGTGCTTTTAATAAAAAGTATTTAGATTTTAGGCAGAATTTAATAAAGTTTCAGAAAAACAGTAAACTTGGCAGCAATGCGCCATTAGATCTGGCATAATTTCATGCCTAAGTGTACACTGTGTCCCAGATTGCTTGTAATCACAGAGTTTCTCGGAAGCCAGCAGAGATATAACTTTGCGGTTTTCGCGACCCTGTGTCACTTTTTCGAGAAACTTTGAATGCCGCAAACAGAATTGTGCCACATCGTTTCGTTCCCGAGATACAGGGTGAAATAGAGATTTTGCACTTTTGGGAGTGGTATCATATTTCGGACAACCTATCAGATAGAGAAAAGGTAAAAACTGCTATGGATAGATATTTTTACGTAGAATCCAGTGTTGTAGTCGCACAAATTTTTAGACAATCTATTTTTGAGATATAGCCCAAACTTAGTATTTTTTTAAATAGGACACCCTGTATTTTTTTATTCCAAAAAATTCGCCTTTTTTTTTCTCTTTAATATGATATTATGTATTACACTATGCACTTTTGGCGTAAACTAAACCTTATAAATGCTATATTAAAAGAAAAACGTAAGTTGGTCATGGAAATATGGGTAGATATTAAAAGTGTCCAGAAGCAAAATTAAACAACATAAAAAAATTAATAACCATTTTTTTACTATGAAATAAATAAACTTAATAATCTTGATAAACTTAATCACAATACTAAACAAATGTGCGAATTCTTCTTAGAGCATTCATCATTATTATAGGTCTATCTTCCAATGATATAAATGCCTGAATGGTTGCATTTTGCAGCTGCTCCATCGTATTGACTGGATTCAGGTAAATTTTGTTTTTTAAGTAAGACCAAACGAAAAAAATTGAGAGGTTTGGCGACCTAGCAGGCCACCTTACTGGTCCATTTGTACCAATCCAGCGATCGTGAAATATTCAAATAGAAATGGCCTTATAATTTGCGCATTGTGGGCAGGAGCACCGTCCTGCTGAAAGTAAATATTGTGCAGATTTGCTAGCGGCAAGTTATCCAATAAATCCGGTAGTATTTGATTTAAAATTGCTAGATATCTATCTGCTGTTAAATTATTATTGTAAATATGGAATGTAATCTTTGTTCCCAATATAAAGCAAGCGACGCTAAACCCAAACCTTCCTTGCTGCTGACGTTCTCTTGTTAAAAATTGGTTTTCCATATACCAGTGCCTATTATTATGCCTTTTAAAAATACCATACAACTTATATAGGCTTCGTCGGACCATATAACCTTGCTACCGAAGTCAGGGTTATTTTGGGTTTTTTGAAGATACCAGTTACAAAAATTTAGACGCCAATTGTTGTACTACATTTACTTTATAAGGCTTATATTTATGTTTTCTTAATATCCTTTGCGTTTGTGATTTTGACACCCCCACTGTTTCCTGAATATGCCTACATGAATTCGCGTGATTGGCCTGAATACTTGCTAATACAACAATCTCATTGTTCTCGTAATTTCGTTTATTATATGTTTTAGCCCTGTGCTTTGAAAATGATCCATCATTAATTAAATTTAATTTAATTCGGCGAAAAATTGCCTTGTGTGGCTGAGGCCTTTCTGGATATCTACGATATAAAAAAAAGCTTTTGGAAATAGTCCATAACTCAAAGTGGAATTGAAAAAAAATTTTGAAAGGAGGTTCATAATAATTTAAGCGCTTGGTGCTTACCTGTTAAAATATAAATCAGATGCTTGATCACTGTTTTCATGACATTCAATAAAACAAACCATCATATCATACTTATGACTATTTTCAAAATTATTCATTTCTTCTTAATATCTATTAATTTACCTGTTAGAATTATTGGTAACTCGTATGATAAGAGGATAAACACGGCAATATTTGATATATTTAAGAAAAAAATAGTTTTGATTTTAGTTTCCATGCCATATTTCCATGGCCAACTTACGTTTTTCTTTTAATATTGCGTTTACAAGGCTTAGTTTACGTCAAAAGTGCATAGTATGATACATCATTTTACAGAGAAAAAAAAAGGCAAATTTTTTGGAATCAAAAAATACAGGTTGTCCCATTTAAAAAATACTAAGTTTAGGCTATATCTCAAAAACGGTTTGTCTAAAAAAAAAATTCGACTACAGCACTGGACTCTACGTAAAAATATCTATCCATAGCAGTTTTTACCTTTTCTTTATCTGACAAGGTGTCCGAAATATGATACCACCCCCAAAAGCGCAAAATTTCTATTTCACTCTGTATATCGGGAACGAAACAATCTGGCACAATTCTGTTTGCGGCATTCAAAGTTTCTCGAAAAATTGACACAGAGTCGCGAAAACCGCAAAGTTCTATCTCTGCTGGTTACCGAGAAACCCTGTGATTACAAGCAATCTGGGACACAGTGTACATACTTTCATTAAATTCAGGTAAGCGGTAATTGAGATATATCGCTGTTTCCTTACTTTTGATAGACGCGGTATATTTCTTATTCAGTTGAACAAAATCCAAAAAAGAAATGTGTAATTTCAACAAGTAATCTGAACACATTTAAAAATTCCTGTATTTCATATTACAAAGAAAATGTAATCATATCACAATGTATTCAAATCTCTAATAGTTAGATGTTATGTGGGTAAAATGGCATATGAATACATTTTTGAACTCTCTAGTTTGATAAAGTTTAGTAATACAGTCTGAAAAAATTATTTTAATTAATCTAAGTTAAGTTCAAGTGTAGTAATTATATTCCATATGCCGGCAGCTTCGGCCAAATGGTTTGCTAAAAAGTTATTTAAATGTTTAGCGTCCACTATTTCTGCTAAATTCTTACTTAGGCCTTTATATGTTAATCTATAGATTTTAGCGCTTTTTTGTGGATAGCTTAGTGAGTAGAGGAAAACTGTTTTATTGTTAAAGTTTGTTTTTTGTCCCGCTGCAGCTGCACATTTAAAAAAAAAGAGTTTTTACTTCTGTTCTTCCGCCCCTCTGGCCCCCGGCTGGGCATGACACTGTATATAGAATTATGCAAGGACAAACCGCGCCGCCCACAGTATTTGAAGGGTGGATGGCGTGCTTGCTTAAAGGAAGACTGATTGCGGATTGAAAGACGGATATTAAATCTAAATACTTGTAAATTCCCTAGTGAATATTTCCTTCTGTCCACAAAAGTAAACGAAAATACAGTTGGTGTAATATGTGTTATTAAATAACTATGGGCGGAACTAAATTGGGTCACCTTTTACTATTCCTAGTAAAAGGAAAGATCCATAGCGAGAGAAATTCCGCGTAAAGGAAATTTACTGATTTTTAAATACCTTAATTTTCTACATGGGTTCTAGATGTAAGGCTGGCTCCTACAGAAAAAAAACGGCAAGATTTTGCGAGCGCGATATGGTATGCCACATTGGTCGATTGCGTGTCCATACGTCTTAGCTCAAGTATATACAACATTCGTTGTTATCACATTTTTTTTTCGCTAATGGGCACCGTAAAGTTGTATTTTACAGGCCATTAAAAAGAGATTTTTTCGTGACAAAAATAGTAACTGTCGAGTACACCATCACATTCAGGATAGTCCACAGTAAAATTACATTATGTTTTCCAAACGCAACTATCATTTGTTTATATTTGTTATAAACGATTTAATTCTAAAAATACGATATAGTTGCACGACTTGATCGGATCCTTAGAACTGGAAAAAAATCGGTAAATTTGGTAAAAATGATTTTTTCAGATTACAAAAAATTTATTTGGCCGCCATTTTTTTCCGCCATCTTAAATTAATACTAGAATTTTTATATATTTTATTAAGTTTAAATATTTTATTAAGCCGCCATTTAGTTCCGCCATCTTGGATTCATACCAAAATTTTACCAGTTGATTCCTCTCTCGGAGGGTTTTTTCACGATTACAATATTTCCATTTTATGAGAGAAATGATGCGTCATCACCTTGTGAGCGATGACCCTTAGCCGTTTTTATTTATTTTGCATAGTGTGGTAGTACAATTTATATTACTCTATATTACATTACCTTATATTACGTTAAGAATGTAAATTAGTTACAGTTAAATTATTTTTACAGGCCCGCAATAAGCCGGCAGATGGCAGCGGTCACGTAACACAGCCACGCCCTAGAACCCCCACACACGGAGCCAAAGGAGGCCCAAAAACTCCATGTAAATCATCACAGAAACAGGTGACTACCCAACAGAAAGGTCAACCGATAAAACAGGCTCCTGCCAAAGTCGAAGCGGCAGTCAAAAAAACCAAGAAAACGAAGAAAGGGAAGCATCATCAGCATGATTTGATCGTTACCATAAATTTAGTAAGTTGCTTTGCTTTTCACGTTACTATTTATTATATATTTTTCATGTGGGTAAAGTAGACATATATGGAAAAGAGATTATTTATAGAGCATTGAATGGAAATCTAAAGTGTTCTGGGCTTTAATATCTTGATACTATATTATTTGAAGTGTTTTCTAGACTTACCAAATTCGAATTAACAGCATAATCGACATTTTCGAATAAAAGTGTAAAAAAGGTGCATTTTTGTTCCAGGATTAAAAATGCCGGTTAATATGGAATATAAGGTAATATGGAACAGAGCAAATAGATGCAAATACTTTGTTAAAATAATTTCACTGCGGGCAGATATCAAGCAGACAAAGGTAGATACTTTGTATCTACTTACAAAAATCACAAATAAAAACATCTGTTTTTGCGCATGGAGTAATTTTCTATGAGATACTATACACTGTGCATCTCTATTGTCTGGATTTCTGGCATTAAAATAGTTTGAAAATAGTAACCACTCATTTTTAGGTGTATTCCCAAATTGCATCTGTGTTCTGTTCGATTATATTTGACCTTAACTGTTCCTTTATTCTTATTTAAAAGGATCTTCCCGTTTGACCCACATATTCCGATGGGTAGGAAGCACAGACCAATAGGTTGACCCCGTTTTTATATTAGACATTAGACATTCTATCTAAGGCAAGAAGAAAGATTAGCAATGTTGTCAACTGATCTGTAACAAGCAAAAATTTTATCTCCCAAGGATTTTAGAGATTTTTCCAATTATAGAGGATATTTTTCCCAAAAACGTATGGTAAGGAAACGTTTACTTAAGAGACCTAATATAAGATTTTTCAATTAAAACTTTGCTTTGTTTCTTTTTAAAAACATAATTTATAATATGATAAGGAAAACTGTTATTTAATGCCATTTGGAAGATAATGATGAATCGGAAATTTTCGTCTTTCAAAAGAATGAAAAAACGACGGTGGAAAAAAGTATTAAGCGCGGCTAATTTGTGGGATATATGATGACAGGAGTTCCAAGGGATCATGTGGCCGGTTAAATAAACGTATTGGGTTATGTATAAGCGACGCCTTCAAGTAGCATGTAGAGGAAGCAACTGGTGTATCCAAGTCTGATGCTCAAAGAATTTTGCAAAAATATAATCTTACATAGTTCAACATTTACACCCCGTCGATGCTGAGCGCCTAATGCTGTTTTGCCAATGATATTTACAACAAATCCATACTGATGATTCTTTTGACAGACTCGTTATCTGGTTCGATGAATCATATTTTTCAAGTGTGGTAATTTTCAATCGCCATAATACAAGGAACTCATCTACAGAAAATCTCCATTTAATTTTTGAGAGGGCACCTCAAGGACGCTTTGGGATTGGGGTCTGGTGTTTCATTTTTGAAAGGCGTATAATCTATAAATTTTTTTAAGGAGGTCTCACAGCGCGCCGGTATATAGAAACACTTGAGGTAGTTATTCCACTGATGAACAATGTTCCATTGGCACTTTATTATACCGTTTATCTTCAACAAGACAGTGCCCCAACGCACAACTCTGCACTTTGAAGGGCCGTTTTAGACGACAACTTTCCTCAAAGATAAATTGGTACTCACGGCCTCCTCGATATCCGGATCTTTCGATTTTAGATTTTTTCTAATGCAAAATAAATTATATAAAACACGATATCAATCTGTAGCGGACCTTCGTACTGCAATGGATTTAAAATTCGCAAATGAGGTCTATGATTCTTTTGAACACTTTTAGAAAAATAACGAAAATGTGTCAATTTTGCATACAGGAAAATGGCCGTCATTTTGAAAACCACATTTGAAAACTCTTTGCTTTTTCAACATTTTGTTTCTCTTTTGTTTTCCCTAACTTAAATTTTAAGTAAGATGGGTAATTATTGTTTTGTTTTGAGTAAAATTCAACAATCTTATCATAATTAAGTTAAAATGCTGTAATAAATAATTAACAGCTGAGTTTAGTATAATAATTACTTACATTAATTTTGTTTTTAATAAATTTTAGCCATAGCCCACTACCTACTAATTGGACACAAAAGACAATTTTACAAAGTCTCGAATTTTGAAGTTGTTTTTCAAAATAACTGCATATATGTATATACTATTGGAAAGTCCACATTATTTCTAATAAATAATATAAAGGGTGTCCCACTTAAAAAAATAAAGCATCTGATAACTTTTTGACTTGATTCCGTATACTTATTCTGAAAACGTCACTGAATTCTACGAAAAAGTCATATAAAAAACAGTTTTCGCCATTTTGATAAATTATCAAATAGTTGGGATACGAGAGGTGCCTGAAAATTCAAAAACGCCCTGTATCTCAGAAACCAAGAATGCTATGAAAATTCTGCTGGTGCCATCTCTAATTTCACAAAAAATTGGAAGTATCATAAAGTCGCGAAAACCTCAACCATCTTTAAAAATAAGGTACCCCTTAAAAGTGTCAAAAATGGGATACCCGCGGTAGAAAGATTAGTTAGTAAAGTGTTACTAAGTTTCGTTTAACGTGTTCAGACGATAACTAGTATGGGAGAACCATGCAAACCTTGCTATAAAAGAATACAAATTTGCAAAAGGATTTAATGATTTAACATAAAAATAGGAAATGATTACAGTGCGATCACTCGTTAATACAAATTTTGAGTTGATTATTGAGTTTTAACATCTTCATTTATAGGTAAATTAAAAAATCCAAGGGCGTACGACATTTTTCAAAGTTTCAAGAAAAAGTGTAGTTTTCTGGCAATTTTTGAAAAAAAAAGTAACATTTTACAGGTACGATAAATCACGTGACTAACTTTTTTTATGGTCGTTTTGGCATTATTTTTCGAGCAAAATCTTTTTGCTAACTCGAATTTTATTTAAGTCAATTTTTAAGACAGCATGCTATACATCTAATACATATACAAAACCAAAATTTTAAAATTCAGTTATTCGATAACGAATTTAATTCGATGGGAAAATAACATTTTTCTATAGCCCGAATAATATTCATCCATGTAAATTATATTTATTTAACCTTCCCAGTGGTCTTGTTAACTGTGCCAATGTCGGTTTTATTTATGAGCTGCACCATATTTTTGTAAGAATTGCTTTGTGTGTCGAAACCAATTTAAAAAGTTTAATTTTAACATGAAAGAACCACCTTTTAACCTTTTTCTGATAGCTTTAAAATTTAGCTTTAATAAAATGACACTCTTGCCCAGAATGTATTTTCATCCGACTATAAAAAAGGTGACTTCATTCGATCATGTTTATTTATTATGTATATGTGTAAAACGGTTGCTACAGAGAGGTGTGACCAATTAAAACGTTTAAACGCTAGTGCTTAAAATTGCCAATTTAGGCAGTGCTAAAAAGTAGACAAATAATTTAAAAAATAAATACCAATCTAAAATTCGCTATTATAAAACGTTAGTAGAAAATAGAATATTACTGTACTCATACTTTTTCAAATTCTGCGCAGAATTTTGTTAAGTGGGCTTTTTTAGCAAAGTCAACAGTTTTTGCGACAATAAGGGCCTAATATCCATAATTCAAAGTATTACCTTTTATTAAAATACCTGCACACAAAAGGTTACCTGATATGTTTGACAATGTCAGTTTTGTTGATTTACATAAATTGATCGTTTAACTGAAACCTAAAGAACCGAAATTTTAATTATACTGGATTATAGAGATAAAATGCGACACCTGCAAGATGTCTGAAACAGAAATACAATAACTAAATCTACCGTAAACTGTAATGATAAAAGACGCTGTACCTTCTAGCAGGCCGGAAAGCAAAATAATTGGTCATCTTCCTACCAAAAACAGCGTCTTAACTTTAAAAGTAGGTGGTAAAATAAAAAACAACGGACACAATACAATACAAAAAAGAAATACCTAATAAAACAAACAATAAATTAATGAAACAAAGTAAGGTGTGTAAAATGTTGTCCATTTACTTCCTGTCAGTAGGCCAAATACTGTGTGAAAACATTTAATACATTAAAAAGAATACCAGCCTCCTCTATTAGTCTACATTCGATTTCTATTCGCCCCTTTAAATCTCCGAGATCATTGGGCTTAATTTTAAGGTGTCTTAACAAAAAGTATTCGAGGGGTGTCAAGTCCGGAGACCAATTGTATCCTACGTTCAATCCATCTTCCAAAAAAAAGCTTTGTCTAAATATTCCCGAACATTCTGAACAAAATGCGGTGGGGCACCTTCCTGCTGAAATTATATTTCATCATTTGTTGCTCCATAACCTATATAAAAATCGAGTTTAAAGACTTAATACAGCAGGTAAAGTAAGGAACTATTTCCATTCGGAAATAGTTCTGCAATAGCGGTCCTTAAAAGATTCGAATATCTTTCTCCAATAAATGTGTCTTCCATGAAGAAGGGACCGATTATTTTTGCATCCTTTATACGACATCAAACATTTATCTTTTGGGGAAATTGGGTAAGATTTTCACGTATCCAATGAGATTTTTGCTTGGTCCAATATCGACATTTATGTCTATTAACTTTTCAATTAAAACAAAAAGTTGCTTCGTCAGAAAAAAATTATTTGATCCACAACATTTAGATTGGTATTGCTCATCAGTAGCAAAACCACGTGACTTGTTTTCTTGACTAAATGTCTGGGATCAGAGTGGGGCAATACCTCCACGCCCTTGATGGTTATGTTTAAAAACTTGTAGCGTTTCTTAGCTTGACGTAATTTCAGCAGCTCAAGCAAGTGACTCGCGTCGTCCTACTTTTCACAAACTACATCAATGTGTACTAACATGTTGAGTGCACGGTCCTTGTGAGTGTGCGGCTCGCGTCTGCTACACGTGGACGTTTCAGCCTTGTTTGGCGTTTCACTGATGTACAATTTTGCTGCTAGGAGCACGTATAATTTTTGAACACATTTCTATGCATCATAGTTTTACTACCTGGCAAATTATATATATATATATATATATATATATATATATATATATATATATATATATATATATATATATATATATAATGTGTTTTCATTCCGGGTGTACATCCGTTCACTACTGTCGTTCTGAAAAGAACAGTTTTGCTGACGTTTCGCCAAAATCACATTTGGCATTTTCGAAGCTTTCTTTCTCGCATCCGAATAGAGACTGAAGTGTTGGTGACTGCGATTCATTTGTAAAAAACTCGGAACATTTCACTCGAATTATACGAGATATCGTCCTTGAAAAAAATGATATCATAGCAAGCCTAGATGTCAAATCGTTATATCCCAGTATTCCTATCGACGAAGCATTGGACAAGATTGCTATGAACGAGGATTTCCAGGCACATATAATAGAACTCTCAGAGCATTGCCTCAAAAATTCTTATTTTTCTTTCAACGGGCAAATGTATAAACAAATGGATGGTGCTCCAATGGGGTCCTCGCTATCACCAGTAGTCACGAATTTATTTATGATATATTTCGAGAAAGAAGCTCTTGAGAAAGCAAGTTTAAAACCCAAATTATGGATTCGTTATGTGGATGTCATATTTATTATAAGGCAACATGGTCATGCAGAGCTGGAAAAATTTCTGACTCACGTAAATTCAATCCACCCCAAAATACAATTTACTCAAGAGTTAAAGGAAAACAACAAACTACCATTTTTAGATGTTTTGGTCACAAAACTACATAACGGACATTTCGAATACACCGTGTATAGAAAACCAATACA
Organism: Kuschelorhynchus macadamiae; assembly: GCA_030620095.1. NCBI lineage: Eukaryota > Metazoa > Arthropoda > Insecta > Coleoptera > Curculionidae > Kuschelorhynchus > Kuschelorhynchus macadamiae. The sequence goes on along the minus strand of JAUTXW010002349.1, from coordinate 345,360 downwards.
TACAGACAGATATTTAAATGCAAAATCACATCATCACCCAGCACAAATTCAAGCTGTGGCAAATACTCTAATATCTAGATCCGTGCGACTAACTGAAACACAGACGAGACAAAACGAACTTAATGAAGAATCTAGTGCTTTAAAGAAAAATGGATACACAAATCGCACTGTAGAGAAAGCTATTAATGCACAGGTTTCCCGAACAACGAACAATAAAAAATATGAACCGGGAAAGCAACGAGTAGTCTTACCATATGTAAAAGGCACAACAGACAGAATCGGAAGAATTATGAGGAAACACAACATACAAACAATACACAAGCCACAAACAACTATAGGTAAACTACTCGGAAACCCAAAAGATAAAATCAAACTGGAAAACCACGGAGTGTACAGTATTCCGTGCCAGGACTGTGAAAAGTTGTACGTAGGGCAAACTAACAGGCGAATATCAGCAAGAGTGGAAGAGCATAAACTCAGCATCAGAAATAAACAAACAACCTCAGCTTTATTCCTACATCATCAGGAAACCGGCCATAAAATAAATTTCGATGGGTGTAGGGAAATTGCCAATATAGAACATTATAAGACCAGAATAATCCGAGAAGCCATAGAAATTGAAAAACAAGGTGAATTGAATAAAAGGGACGAATCATTAAAACTACCAATAGTATGGAAGACAATAATCGACAAATCTAAAATCGCAAAAACTCAAGCGCAATTAGCGCAACAACAACAGCACCATCCGGAAAACATAAATAACGACCAACGTGTGCGCAGATATAACCTTCGGCCCCGAGTGGGGGTATAAAAGGAAGCGTCGCAGTCACCAACACTTCAGTCTCTATTCGGACGCGAGAAAGAAAGCTTCGAAAATGCCAAATGTGATTTTGGCGAAACGTCAGCAAAACTGTTCTTTTCAGAACGACAGTAGTGAACGGATGTACACCCGGAATGAAAACACATTGTATTTTTCCATCCGTGAAGGAGTAAAAATCAACATATATATATATATATATATATATATATATATATATATATATATATATACCATAAATATATATTATTAAGTTGCTGATCTGAATCCGGCCCTGAATAAAATACAAACATCCAAAAACACTTAAACTTCCTACTACGCTTCCTAAAGTGTGGGACAGATAAGGATCATTTGACAGATCTGCAGTAGCTACAGCTGTATTACAAAATGTTGGAATGGTAACAAAGGAAAATACGGTGCAAATAATAGGCAAAAAACCTACAAAAACTTAATGAAATAAAATTAAGAATTCGATAAAGTATTAACCTATTAATGCAATTTACTTTGATGGCTGAAAAGACAAAAACATTAACAATTGAAGAAATAGACAGCAGGCGTCATAAAAGAACGATTAATGAAGAACATTTCTTTAGTGAAAAAGCCAGATTCAGTTTTTTTGGATCATTCAACCTATTTCACAGTATAGTACACTTCTTTCAAGAAAATGACTATAACTTTCCATGCTTACTAGCAGTGGGGTGTGATGACATAGTAGGCAATTCATGATCAAAAATTCCTCTACTTGAATCGAAGCTATGACGTCATATACAACAATTCATCTGGCAGCTTCATGTCAACGAACTACCCTTAAGGGGGAACTGCACGCAGTATTGTGGATCATATGCAAGCCTTTCGCCTCTGCAATATTATGTTAAAGCTGTAAGAGATATTTATTTGCTTCAATGTGATTTAATTAGGGAAATATGTATAGTTGGGCGCTAAATTCGAATTTTTAGGAAAAAATCAAATCTAAAATTATAAAATAGAAGTAAATTTGTCCATTTTCGACCATTTTTTGACCACTTTTTGAGACAAAAGCCGTCGTATATGATTTTGTTTTCACAAAATGGTTCTTTACCGCCTTGCATTTATCCTTTGTCTACGTAACTGCAAAATTTGAAATGGTAAATCGTACTCATGTCTTTGTATTTCTGCAGCACGTGAACCTTTTTGAACCCATTTTTAACCGAAATGTAATTTAAATTGCCTATACATAACTCATTTTTTGAGGTCGGACGTACAGGAAGTTTTTTCTAATACGTAGGTACCTTTTCATCTTAGTTTGAACTTGACTAGACCTTGTCGTTGATTTTTTCACTTTTGCGTGCAGTTCCCTCTTAAGACATCTGCTTCAACAATTTGATGTCCAAATAACCGGTCCTAGTGCGTTTCTAGGTTTACTACGCAACTTATAGTTCAATGTGAGAATTTGCCAGTTATTCAATATTATGATGTTATTGCCTGGCAATATACTCTGGTCAATGTTCTGCAGATTTAGCGAACCAAAATCCAGGTCAACTGAATCATTCCCGAGGGCTTACTTTGGCAAAACGCCTATTGTGTCTATATATTTCCACCTCAGAACCCAGTTCAACTTTAAAAGAACTGACAAATTTTATTTTGAGAGGTCTTCTTGTAAAAATGGGCCAAAACATGTTTGGCAAACCATTAAGCTCACTCGATATTTAAGGGACCTTAGAATAATTACTGACCTAGTAATCTAACGCTATTCATTTTTCGCACACCCCGAAAATATGTTAATATGTTTACTAAGTGCCCGTCATCCCCACCTCAGAAAACGTGCCATGCGACGTATTGTAAATGCGAAAAAAAGAGAAAATGCAGAAAAAAAATAGTCCTTTTATAATACCGAAAGTTAATTTTGATGCAAATGACTGGCAAAATAGTATTACTACTCCAAAATTTAGAGCTAGATGGATTACAAAGTATAAGCGAAAAAACTCTACATCTTACCCCTTTCTCACACTTAAGCTGTGGAAAGACGCGCAAAATTAGTACCGGAAATTTCATTATCAGTTGTTGGTTTTAAAAAGAAGCAAGATGGGTTTATAAACGCAAGATTAGAATCTTGTAAATTAATGCCACAATCTGAGAGCAAACAGGACTCTACAATAAATTTATCCCGTATACAGGGTGTTCCGAATTACAGTGTCCAAAGTTTAACAGCGGATTCTGCATTCAAAATAAGCCCTAATTTTCTATATAAACATATATCGGCAAATGCTTCGTTTTCGAAATACAGGGTGTTAAAATTTTAAGAAAAAAATTGTTTTTTAGTCATAACTTTTTTATTACTTGAGATATTATTATTAAATTTGGTAAATAGCCTTGGAGTAGTTAATTTTTCATCAGTGGCGTCCGTACGGGATTTTTTATTGAATACTCTTGAAGAAAAAATGGTACTCTACTGCTTTTTCTGAAAACAAAAATCATTCCTAAAATCCCCACTCAGTTTGGAGCAAATTTGATCCCTTGTCTTTTTTTCGTGCGGTATAAGGATTTCGAGTAAAAAATTAAAAACCATTTTTATGTATGGCATAGTTAAAATTTCCATTACTGTTAATTTCAGTAGCAAAACCTTTAAGGTGGGATTGTAACAGCAAGTTTTTAAAATTATTTGTTTTCCGATAATTATTTCATGCATTCCGGGTGAGTTCATAATTTCTGAACAACGTATGTAGGGTTTCTAAAATAAAAGCTTGTTTGACAACTAAGGAGGGATGACGTCATCGACCCGTTGTAGGAGATTTGCATTATGTTTGGGTTATCAGGGTAACATCGCAGAAGTTAGCAGGCAACCTATTAAAATCTAATGTCCTTGGTACTTACCATCATTCCTTCATTGTCGACTCTTGGTATACCATGATTGCATTTTTGTGATAATTGAACAATTGTTAGGTTCGTCTTTAAAGTATGACAGATGAGTTTATAATTCTAAAATCGTCGATTCATTTTGTAAAACGGTAATTAGAATTAATTCAATTTTGAAGATGCTACTTCATTTTACAGAAACTACTCTTTATTAACCAAGTTCGTAATTAATTTTACAAAAACTAGAATTCATAACTTTTATTAATTTAGATCGTGAAAAAAATTTATAGAGCACTTTAAATATCATTAAGGATTAATGTGGGCCTTAAAATTCACAATAATTGCTCAAAATGAGCTCCTCTAACTTCAACACATTTTCGGCATCTGCTCTTAACTGTGTCAGTGGCATGGAGTATAAAATTCGTATTGGCTCGCAAAGTTTCACAGGCTTACTCTATCCTTAGAATCAGTTCTTCTCTTGTATGAACTGGTCTGGAATAAACTAAATTTTTCAAATAACCCCACACAAAGAAGTCGACAGGTGTAAGGTCAGGGGAACGTGGTGGCCAGGCTGTAGCTCCTAATCGTCCAATCCACCGTTCTGGATAATTATTATTTAACCACTCGCGATTTACAAGTGCAAAATGCGCGGGAGCCCCGTTCATTTGAATCCAGAATTCGTTTCTAAGATTTAGAGGAATATTTTCTAGATATTGAAATAACTCATTTTGCAGAAAATCATTAAATAACTGTCCATCTAGGCGTGGTGGTAGAATATGGGGCCCGCAAAAAATTTCATTTATTACACCACACCAAACATTAACAAAAAATTCTTGCTGAAATGCTCTAGTTCGTACAACACGTGGATTGTCATGGCTCCAGATTCGTAAATTATGGAAATTTACTGAGCCGCTTCGGGTAAATGTGGCTTCATCAGTCCATAAAATTTTTTTTGAGAAGTTCTCGTCTTCCTCTATTTGGCGCAAAAACCAATTGCAAAAACTGACACGTTTTTCGGCATCACCAGGTTGTAAGTTTTGAACTGGTTGCATCTGAAATGGCTTTCTGTGATCTTTCCTCAAAACGCGATGAACCTTATTTTTAGAAACAAAAACTGCGTTGCCTTGTAAATTATAAGCTGCTCTTCGTAGGCTTAATGTCCTATCGTTATCAAACTTATTTAAAACTACGTTTCGATATTGTTCATTTCTCCTACCTTCGTTTCTCGGATTCTTTTTGAGTCCAAAATTCCTAAACATTAAATGCGTTTTAATGAAAACTTGTTTGCAAGGTAATCTTCTATTTGGAATTCTTCGTTGGTATTCCCGTACTGCTGCATTTGCATTTCCATTACAGAAACCATAAACGAAATGAATATCAGCATACTCAAAGTTACTGAATAACACCATTTTCAAACTAGTTAGACTGATAATTACCTTTTTGTATAAACTGTAATGTACCTGACATTTATTTACTCTAAAAACTCAAATGTCACACTTTAAAGACGAAACTAGCAATTGTTCAATTGTCACAAAAATGCAATCATGGCATACCAAGATGTTAAAGGTTTTGCCACTGAAATAATTAACAATAATGGAAATTTTAACTACGCCATACATAAAAATAGTTTTTAGTTTTTAACTCGAAATCCTTGCATCGCACGAAAAAAAAGCAAGGGATCTAATTTGCTCCAAACTGAGTGGGGTTTTTAGGAATGATTTTTGTTTTCAGAAAAAGCAGTAGCGTACCATTTTTTCTTCAAGAATATTCAATAAAAAATTCTGTACGGACGCCACTGATAAAGAATTAAAAAATATTTCAAATCAAAAAATGCCTTTTGTTACTCAAATACTGTTTACCAAATTTAATAACAATATCTCAAGTACTAAAAAAGTTATGACTAAATAACAATTTTTTTCTTAAAACTTTAACAACCTGTATTTCGAAAACGAAGCATTTGCCGATATATGTTTATATAGAAAATTAGGGCTTATTTTGAATGCAGAATGCGCTGTTAAAGTTTGGACACTGCAATTCGGGACACCCTGTATTTAAGCTAATTTAAAGAGTATAAAATGTAAGGTAAGAAAATTATTAAAAAACACCATTCGATCGAAAAGTTCGTTTTTTTATTTATTCTTAAAGGCTTGAGTTCCGGTAGAGGGGAGAGGATGAAATTGATTTAAAAAAAGTGTAAATGCATGTTTTTGTTGCGATAACGAAAGGAAACATTTGCGCGATATTCCAAGTTAAAATTCCAAATTTCGAATTTCAATTTTTTTTTTGAAAATTTTAAATTCCTGTACGGGGCAGATAACGCATTACAATGAAAAAACTGTTATTAAACTATTTTTCTGGGCTAACAAAAGGCAACTTTTGTGCACTATTCCAAAACAAAATTCCAATCAAATTATACATGCCCAGGTTCATGATATTTCCTTCATATAAACTATGTTAACTCGTTAAAATAAAACGCAAAAACCTCCAGCTAGAAATCCAAAGCCTAACTTTTAATAGCAGCAAACCGTAAAATAATAAACCGCCAATGAACTAAATAGTATTTTTAGATCATTGTGACCCGCTTATAACATTTTATTCAATAAAATAGTATTTTATGCATGGAAATGAAATGGTTGGAGGAAAATTAAATTATAATGTTTGCTTTATTTTTTAAACAACCTGGGGAGAGGAGACAATTATAATTTAATCGAAGAACCTTTCAAAACAAACATGTATATTCAACAGGGGCGTGCAGTCCATGGAAGCAAGGGAAGCAGTGCTTCCCGAAAAAAATTACAAAACATCTAAAATGTAATTTTTGAAATAGAAAACCATTAATTTAGTTTATATTAAACATGCTAAAATATTATCTTAATTATCAAGCCCATATTAAATGCGACCTTGACTCCGACCGAGCTACAATAGAAATCGGATAGAACCTATGCGGGCCGCTAGCTTCTCTGCAGCCAAGTCCTGTATGCTTGATTTCCTGTGAATCGAGCCAGAGGTTATTGAACTTTCCACCGGCTGTTTGCAATTTTTGCATTTCAGTCGCGTGCTTTAAGTGGGGGCGGAAGCTATCCTTGGAGTAGGTTCTTTGTTTGAACGGCTATCCGTGTGTTGTGTGATACGTACGTCGTGTCGTGCATGGTGCGATATGGAAGACAATAAAACGGACGTGGATATGCAAATACCGTCAACTTTGGCTGTTGGTAATAACGTTGAAAATGTTGGAGAATTCAGTAAGAATAGTGTGTGTGAATGTGTGGTGTGTGTTTTAATAATAAAGGGATTTTAACCATTAAACTTCGCTGATAAGCTTCAAATAATTTCCAAAGGAAGGGCAAAACCGCCTATGAAAAATTTAACCACAAAAATGAAAAACCGTATTAGACATTTTTATCCGGAAAAACAATACGAACAATTTAAATGGCTAACAGTGGTGTGAAAATATAAGTAAATTATTTTGTTGGCTATGTTTACTTTTTGAAAATGAAAAAGGTCTCTGGAATAAAACTGGTTTTTCCGATTTAAACAATTTCCATAAAGCTGTAAAAAGACACATTATGTCCAAAGCGCATTTGCAGGCCGTTATAAAAGAAAAAGTCTTCGGCAAAACCAGAATTGAACACGCCCTTAATAAACAGTTGGAAATTAGTCACCGCCAACACAACACTTAACGTATAAAAATTTCGTGAGAATTTCAACGGGGCAGGAGAGACTTTCGCATACATCGCTGTTGTCCATTGAAAAAAAACTTTTCCAAAATATGTCGAAGCATCGACGTTTTTATGATGACGTCATTGACGAATTTGCAAAAAATGATCGAAGAATCGAATTACATTAGAAATAGGTAAGTTTTTAAAAATTGCTTCCCTTTCTTAAAATTTCACCGCACGCCCCTGATATTCAACTATGTTTTTTTTTCAAAATTCTAGTGCATACAAAAACCTAATACAATGTAAAAAAAGCTAATAATCGTTTATAGTCTTCGCTGTGCAAGGGCCGTTTATTATATTTGTCAGGCAATTGAAGGTATCGGCACAAAAAGAAATAAATATTTTTGTGGTATACTACTCACTACTACAATTACATATTACGACCAATTAAATTTATCTATTAAAGGGTTAGAATGCATTTTCAAGTGACAAGCATCCAGGCAGGTGCGGTATAGTAGCAATCTGTAAACGCGCGCGGTTTACTGATACTGTGTGAGTGTTTATTACTAAAATTTCATCTGAACGTATTTATTTAACCTTTAATAATAATAATAATAATTAAACGTTTATTAACCCTAATAAGGATGTACAATGTAGTAGTAAAAAAAAATCATTAATTTTAAAGAGGGTTAAATGGCTTGTTTTCAGCCTCCCATACGAACAAAATAAAAAATGATCATATTAGGTTCTGTTATAGCCAATGCAAATCTGGTCGAATAGGAGTTGATTGCTACACTTAAAGATATGAGGTTTACATAGTGAGGTAGAAAGGCTAGATAAGAAAAATAATGTTAAAAATATTAAATTGAAGAGGAAAAGGGAATAAAGGAAAAGGAAAGGAGAAAAATGGCTTATATGGACATATAATTACAAAACCATCGCAATAACAAAACAATCATCAAAACTAGAATTAAAAAAAAAGTCATAATAATTGCTGAGCAAGTAATTTTTTTTCAAATGTCTCTTCAAAACTATAAATGCAAGTGAAAAGTCAGTAATTTCAAATTTATTGACACATAAAGCAATATTGTACGAAAAAGAACGTTTAAATAACTATTATGTGGTGGTATTGTCAATATGTTCTTCCTACGAATATTTAAGTTGTGTACATCCGTTCGATAAACAACACGATCTAAAAGGTAAGGAGGAGATTTATATTTTAAAATTTTATAGTAAAAGCAAGTCGAATGTAAAATGCGTCTATTGTACATGTTTAGCCATTTTATGGTTTTAAGTTTATGTGATATATGTTGTCTTTGGCGAATTCCAAATATTAGTCTTAAGCAAGACTTTTGTAACGTTTGAATTCTTTTTACGTCTAAGGCATTTAAACAGGGTTCATAAATACTATCACAAACGTTTAATGGTGACAAGACAAGAGATTCGCAGAACATTTTTTTTGTTTCCCAACTAAGATAATTTCTATGGGAATATAACATTTTTAAGGTAGAATATCCAATTTTTAATTTCGATGTAACATGTTCGGTGAATCTTAATTTGTTATCCAAAACAAGCCCTAAATTGTTCGCAGAATTTTTAAATATGATAGATTTATTTTCAAGTGTAAGATGAAGATTTTATAGCAAGTTATTTCTAATATTATCACTACAAAAAAGAAAAGCAACAGATTTCATAGGGTTTATTTTTAAAAGATGTCTTTTACTTTCATTCAGAATCTTCTCTAAATCGGAGTTTATGCGATTATTAGCAATGTCGACGTCAGAGTGCTTAAAAGGAGTATCGTCAGCGTACATGTGATGGTTACAAAATCTTAGACATCTTTCAAATTGTGAAGTGTATATACTATATAACTGTGGGCCTAGTATACTCCCTTGGGGAACGCCAGTTGTAACGTTCAGAGGTTCGGAGGTATTTCCATTAACTACAACTTGCTGCATTCTATGTGTCAAAAAAGATAAGACAAAACTTGCTGCACTTACACTGCACGTACCGTAAAATGGAGATCAAAATTTCATGATTTACCATGTCAAACGCCTTGGTAAAATCAAGTAAAACCAAAACACAAGCTTTGCTTGTATCCATAGCCCTAAAAATATCGTCGGTGACAATTGAGAGTGCACTCGGACAACCGTGGCTCGCTCGAAATCCAGATTGTTTCCTGGGAAGTATTTTATTGGTTTCCAAAAAAATGGACATCTGAGATTCCATAATTTTTTCAAGCACTTTGGAAAGCGTCGGAAGAATTGAAATCGAACGTAACTGGCTGAACTGTGTGGGATTGCCTACCTTGGGTAGAGGTACAATATTCGCCTGTTTCCATTTCAACGGAAAATATGACTTTTCTATACAAATATTTAAAATATGCGTAAGAAGGGGCAAAATACTAGGACAAGCTAGCGAAATTAGAGTGATATTTAACTGATCTATCCCAAAGGCTTTAGTGTTAATATTTTGTAAAATTCTCATCACCACATCTTCTCTTACTGGAGAAAAATTAAATGTAGAGTTAGTAAGTCTATTATTACTATAGAATGTAATCAAATTCTGATCAGGTAGGTATATCGTTATGGTAGCAATTCCAGAGAAATATGTATTTAAATCATTTACATTTGTCAAGAATTCTGGCAACCTATTTTTTTGTCTTTTAATAATATTTAGTTTATTTAGCTCGTGCCATTTTTGTCTTTGATTAGAAATGCTAAACTTATAATTTAGATAAGTTGTAAAATTTCGGAGTTGTTTATAATAATCCCAACTTGTTATGCTTTTCGTTTGTCGAAATTTATTTAAATCTTTGTTAAACCGGATAGGTTAATATACTTAAAATAGAGACGAGATTTTTCGAGACGAGATGAGACAAGGTCTTGATTAGGCAAAGTCGAGACAAGACGAGATGAATCCTTAGTCTTGTCTCGTCTCGAGGCATTACTAGTTGTGTTGGCCAATCGGTGGTCACTCTCCTGTAGTATATAGAATACAAAAAACTCCAACTATTTATATTTAAAAATCCACAGAGGATATATTGTACAAAAATATTATATTAATTACACCACTCATATAGTTTCGGGAATAATAATTAAATAAGCTTATCAATTTATTATTTACAACAGTCCCCCGCCGGCAAGTCGCGAAAGTTGTCGCCTGTGATGCAGCATTTCCAAAATTATAAATAGAATTTATATTTTAAGCTTGCTGTTCGTTTCAAATTTGTTGTTGTCTTTATAAAAATCGCTTGATTAAAATGACAAATAGCCATAGATACGACAAAGAATACTCTAGACTGAAAAGGTTAACAAGTGAACTTGAGATCCAACAGACCAGCGTAAGTTGGATTTGTTTTGACTTGGAGTTCTAGTGTTTTCCAGAGTTATTTGCTTTAAGATGTTATTTTTGTTTCTGATAAATTAACAGTTATATTTCGAAGTTGAAGTGACTACTTGAGTTAGATTAGAGTAAGTTTACTTCAACTATTTTTGCTGTAATTTATCTATTGTCTATAATTTCTGTCTAATATTTCATAACAAATTTAATTTAAAATCTATTTTAACAAAATAATTAATTATTTATTTCACACTGTGTTAGAGAACCTGTTTCTTTTTAAACAACAAATTTTGGTGAGTTTTCTTAAAAAATATATATTTTCTATATATTTCTAATTTGGTTTTAAGATTTTGTAAACAAAAGTATCGTGACAAATTAATTAATTGAGCTGACTTGTAAAAATACTTGGCACTATCAAGAAAAAGATTAGTCAGAACTTGTTATATAAAATATAGTATTCTCCGTCTGGAACTTGTAAGGAACACTAGATATGTAGTTAAACTGAGTTCAAGTTTGTAAAAAACCTTTAAAAAATTCGTACTGATGGATTACTTTATAAGATAACTTTGACAGTCCACAAATTTATAAATTACTAGAAAACTTTTTTCATTCCGGTGATTTTACAATCAATTTAAAAATACCTTTACCTTCACCTTTTAATACACACGTATCTAGTTAACTTATACCAATTTTATTTGACTCATAAGTTTGCCAGCTTTATGTAATTTAAACTCATCAACCCCAAAATCAGACTTCTATAAGAAATTTTAAAAACTGTAAAATTGAACTAAATGTGAAAATTATATTTAAAACTGGACAAAAATGTTGCTGGACTTCACTCGGAGTAAGGGACAAGTATTTGGATTTGGGACGTTATTTTAAACCTAAGAATGAATATAAGCACAATAGTGATACAGAAGTCCAAAATTATTTCAAAAGAAATTTCAAATGAAGGAGATATTATTAATATTGCCTTCTCGCAAAATAAAAAAATATATTCATCAAAATTGACAAAATAAGGTAGAACACAACTAATGCAAAACGCATAGTACATTTTTTTTCATTATTTAAATAGATTATTAATTTATATAAAATTAATTCACAAAAATGAATAACAACCAGATACAAATATTTTTTATTCTGTTTCTTCAACATATACAATATGTCTGCGGATGGATTTTATAAGAGGACAACTAAATTAAAAATTAAAAGATACGAAAGAGTCAATCTTGATAAAAGTTTTTTCTGCAAAAATGAATAATCTTCGCGTTATCAAAAATTTATTTTGTTATACAGGGGGCATACAAAATACAAAAATGTATTTTGCGTAAGAGTGAAAATGCCTCATTTTGCAAGATACGAAAAAAAGTGACTCATGGTAAAAGTGTTTGCTTTAAAAATGAATAAGGTTCGCGTTAAAAAAAATTTACTTTTTTATACAGGGGGCAAAAAAATATAAAAATGTTGTTTTGCTTAAAAAGCATAACTTATTTATAGTTTTTTTTTCAAAAGTACAAATATCAAATATATTTTGAATTAAATCCCAAGCAGAAATACAATATTTCCTTACAAGATTTAAAATTAATTACTTACATTATTTTACATTACTTTTTATAGTCCCAAATATTCTCAAGTACCCCTTTAATCAGAGTACCTGCTAGATTCTAAAATAATTATGACACCTAACGAAGTATCTGTCAATGTCTTTTATTTCATAAAATAATTATCATTTAATATAAGATAGTTCTTTTTCAAAAATTAATAAAATAATTATAACTTAAAATACGTTTTATTCAATTGTAATTTTTAAATAATATAAACATTTAATTAAGCTTAATTCTAAAAAGAATTAAACCAAGCAGTACGATAAAAATATCAAAATTCAAATATTCCACAGCCATATTTAACATATTTTTCTAACTGCTTCCTTAGATATCTGAAGGAATTTCTGAATTCTTCCTGCGATATTGAATTGAAAGTCTGGTACGATTTAATACATCTCGATTGTTGACCTTTTTTTGGTTTTGTTGGGAAGCTTACCTTAAATTTACTATATTCAAGCAAAAAAAGCGTGTATGAAGCGTTTTTTTTATTAAAAAAAATCACAAAACTTTCCATAAATAACAATAATGTCAATAATGTCAATTATGAAGTTTATGACAAAATACAAGTTCTAAACTATATGCATTGTTGCCAAACTTACTTGGTTTTCTTCAAATATACAACAAATAGTATTCCTAAATTTAAACAAAACGGTTTAACGATAGTTTTATTAACAAACCTGGTATGAATCACAGGACCCTAAATCATTAGCGTCAATCACGCTACTTTAGAGGGCGCGCATATTTCAGATGATTTCATGGCTTTATCGACGAACCTGTGCTAACCTAATGCTGACAGAACTCATCCACCTAACAGTATAAGTTTTGTTAAAAAAAGACCTTGTTTTAATGTAAACTCCAAATTTTGTACTTTCTTTCAGCGACCCTAACCAAATCCGCAGTTTTATTAATTATAACTCAAAAAATACTAACGATAATAAAACCAGATAAATACCCAATTTCCCTTCCGACACAATATGTGTAGAACTGGTTGCCTACTTAATGTGAAACTGAATTTAAATATTTTTGCTTTAATGATTACTGGCACATCAAAGAATATAACAAAATTTACTTTGGCAACAGAGCTTACCGGCTGACTAAATGACATACAGTTAAGTTAGCAGAGTTTAGATGCAAAACAAACTTCATTTGTTAGATATTATGTTAGAGAATTATTCATATTCGTAATTTAAAAAAAAAACAATTCTAATTTAATAAATATAGGGTAGAGTGGGGCAGGTTCGGACAATTTTGGACAAAGTGATTTTCTGCATTTATTTAAGCTAAAGTAAATACTTTAAGAAAGCAAATGCATTGTTTTATGTGTTTGTAAATTAATAACATAGCGGTTTTTAAGAAACGTTGCACAGTTTTTTGTAAAAAAGGGTCTAGAAAAAAGTTGTATTTGTCCGAAGGTGCCCCATGGTGGGGCAGTTTTGGACACACATGAGGTAGATTCGGACATGTACTTCATAAATAGTTTTTTCTTTGAAAACTTTATTTTAAATATGCTAACGTTAACAAAAATCAAAAAACGTAAGATCTAAAAGAACTTTTCCACTTTAATATGCAAAAATGAACATAAATATCATCATAAAAAAAGTTAACTAAAAATGCTTCTTTTACGAAAATCTTAGAAAATAATAATCAAAGAGGACATTTATTTTAAATTTAAAGAACTAAAATTAATATTAAACTTTAAAAAACTAGACAGACGAACATTCCCAGCAACAGAAGTGGGCGTGGGCAGTTTTGCCTCTATGTCAGATCTTGGGATGGTTGAAATATCATCCACAGTGGGAAAGTGGAATCGGTTGCGTGAATGTCTTAAATATTTTACAACAAATTCGCCGTATTCTGCAAGATCTATGACTTGACCTACGTAATAAACAACTGTCCTTTTTGTGGGAAATTTTACCAGAACATAATCGCCGCATAAAATCTTCTCATGATCTGCAAAAGACAAAATAATTCGCTATATTATAAACAAAAAATAAAAACAAAGTTTTTTACCTAGAAGTTTAGCGAATTCATCGCAATCAGATTCCATATCAATATCCGAGTCAGATGAAGAGTCGAGAAATTTGTTCTTTTTATCTATGGTTTTAAATAATTCGGGATCCGAATCTGAAGATGTGTCACTTTCTTTGCCTCTTTTCACTGCCTTTCTAATTTTTTTCTTATTTTGTTTCTCTTTGATATTCTGGTTTCTTGTGGATCTGCTATTTTTGAGTTTTTGAGTGTTTGTTTCGTTTATTATTAACTTTTTCTTGGTTTCAGATTTCTCTAACTTCAGTCTCCTGATTTCTTCTAATTCTTCGATTCGAGTTTTCTCTGGCGTGCTTGTATATATTCTTGATTTTCCTAGACGTGATTTTCTATTCGTTTTTCGGGGCGGTGCTTTGGGGAACGGTTTTATATCTGATGGCTTCAAGATTTGCATTGAAACAATATTGATGGACGGTTTTGTTGCTTGATGCACAATTTCATCAACTATTGATCGAATCATTGCTGTTGCATCTTCGTGTCCAGAAGCGGTGTATAAATGATGGTTACATGCAGATGTAGACGGCTGATTAATATCCACATTGTCATGTTCAGATGGAGATGTGATAGCATACGGTACGCCCTGGTTGTTCGACTGTGATACACAACTGTGTTCTATAATATTGTCAGGTTCTTTATGATCTTCATTTCCTTCAGTTTGTGGGTTTGGCCGATCTGTAGCGTAGGCTCCAAAGAAATCTGTATCTGAAAAAATAAGTCTGTTGATGGGCCACAGACCAGTGCTTGAAAAACCGCTAATAATGTTTTTAGGCGTAAAACTTTGTAAGTAAGGTTCCGAAGTCAATTTAGCAATGTCATATATTGTTATAGGTGTTCCAGGGTGGCTTAAGATGTAATCGTTAAAAGATACTTTGCATTTTTGCTTAAATGGTCCGTACACTGCCTTATCTAACGGTTGCATCTTGTGCGTACAGTGTGGTGGGAAAGATAACAGCACTATACCATGTTCTCGGGAATAATTGATAGCCTCAACTGACACATGAGTCTCATGGTTATCCATCAACAAAAGTATGGGATTCATTGGACTGCTCTGAGTGTGGTTTTTAATGTGTTCTAATAATTTAACAAATAATGAAGCAGTCATCCACCCTGACTTAGACCCGTAACCTATGGCACCAACTACAGAGCCATTTAAAAAATGATTTTTCATTCGAATGCGGGGATATATATACATTGGAGGGATTGTACTACCTGTAGCAGAAACAATGCCGCAAAACGTAGCTAATGTGCCCCTTTCTGCAGAAACACATTGACCAACAACTCTTTTGCCAGTTTCTGCAATCACTTTAGATGCCTGAATGACTGTTGATATACCGGTCTCATCCGTATTCCAAATACGACTAGGAACAAACTTGTATTTATTTTGAACCTGCGAATAATTTTTAAAAAATTCTTCAACATTGTGTTCATTGAAAGCTGACGCCCGTGCAACACTGGTGTTTTCGGGTTTTCTCAATGATAGTCTTGGATGACGCTTCATAAATGACCGCATCAATTCGACGCCAGCCATTTCGTTTAGTTTCCACTTTACAGGAAATATTTTTCCCAATTTAAGTGCATATTCAAATGCCAATTTGCAAGTTGCCTGATATGTCAAACCATATAAAATTTGCGACGATTGCTTAAGATATGATTCCAGTTCATTTTCTTCGTTTACCGAAAATACTTGCCGCGTAGCATATTTTGATAAGTCTGAACCGAGGCCTGAACTCTGACCTGATCTCTCATAACTTTCATTTCCAGAATCAGAAAGGGCATTTTGACTCTTGGCTTTTTTAACTCGGTCATGGAGTGTTGATTTTTTCACATTAAATAAGCTAGCCGCATTTCGTATGGACATATGATTTTCAATTACATTTGAAACAGCCGTTTGGATTGTTTCTTCGGAAACCTCGGGTTGATTTCGTTTCTTAACATAGTTTCTGACCATCTTAAATAAATTGTATATGTTACATTCCAAACGAAATAATCTATTTTTTAATATCTTAAAATATTAAATATGTGGGGTACCTCCGGACAGTCCGAATGTACCCCACTCCATACTGTCCGGATGTGCCCCACATAAATCAAATTTATACTACCTAACAAATCTGAGAATTGCGCTGTTGCTGATTCTTAAAATATAGGTTATGTGCTGTATTACTCTTATAATATTCAGGAAGCAACTTCAAAATGAACCAAATTACAATATGAAATAGCTAAAAATCCTACGAATAGATGTTCATAATACTTACTTGGAGGTCACTGTTTATTATTTTTGATAATATCTCTCACACTTCTTAAAATACCGGCACAAGATTTTACCACGCGGCGTAAACTAAGCACTGTTGCCAAGTGTTAAAATCCCAAATCGCTTGTCGTTTTGTAAAGCGGTAAATTCAAATTGTCCGGAGGTGCCCCATGTCCGAACGTGCCCCACTCTACCCTATACTAGAAATAAAGAAATCTTTCAAAATGGACATATATTAACTTACAACACCCACATGCATAAAATGTAACGGAATTTCAACTAAAATGTGTTAAAAACGCCGTAGTGCGACTTGACAAATCAATTCTAATTTGTATTATTTTGTGAAAAATTTTAATGCATCCACGCTTTTTTTGGCTTAAATATAATAAATTTGAGGTAAGCTTCCTAATAAAACTCAAAAAAGTTCAAAAATCGATATGTATTAAATCGTACCAGAACCATTCTGTCTTTTAGCACTTCAATATTATTTGGTATTGGAGCAGCATAAACAATTTGATTTATTTTAAAAGGCCCCATAGAAAGATGTCAGTCACAGTTAAGTCAGGGCTCCATGGGTTACATAATTGAGTCATTTTTCCAATCCATCTTGTACCAAATTTGCGGTTAAGCCACTTTCTTACTTCATGAGCGCAATGTGCTGGACAACAATCCTGTTGATAATTCATTTTTTGGCGAAAATTTAATGTCAAATTTTGAAGTTCATAACTAAAAAATATATACACCATTTCTAATTACGATATTGTATTGCAGGTGATATTGTAGAAATATGAGCCTATAATGCCATGAACAGATATCGCGCACCACACGTTCACTTTTGTATAATATTGTCTTCGCGTCATTATTCAAAATTCGAGAATTTGTCGAGACTAGTAGCTGACATGCTAGGATGCTGCAGTTCCATTAGTAGAAAATGTGCATTCATCAGAAAACATAATAAGCTTGTAAAAATTAATATTTCACTTAAAGTTTTGTCTCCCATTCACAAAAAAAATCTAGTCTTTTCACTTCATTTCTTTCTTCCAACTTAAGATGAAAGTGGGGTTTAAACGGAAATAGGCTCTTGTAGAGATTAAGTATTTTTAATTTTCTCACTTTTTTTGGACTCATTGTAGAGCTTACCGCGAAATAAACAAATTTCACCAAAAAAATTTGCAAATGAATCACTTTTTTTACGAAAAAAAGCATAACAAATAGTTATAACTTTATACTTATAGGCACTCTCGTCTACTTTTACTTTAATTATGTTGAAATTCCATGCAGAATAGATAATTTGAATATATTATTATCTAATATACTCTTTTTTAAATTAAATTTTTAACGAACTGATGTTAAACGTTTATCAACAAAATATGTTGATGTTATCCAACTAAAAAATTCTTAAACAGACATTTGACATTTCGTGATTAATCGGCCATTTCCTCGTTTTCAAGAAACAATGTTGCCAAATTTATTTCAATTTTATCAGCGAAGAATTCATTACTGTTTATTAGGGTTGTTAATAATATTTTGTTGCATAGTTCAAACATTGTCAATAGGAGCACAAGGTGAAACACTAAATGGTTAGCACCAGGTTAGGGCCGAAGACATCATCATTAAAGCCATAATATAAAAACCCGTTCAGTACAAAAGCTGCCAACGGAGCTGTCGTTAAATCGGTACCGGGTTAGCGCCAAGTTAGGCGTCGAAGGCATCATCATCATTTTTTATGTTATGGCTTTACCATAACATAAAAAATGGTACAGCTCAATCACTGGCGACGTAGAGTTGAGTTTAGGATACTTACATCATAAATCAAGAAATGTACGGCAATTTGGCAACACCATAAGTGTCCTTTCATTTGTAATATCATATTAAGGAGTGTTTGCACTCTAATGTTTTGAAAATTGTTGGAAATTTGATCAGTTTTTATTTTTTTTTTCTGGGTCAAAAGTGTTTCATCCGCAAATTTTATTTTCTTAATCTGTTTTATATAAATACTTTTATGATTTAGACAAAGATGCAAATGTAACTTCGGGATCTCGACAACGGTAAACTGCCCTGGATATTTTCTTGTAAGAAAGAAATTGCCATGTTCATCAGACATAGTGTGCAATTAATTGTGATATAATAAATAAATTAGTGCAGTAAAAAAAGTGTTTCGTGTGCATAGTTCTGAAAGTGATGGGGTGCAATAATTGTGAATACTCTTTAAAAGATTTTATATTCCTTTTGTCAGACAGAAGACAATTTTTTAGTTAATCATGGACTTTTGATGAGATACACTATTTGCAATACTTGTAATTTTTAAATGTGTTCAGATTATTTGTTTGTCAATACATGTAATAGTAGAATAGAAATTAACATAAATTCGTTGTTCTATACTTGCGGGAGAAGCTAAGAAATAAATCGAAGAAAAAAAAGTATACATTTTAGAAAAATGGCAAAGTGGGAACTTGGTTTATGGGAAGAAGGAAGCATATTTTATTGGATATTTAGCAGAATTTTTATTTAAACGTTCATTTTTATTTTCAGATGATATCCATAATTTTTTTATTCACATAGCTCACTTCTATGCACCTAATTTAGGTTAAATATTTTTAAAACTTGTTAGTTTTTGTTTGAAATAAATAATCATAAAATTACGTATTGTTTTTATTTTAAACCTTATAACTAATTAGAGAAAATAAACTATGGATTTTTAAGGTTAGTTTGGTTAGAAAAGGCTAGGTTAGGTTTGGTTAGGATGGATTATAGGTTAGGATAGGTTTGGTTAGGGTAGGTTTGGTTAGGTTAAGTTAGGTTTGGTTAAGATAGGTTAGGTTAGGTTTGGTTAGGATAGGTTAGGATGGATTATAGGTTAGGATAGGTTAGGTTAGGTTTGGTTAGGATATGTTAGGTTAGGTTCGGTTAGGATAGGTTAGATTTGGTTATGATAGGTTCGATTTTGTTAGTTTAGCGTAAAATATTAGTATAATATATCTAGGAGATAAATGCTATAGCATCTATGATTCTAATTTCAAGATTATAATCTCGAAAACGAGAAAATATTCTAACCAGCAATTTACTATTTCAAAAACATTTTTTCATATGCACCTGACAAAAACTGGGGAAAACCTACTCTTACCCGTTTACCCTTCTTTCTTAATCTTGCGATGTTGCCACATTTTCCAACTTCTTTACTGACGTGATTATTGTGCAATATTTTATATTTTTATACATTTGAGGTTATGTTGTTGAAAAAAAAAAGCATTTTAAATTCGATTTTTTGTGCAGAACTGCTTTCTTACTTAGTGTAGTATGTACAGAAATATTTCCTTATATATTATACCCCACCCAGCATCCCCATTTCACTACACGGGTCCCGAAAGTTTGTCAATTTTTTGTTAACTAACGAAGCAATTTTTTTGAAAATCGCAAGCGGATTGGTAGTTTCTGTCAACATTTTAATAAGTGAGTATAAATATGTTTGCAAAAATCGTTAAAAAACCGGATACGTCACTGTTACCATTTTAATTTTCTTTTAAAATCGTCTGAATATGATTTTTTTTCACAACTGCTAACTGTTTAGCACGATTTCTAAGGATCAGCTTGAAGAACTAAAACTGTGGTTGCATCGTTGTGGTCATATTTGTTCTTTTTCTATTTAAGGTCCAAAACAGAACCAGTTTTGTACTTTTTTATTACGTTGTAGATTGCCATCCGAGTTATTGGTGCTCCTTTAAATGTCTCGCGAAATTGTTCCCTGACGTAGCGGTATGATATTTGACCATCCCCTTCACACTTTATTATAAAAATCTTTTGCTCGGCAGATCGCATTTTGATAAGAGCTATTTTAAAATAAATAATAATTATTTCATGAAATAAAGACATTGACAAGTACAACTTTAAGTGTCATAATTATTTTATAATCTAGTAGGTACTCTGATTAAAGGTGTACTTGAGAATATTTGGGACATTAAAAAGTAATGTGATAAAGCTGATACTCTTAACTTTAGATCTTCTAACAAAATCTTATATTTTTGCTTGGGGTTTAATTCAAAAGGAAATTATAAACTGCTTTACACAAAACAATATTTTTATATTTTTTGTGTCCCCTGAATAACAAATTAAAATGTTGATGAGGGGAACCTTATTCATTTTTAAAGCCAACACTTTTATCAAGAATGATTTTTTTTCATATGTTACAAAATGAAATATTTTTACTCTTAGGCAAAATAACATTTTTATAAAAAATTAAATCTTTGATAACACGAACCTGAGTAGGCGAACCGTTAGATGCCTCCTAGAGGTTCTAACAGGCCACTGCAGTTTGAAGAGACACCTAGCCCTGTAGGAATTGAGGAGGACTCGACCTGCAACGCATGCGGTGAGGAGGAGGAAACTACTTTACACTATTTCTGTAAATGCGAAGCTAGAGCCAGACTGCGGCAAGACATTTTTGGAGTCGCGGTGCTGCAAAGGGGAGTTATTAAGGACCTATCTTAGAAGAACATCCTGGCCTATATTAATAGGTCTGGGAGGTTTGAGGACGCTAGAGAGGTCGTATAAATGGTTGGGGTGAGATCTTGGGGAAAACCGCAAGGGCTCCCCTCAAGTTCTACTACTACTGATAACGAGAACGTTATTTATGTTTCAAGCAAAAACTTTTATCATGAGTAACTTTTTTTTCGTATCTCTCAATTTTTAGTCCATTTGTCCATCCATCCGCGGACATATTGTATAAAAGAGCTAGAAATAGTTTTGCTATGGAGTTTTCTGTTAGATTTTGTTTCACTTTTTATTTTTTCTTATTTCACCCTCTGCCTTGCAGAAATCTTACCAATATTAGTTTGTACAAGCGGCAAAAAATCCAAAAAATGATGTTTTATATACACCAAGACGCCAAATAAAAAAAAAAACTTTTAAAAATAAGAAGTTGGCTAAAAGATTTCAAGTTCAGGTTATGCATCGAGCCCACTCTGGCTTCAAAAAATTCAAACATCGATTTTGAATTAAAAGAAAAATATCCACCAACGAATTTTTGCCCGGTATTTCAAAAACAGTAAAACAGTCCGGTATGCGACTGTCAACTCAAAATATAAAAAAAAGAAACTGGAGTACGATGATTCTAAATCGTTGTTACTTTGTGGTTTAAATATTAGCTTATTTAACCCAATGTTCTAATTGGCAAGTTTTTAAATTCAGCTATCGATGGCATCGTTACCAGGGGCGTGCAGTCCATGGAAGCAAGGGAAGCAGTGCTTCGTCAAAAAAAATTACAAAACATCTTCTAAAATGTAATTTTTGAAATAGGGAACCATTAATTTAGTTTATATTAAAAATACTAAAATATTATCTTAATTATGAAGCCCATAATAAATGCGGCCTTGACTCCGACCGAGTGACAATAGAAAATGGAATAGAACCTATGCGGGTCACTAGCTTCTCTGCTGCCAAACCCTGTATGCTTGATTTCCTGTAAATCGAGCTAGAGGTTATTGAACTTTCTACCGGCTGTTTGCAATTTTTGCATTTCAGTCGCGTGCTTTAAGTGGAGGCGGAAGCTATCGTTGGAGTAGGTTCTTTGTTTGAATGGCTATCCATGTGTTGTGTGATACGTACGTCGCGTCGTGCATGGTGCGATATGGAAGACAGTAATACGGACGTGGATATGCAAATACCGTCAACTTCGGCTGTCGGTAATAACGTTGAAAATGTTGGAGAATTTAGTAAGAAGAGTGTGTGTGAATGTGTGGTGTGTGTCTTAATAATAAAGGGATTTTCAACATTAAACTTCGCTGATAAGCTTCAAATAATTTCCAAAGGAAGGGCAAAACCGCCTATGAAAAATTTAACCACAAAAATGAAAAACTGTATTAAACATTTTTATCCGGAAACACAATATGAACAATTTAAATGGCTAACGGTGTGTGAAAATATAAGTAAATTATTTTGTTGGCCATGTTTATTTTTGAAAATAAAATAGGTCTCTGGAATAAAACTGGTTTTTCCGATTTAAACAATTTCCATAAAGCTGTAAAAAGACCCATTACGTCCAAAGCGCATTTGCAGGCCGTCATAAAAAAAAAGTCTTCGGCAAAATTAGAATTGAACACGCCCTTAACAAACAGTTGGAAATTAGTCACCGCCAACACAATGACCGAGTCGATAAAAATAGGCAAATATTAAGAAGACTTATCGATGTTGTTTGTTTTCTTGGACAGCACAAATTGGGATTTAGAGGTCATGATGAAACAAGGCTTTCTTCAAATAGAGGTAATTTTCAAGATTTACTTAGTTTATAAAGGCTAAATATGATGATTGCTTTAAAAATCATTTAGAGCAGTTTAGCCTTGTTCGCGGAACGTCGAATCGAATCCAGAATGATTTAATTTCCGCTGTTGCAACCATTATTCTAAAAAGAATTAAGCAGGAGATTGGCGAGGCTCAGTTCGTTGCTATCGTTCTGGACGAAACAACTGATATCACTAATTTGAGCCAATTATCTATAGTAATACGCTAAGTTAAAACAGACGGAAGTATTCAAGAGCGATTTTTAGGTTTTAAGAATGTGTCCGAAAATCGAACAGCAGATGCAGTATATACCGTAGTTTATAATGTTACTAAAGAAATTAATGGAGAGAAAAAATTAGTTGCTCAAAGCTATGATGGAGCTGCAGTGATAGCAGCACAATTAGGGGGTCTGCAAGCTAAAGTTCGAGAAACTTTCCCAAGTGCCGTGTTTGTCCATTGTTTTGCTCATAAATTAAATTTATTTTATCCCAGTCCATCAATCACATTAAAAAGTGTAAAGTATTTTTCTTTACTTTAAGTGGCATGGCTGCTTTTTTTCCAAGTCAACAAAACGTACACAAGCCTTGGACTCCATTGTCCACAAACGATTGCCCCAAGTAGCTCCTACTAGGTGGAACTATAATGGAAGACTTGTGTTAACAGTATCTGAAAATCGTGAATCACTGATTGAACTATTTGAGAATATAATAAAAAATAATGAAACGTGGGACTCAGAAGAAATAAATAGTTCGAGGGGGTTTTTGGACGGTTTGAAACGAGATTTTAATTTTAATTATTTGTTCAACATGTTTTCAGAAATATTTCCATTCTCAGACAATGTTTTTAATATATTACATACTAAAACAAATGATATTGCTTTTTGCCTAAAAAAAGTGAATGATTTTAAGTCCATGTTATGCCAAAAAAGAGATGACTTAGACCTATTTCAAACATCAGACACACGCCTCTTTTATGAAATAATCGATCAAATTCAGCAACAAATAAACTATAGATTTAACGGTTTAAATGCTTTTAAATTCCTCGAGCTCTGCAATTTTGATGCATTTAAAGGAAAAACTTTTCCAGAAGATGCGTTTAAATCTCTTCTTCTTCATTATGGCCAGTTCTTCGACCGAGTGTTACTGCGATCTGAACTAAAAGTGATTTACGAAACTGATGACATTAGCGCAAAAAATAACCCTAAGGAACTAATGAAATTTTTAAAAGACAAGGAGCTGGATGATGCCTACACCGAAATGTCGAAATTGTGTGAATTAGTATTGGCAATGCCTACCACAAGTTCACCATTAGAACGCAATTTTTCAACACTAAAACGTATAAAAAATTTCGTGAGGAATTCAACGGGGCGAGAGAGACTTTCGCATACATCGTTGTTGTCCATTGAAAATAAACTTCTCCAGTTTAATTTTGTTATAAGTGCATTTCATTGTATGAATAATTTAATATTATAATCTACTACTTTAGTATTAAGTTTTGTGATTAATATGTAGGCCTTGTTGGTTTGATACCTTAGATTTTAGTAGTTTTCTTATTAGAAGCGGTTACATTGTTCATATTTAAGCGAAATATAAATTCAACACCCTTTGGCAGCAAATTTCGGTACACACAGTGTCACCTCTCGATAAGTAGTTAATTTTGTACCTATATCTGAACTCAAGTTATAAAGGAATAATTTTCAGTAAATGGTATAAGTTTAGCGTTCGTTCATAGATGTCGCCAAAAAAAATCAGTTCAAATATAATTGTTGGATTTATTTAATTTTGCCGAATTTAATAATTATATACTGTATAAGAAAAACTTCAAATAGCACTTTAGACAAACTATTTATTTCCCATATATTTTACAGAGTAGATATAAATTAAATTTTATTAATTTTGAAAACCTGTTTTCGAGTCCTTTATACAAGTCTTGGGATTTTCGTTTTCCTTGGCTATATATGCTGCATTTTTAGATTCGAGCGTATATTTTGTATAACTCTTCTGTCGCTGTAAAAAAAAAACCAAATCATTAGTACCCCAATAAATTCTTTGATACAAAGTCGATATTATGTATTTATATTGAACTGTAAATACTTGTATTGGTTGCCTTGATAAATATTTCTTTATAGATAGGATTATTTTTAGACTATAGATATTATATATACACCACTTCATACTTTCTTTTAAATCTACATTTTATTATTTGTGTTTCCTTTTGCTGTGAATATGTAACATATAAAGGTATTTTCATTTAAGTTAGACGTAAATAAACCAAAGGTATTTCTCGATTCAATATTAATATTCTTACCTTTTTTTTCCTGAGACTATATAAACTACAGCCTTCTTATAATTTCTATCAATGTTTGATGTTCCGAAATTCAGATTGACTTTTGTTTGTCCATAGTTGCATAATTACTTGGAGCCTATTATAAACTGAAATTTCGTTACGTCTGCGTCCGATGCATTTCCTAAAATAAATATTTAATAATTGTGTGAATAAATTCCTGTTTTATGGTTAAATAATGAGTTTATACAGTTGGGAAAATTCTATTAAATTAAACTCAACTTACGTTTCATTTTTATGGCATTTAACTACTCCTGCATTAGCACATCTTTTTTTGACTCTTTGGTACTCTACTCCCGACTAATATTTGGCTTTTCTGAGTGGTCCTTTTCCATTAGTACTAGAGTAATTAATTAAATAGTATTTGTTTATTTACATTTCCATTTCGCCTTGGCGTTGCTTTTAAATTTCAGGTTAGTTGTTTCTGTCAATGTTATTATTGCGTCGTCTCGGAACTTTTCGGATCTATTCGGCTAAGACTTCCATATTAACTTATTCTCGAAACCCTCCATCCGGTACTTCCTCATATCAAGAGCGCAGGCATCTTTTTCGCTGTTGCCAAGTGTATTCCTGCATTATTTCCTGTATCTTTCTCAACCAATGGAGAGTCGTTTTTCTTGTCGAACATGTTAATCATATCCTTGTTTTATTCCGTCTATGTGCTCTTTTGGCAAGGTTGTTAGCACCTGACATATTCTAGCCAATGGTATTCCGCCACCTTAGTTAACCAAAGTTCTAGATGGAAAGGAAGCTGGGGGAACACATTTTTCACTTTTCTGGTCACCTGCAGATAAACCACCGGTCTTCAGCGCGGGTCTGAGGAAACAATCCAGGAAAATCTTGGAAATCCGTTAGCGGGATTTTTCCTCAACACCGCATTAGTTTTTCGGGCACATTATAGTTTGCACTGTGAGTGTTATTTTTCGTGCTAGAAAATCTCTCTAAGAGAGGATTTGACCTGAAGATTGGACCAGATCGCCATTTTCCATGCCTTTGTACTTGGCACGTGAAACCACCTTTTGACTAGAACTGAGTGACCCTATTGGATAGGGTTCAAGTCAGGGGCCAACTGAAAGTCACAGTCCTAATTTCAGTCAGGGGCTAATTGCAACTGCAAGTCACAGACAATTTCAAGCCACAAACTTAACTTCAGGACTCGGGACTAATCCCATGTCACGGGCCTAGTTTGAAGTTAGGAGCGCTAGGTGCTGCTGGATTTGGTGACACTTATTGTTTACTTTTTTCTTTATACCGTAACTGATAACATACTTATTGTTTATATTTTTTTTTCTTTTATACAGTAACAGATAAATAGATTTTTTTTCTTAACTTCATTTGTGTGTTTTATTTAGCTCACTCTTTTTCTTTTAAAGTATCAAGAGGCAGCAAGTGCCGCGAAGATCAAGGGGCTTTCCAATTTAAGCCGTTATAAATTGGTGGCGCTCATTTCTTTTTTTTCGTTTAAGATTTCTTAAGTTTTCCCACGCCCTACTCTCCGGGTTAATTGAGCTAGGGCATCTACATTGCACGCTCTGTTGACCACGAGCTGTAATCTTGATACCATTTTGTGATCGAAATAATTTAAAATTAAACAGTAATAATAATTATTAAATAAGAGCGTAGCAATCTTGCACATGGTTTTGAGAAAATCCAGGGTTACAATATGTCGGAGCATCGACGTTTTTATGATGACGTCATTGACAAATTTGCAAAAAAGATCGCTAATTACATTACAAATAGGTAAGTTTCTAAAAATTGCTTCCCTTTCTTAAAATTTCACTGCACGCCCCTGATCGTGACCTCCTTGTGTCAATATGTGTAGTGGAAGGGGATTTTAAATCAAATCATTTTATTTTTTTTCCTTTTCATAGTTTAATATGTAGGTTACTAAAAAATTACAATTGTTACTTTGCACCCTTATAAGAATCACGTGATCATATAAATAGAATAACGTACTAATTTTTTTTTTGAGTTTGTGTGTCTCAATTTTTTAAGGTATAAAAGCTTTAGACATCAGTTTTTTTATTATTTTTCTTTTACCTAACACTTTCTATAGAAAGAATGCTGATTATGTAAGGGCCCATCGAATTAAATTGAATTAAATCAGCTGCGTACATATATATTTTCAAAAAATAAGTATAATGCATAAAATATAAATCCTGTGTCATAACTAAAATTTAGCTTCCCACTCGATCCTCACACTAAAGAATTTTGAAATAGCTCAGCGAAATACTTCACAGAATATTTTAGAACGAGGTAGTCCAAGTTTTACCTAATCCATGTTTATTGAAACTTTTCCCCTTACTTTTTGAGGATATACAGTGACCGTCTAAAGTCCGTTCCCCCCCCTACTAATTTTTGAGCCAACTCGTATATCGCAACAAAATTTGGAGGGCTTAAATAGGAGATGAAAAGCTATTTTTTTATGAAAAAATGATAGCTAAAAGTTATAAAATGGCGGCTACGCGCCATCTTGAATTAATATTTTAAATACAACACCTTGCATATTATTCCATTTTCAAAATCTGCTCATTATTCTTAACATTTTTCTCCAATAAACTTTATTCCTAAATGTAAGTGCTTTCGAAATAATGACGTTTGAAAATTGACATTTTGGTCATTTCAAATTCAATCAAAAATACGATCAAGTTTGCGTTGGAAACAAAATCGTTGTCGCGGTAACATCTTGATAACTAACTGTCAAATAGTCCGTTGAGCATATTAATTATTTTATGAAAAGTGTGACCATGGCTAGCAGTTTACACGATAAATTTGAAGCAGTTTTGATTTTTGGAGAAGCTGGAAGAAATTTTCATCTAGCAGTCCGTATGTTTAACGATAGATTTCCCGAAAACCCTATTTCGCGGTCATATTAAATAAGCTCCAAGCAACTGGTACGATGAAAGATGCTCCAAGATCAGGAAGACCACCTCTTTCAGAAGAAAAAAAAATTGAAATTGTTGCTGAAATGGTAATTAATCCTACTCAGTCGACGTCTGCAGTTGCTGAATCCTGCGAAGTAAGTTCGAAAAGTGTCCAAAGAGTTCTAAAAAATGAAAAATTTCATCCCTATAAAATGAAAATCCTGCATGCTCTCACGGAGGATGATCCAGACCGGAGGGTTGAATTTTGTGAGTGGTTAACAAGAAAAATTGAAGGAGAACGATCCTTCCTAAAACGTGTATGTTTCTCAGATTAATGCACGTTTTTCCTTAATGGAAAAGTCAACAAACAGAACGTACGATACTGGAGCGATACTAATCCGCATATTTTTAGAGAAGGGCATACCCAGTTTCCTGAAAAAGTTAATGTTTGGGCGGGGATTTTGGGCAACCACGTTGTTGGACCGATTTTCATCAGAGGCAATCTTACAGGAGATCTTTACAGAAATTTTTTAGAAACTGAAATTGAACCTCGAATAAGACAAATTGTATTAAACAATCAGGAAGAGTTTGAAAATCGTGAAATCATATTTCAGCACGACGGAGCACCTCCCCATTTCTATTGCATGGCTAGAGAGTTTCTCGATACAAACTTTCCTGGGCGATGGATAGGTCGCAGGGGAAGTACAGAATGGCCACCAAGATCTCCGGATCTTACCCCTCTAGATTTTTTCCTTTGGGGATATCTGAAGTTAAAAATCTACGCCACTGAATGTCAAACAATAGAAGAGTTGGAACGCAGAATAAGAGAAGCATGTGAAGAAATAGATGAACAGACTTTCATCAACGTGAGAGAAGCTATTCATAATAGGGCAATTTATTGTCAAGATTTAGGAGGGGGCCACATCGAACACTTGATAAAATAATTATTGTTGGGGTTAAATAAGTGTTATTCAAAAATAAATAAAATATTTTTTTGCCAACTAATTTATTTTCCTTGTGAATTTACAGAACAAATTCGTAACCTTCAAGATTTTCCGGTAAGTGGTACTGTTTATCCTTAAAATACTGTCTTTACGCCTCTTATTAGTCGAATTCATTAAAAGATTTAACTACAAATTAATTAAAAAATTTAGTTAGCAGAATTTTTTATCGAAAGTGACTAAAACCATTACTTCATTTTAAACCGGATTTTAAATTTTCAAACGTCATTATTTCGAAAACAATTACATTTAGGAATAAAGTGTATTAGAGAAAAATGTTAAGAATAATGAGCAGATTTTGAAAATGGAATAATATGCGGGGTGTTGTATTCAAAATATTAATTCAAGATGGCGCGTAGCCGCCATTTTATAACTTTTAGCTATCATTTTTTCATAAAAAAATAGCTTTTCATCTCCTATTTAAGCCCTCCAAATTTCGTTGCGATATACGAGTTGGCTCAAAAATTAGTAGGGGGGGAACGGACTTTAGACGGTCACTGTATATTACTCCAAATGATTTGCCGCATATATTTTTTGAAACACCCTCTAAATTAAATTTAAAATTTGTACACAACTGTAAGTTGTTTAAGAAAAGCATATTTGGGACTTAGGGCTAAAAAGTGGATATACAATATCGAAAGTTAATTTTCTCATGATTTCTATTCTATTTCCTTTTGTGAGGGAAGTAGCCAGTCCTCAGAGCTAAAAAATTTCCCACAATTGTAAATAGCAGATTTACATTAATGGGTTTATTTAAACGTAATTAAGAGAATCTAAATATGCTCGGGAGAAATTACAGACCTGAAAACTGTTCAAGTAAGTTATAAAGGTATAATTTTTCACCCTTTGCAGTATATTTGTAAAGCTTTTCAAAATGTTGGCAAAGGTGTAGGATATTTTTCTTTTCTATATTTAATAGCAAATAAAATGGCTGACTGCAGAACTCGATGAAATAAATAGTTTAGGAGATATGGCTATTCAAATCTGGTCGAAAATATGGAAAAATCGCTTGAAAACCGTTATTTTTCTGTATATTGCTTGTGCAATCGTTCCCGGTGCCTCGGGCGAGAAAACTGTATAGGAAGGTTACCGAAAATAGGCTTTACGCAAAAAAAAACAAATTGAACCTTATTGTATTCGAGACAAAGACCTGATCATAAAATACCGTTTTTTCGACAGCCACGTTGCCTCGCTGGTGCTATCTGACAAGTTGTGATATGCATCATTCCATATGAAGTCAACCCTAACTCCATTTTAATGGATGCAGCTGGTTACCATACCAACAATGGAATTGATAAAATGATCGACGTTCATGGTGGTGAGCAGCATCAATTGTTGGTAATAGACATGCCAAGTCAAATGAATTTTAAAAGCAAGCATGGCGACATTATAACAAAGATTCCTTGCCTATCCGGAAGAACGCTGGAATAGCATCATATCTACTAAGGGCGTGCAAAAATCCGATTCTTTTATTTGAAGCCTTTAGTGGAGTTTAAGTTTGATTCTGGATTAAATATAATTTTTGAGTCTGCATTCGGTTGCCGATGCGCAGAGGCCTTATTCCACATCTTCATATCCAGGTCTTGTTAATGATAGACAGTTCAGTAAGGTCGAATTTTTTCAATGTAAAGCCTACTTTCAATAATATTTCATACATTTTCCTCTTTAATTCTTATTGTGCAATGTTTCATGTCTCTGGCTTAAAGTTTCTGCAGTGGCGGCTGGCAGTTCAAAAAGTAAGTGAACAGCAAAAGAAGCAAGAAAATATCGCAATAATTTTTTTTTCAGAATTTTTTTATATGTGGAGGGGGTAGAATATTTTTTTACGACCTACCTAAATTTTGTATACTGAATCAATTCTCTTATCCTTCATAGCAGCAAATTTATTTATAACAACCTCATAAAATGAATGAGTTGCCCTAATCTCCTTCAGAAATTCCTTTTGAATTGAAATAATGCTTTCTTTAAAGTCTTTCTTGAGATATTGTATTTCTTAAAGTTTTTACACTGAAGTAGGGTAAAGGGAGGAGAGATGGACCACATTTTGAACAACTCAATATAACTTCTTTATTTAACAAAACAAAATTAGGAAAAAATTCTGAAATATAAAGAAACTAATTTCCTTTCCCTTAGCTTAAATAAAGTATGCAAGAAAGAACAAAAATAGTATATAAAAAAATAAAAACGTTTTGCAAACAGTGGCCCATCTGTCCTCCATAGAGGAGGAGAGATGGACCATCTACTGGAGGAGAGATGGATCCTAGCGATTTGTCTTCTTCTTCAGTGTTATCTTGCTACCGCATTCCTGGCACAGGTTCACGAATGAAGTGCATCCATCGTGCAACCAACGGTGACATGCCACGCACTGCAACCAGTCGTCCTTCCGTGTGGTTACACGGTAGTCTTCCTTGCAACCTACGCATTCGTTCTCATAATCACTAAGTCTGTCTTCTTCGGATGACGAATCGTTCAGCAATATCTCCGAAGAATCTGATGATTCAAATGACTGTACGCGAACTTTTCTTATTTGTACTTTTGCAGAATTTCTCTTCTTGGCAGTTTTCGTGGCGTTTTTCTTTAATTCTACTTCCTTTCTTTGATTTATATATTCAGGGGTTGTTATAACTCCTATTATTTGCCTTCTAGCTCTTTTTGCTGCTGCAGGAACTGGAGAGATTTCATCCAATGCCTTTCCTGGTGTAACATTTTTAACAGTAGTTCTTTTTAATGGTGTAGTCTTGTTACACTCAGTTCCAGATGGCCCTGGTTGTGGTTGTGGTTCTATATCTCTTGGCTGGGAAGAAACTGTTTTCACTAATCTCGAAATTGGATTTAAAACTTCATTTCTTGGTTCACACTGGATAATTTGTTGATTGTCCTCTGCTTGTTGAACAGTTGTTTGATGAATCGTTTCTTCGGCCAAAAACGCATAATCTGGTATAACTCCCTCATTAAAAGGTGCAATTCCCGTGGATCTAAAGGCTGAGATACCATTTTGTGCTGTTGCAGCTCGCCCCCATGCTTCGCTCAATAGTTTTCCGAACTGCATTCTGTTTAGTTTTCGGTTGGGAGTGCTCCTCATAAAATTTCGGCAGGATTCATAATAATACCCCTTCAGCGACTTAAAAAAGGCGCGGTCGAGTGGTTGAAGGTAGTGGGTTGTATGCGGAGGTAAGCAAAAGAGAATGATGCCACTCCTTTCAGCGAATTCCAACATTTCAACATTCGTGGTGTGGGACGTATGACCATCAACTATTAACAAACACGTTCCAGCTGGTTTTCTTGGGTAAAAATGATTTTGGAGCCAATCAAAAAAGATAGTCGAATTTACATAAGCTGACTTTTCGCTCATTACTATACGAGATCCCGGGGGCATTCCATCCTTCCACTCCTCTTTTTGGTTCTTGCCCTTGAAAACACAGAATGGAGGCAAAAACATACCTTCAGCATTGCAGCACGACAATACAGTGATTGTTTCGCCCTTTTCGCCCGGACTTACTGTAGCAACACATTTTGACCCTTTCTGAGCTAGAACTTCCCCAGCTCTAGTATTGAGCTGAAGTCCTGTTTCGTCGGCATTAAATATATGACCAGGTTTATCGTGCAGTGAGTGCTGAATTAAAAGTTGTTCAAGTTTGGTAAAATAATTGTGAATAGTTTCTCTCGACATTCCTGCAACTCGCGCGATGCTAGTGTTCTCTGCTTTTCGAACTGCAATGTCAGGGCGTCGTCTTAAAAAAGATTGCAGCCATTTGATTCCAGCTTTGCCTAAAAATTACCTATTCAGATTTCGATCAGAAATAGAATAATAATATATGCCTACCTTCCTTTTCATCGAATTTTGTTTTTATTCCAAGTCGCTTTGCTAGGTTGAATGCCATTTGCCTCACCTCGCCTCTAGTGGGTGCAAAGCCATTTGTCTGAAGTTTCTTTATGAGAACCGCCAGCTTTTCTTCAACTGTAGCACCTAGCACTGAATCAGGACCAAGGCTATCCCTTTTCGTCAACTGGTTTTTCTGAAGTCGCCGCTTTAACGTAGTTTTTGGAATGTTAAAATTCCTAGCGGCTTCATTTACACCCATTTCCTGAGAAACAACTGCAGTTATAGCATGGTCTAAGTTATCTGAGGTCCATTGGCCTCTAGGAGGTACATTTCGCTTGCGTGTGTAAACATTTGGCATGATTCTAAAATTAATAACGCAAATTAAGCCCAGGCCCATCTCTCCTCCTAATATCTGGTCCATCTCTCCTCACCCTGGAGGAGAGACGGACCAGTGTGCTTCTCTTCTCTGGCGCGCCACAGATGCACGAATTCAGGTTATGGTAACAGTTAAAGAAATAACTAATTGAAATATCCACAAATGCTTTTGAAAAACTCACCTGAATATTTCGAAACTTGTTAGACAAAACAATAAAGTGAAATTTTAAGCACTAATCGAAATAAAATATGTCGTAAACAATAAAAAATATCTGATGAAAACACATGTCAGCCGTCTCACATAGATCACTCGATGCAACTGCCAAGGTTAGGCGTAGTAAAGCACGCACTGTTGCCGTATTTGCCGCAAAAATCGCAGTGGTCCGTCTCTCCTCCCGGTCCATCTCTCCTCCCTTTACCCTACTTGTCGACGGTATTGTCAAAATAAGGGAAAACAGTTTATATGCTTCGGTAAAAATATATTTATTTTTATTAATTTTTTTCACTTGCTCTTGCAGCGATATATTCCAATTACTCTCATTGGCAAAAATAAGACCAAGCTCATTTTTAAGTCGTTGACTTTTTGTAAATATTTTCCCATATAAATGTAACAAATTTTCAAACGGGCCAGTCGGAAAATTTAAACTATAGTCGGAAAATTTAGCAGAACCTGCCAAACATGAAAATGCAAATTTTTCACAGTCTTGACATCTTAGTGTCATTTTCATTAAAATATGGTCCAATATTTCATAAAAAATGGTTCTATACTTAGCCCTAATTTCTTCAGGTGAAAGCTTAGCAAGCTCGCCTATGTAATGATTTATTTCTGTA
Organism: Kuschelorhynchus macadamiae; assembly: GCA_030620095.1. Taxonomy (NCBI): domain Eukaryota; kingdom Metazoa; phylum Arthropoda; class Insecta; order Coleoptera; family Curculionidae; genus Kuschelorhynchus; species Kuschelorhynchus macadamiae. Next base: position 311,302 of record JAUTXW010002349.1, on the reverse strand, counting down.
ATAGAATTTGCTTTATCAAACATGGTATTAAAAAAATGTTCATTTCTTTTTTTACACAGCGCCTCACGACAGCGTTTTATATTGGATATGCAAAAATTAATGTCAAGCGATTTTTTTTGAAGAACGTCAAATAGTATGTCCATGATTAAGAAAATGTCGTTAAACACTAATGTCAGAAACGTGAATTCAAAATCACGTCATTCAAAGACGTCTTTTAATTTATTCCAGTCTTGAACAATCACATTTACTAACTTTGAAGTTGAAGACCAAATAGTTTCTGTAATTATTGGTATGTGTCTCGTAGATGCAGATGTAAGAGTATACGTTCGTTTGGCTAAGTGATGAAAAAATGAGGGAATACCACTAAGGCTTGCAAAAAAAATTCGAAATTTAGAAATATTTTTTAGAATTTGCTGCATCACAAGGTTAAGACGATGCGCAAGAGAATGGACAAATACAGCCTGCGGGACTTTTTCTTTTATTATTTTTGAAGGCCATTCAGATGCCCAGACATCACACTTGCGCCATCGTAACATTGCCCTATTAATTTATGTTTATAGTCAAATTGGTCCAAAATTTGATCCAATAGAGAATATAAATTCTCTGACGTTCTATCGGAGCTGACATTATAAAATCCTAATAATCTCTCGACTACTGAACCTTCTGAATTAACGTATCTTAAAATTTTGGAATACTAGGAGGTTTGCGTAATATCAGTGGTGTCATCCACTTGCACAGAAAAAAACTATGTGTTCATTATTTCATTTTTTACATGATCATTTAAATAATCAGAAATGCATTCAATTATTTCGTTTTAAATAGTTTTCGAGTCACTAGTAAAAACATTTTTAATTTTTTCGTGATAAACTTTTAGTTCTTGGGAACTTCCCGATATTAATAAACCTAAAAGCTCTTTAAAATTCCCCCTGTTTATTGACTCGCTGCTCTCATCATGGCCGCGAAAGGCTAACTCTTGTTTTGCAAGATACAAAACTGCATCAATTACCAAGCACATAAATAGTCTATTTAATCGAACGTTTTGGTTAAAATGTATTTTATACTGTTTAGCATTTTCTTTTAAAGCGTCAACTATAGTGCTTTGATTTTTTACAAATGTTTTTAGCATTAATTTGCATTTTAAATGCTCCGCCGAGTCTTCATGTTTATGTAAAGACATTGATATATTTAACATACCAGCAAATTCTTCCTTATTCCACAATGAATATTTATTGGAAAATAGTAAACAAGGCCAGCAAAACAATTTTCTTCAATTTGACTACTACATAATCATTTGTATGCCGAAAACCAGGATGAATTAACACTTACATTCCATGTTCTGCCACTTCTTTTTATTTCTTTTTTTGCGGAAATTGTCAAGTCAAACCTTGGCTGCCCTACATTTAATACATCCCTCTGATCTTGTTCCTTCCATCGATTACATGGAGTTTCCAACAAAATGCAAACCACATTCGTGATCGGATTCATTTTAAAGCGTAAATATTATAGTCAACTAATAATGTACCTTAATAAACCCGACACCAAATAAAATTGTAACAACACCATAAATAAATATAATACAAAACATTCAAGGAAACTGCAAAGGAACTCACCGGTTGCAGAGAAATCCGCGAAAATAAAAGTAAAAAACCACCCCAAACTGAACGACACGTGGGAGTAGTGTACTGAGGCAGCAATTCTCCGAGAGTGTTGTATGGCGCTGGTTAACATTATTCTTCCATGCGCTCGACGGCATCGCATACGCGTTGTCATGGCAACGTAGTAGGAAAATCGTAAACTGAACACAGAACCTCCAGCAAAGTCGAAGGGGTTTGCGCCACTGTTATAGTTGTTATAATAAAGTTCGATTGAAAGTTTTAAACGTACATGCCGCCAACGGTCATGTAAAATATTTATTCGAGATGTGCAGTTTATTTTTTGCCAATTAGGTGAATAAATGAATGTAAAAACTAAAATTTTAAGAGATATATAATAAATATAGTTAGATCTTTGCTTGTTTATGTTTCCTGGTGAAGTAGCACTTCACCTACTTCACCTGAATAGCCGCCACTGAGTTTCTGATGTGTAGTGTTACTGAATTAATAGCACAAACACGTAAACCAATGTTTAAAACGTAACTATTGTTCATTTCAGAGCGAATATGGCCTATCAGAAGATCAAGTGGCAGAATTCAAAGAGGCATTTATGCTATTTGATAAAGATGAAGACGGGACAATCACAATGGCTGAATTGGGTGTCGTCATGAGGTCATTAGGACAGCGACCAACAGGTCAGTTCTGTTAGATTTTAAAAAGAGAACCAAATTACTAAGTATTTTAATTGACTGAATCCGATTTATTTCTAATTTTGTAAATAATAATATCTATGCTTCAGCGCTTCTTACAAATCTCAGTTCGGCAATTATATTTACTTTTTACTTCACAATTATTTACTATGTTTTAAAAATGATGTACATTTTTAAACCATAGGTTCTGAACATGAATTTAAAGCCAAAAGTCGTGAATGTTTTCTTTTTGGGTAACTTATAATTTTATAATGTGTTTGTAATATTTATATTCTTTCTTTTAACCAATATTTCTCCAACAATTACAAATGTTTTGGAATTATGAGTTTTTGTATCAGGAATTTTAATCAATGGTAGTGTCTCTTCGTCTTCAATGATATCAATGGTTAATTTAGTTAGTCTTGGTGACGACATGCACCTGCCAATACAACAATGTACGCAACTTTAATCAACAAATAGACATCATCAGGTGCCTCGGAAAATTTTTTTGCAATTTCCGCTTTTGGAAAAGTTTGGATTTTTTTGGACGGTATACTATGTTTTCCTGTTTCAAAAATGCTATTCATTTTGAATATTTACCTATATCCACATCTTTGTTTGTTTTGATGATCAATTTGAGCATTGAAAAAATTGACCGTAGAGACAAGTGCGGGGCACGAAAGAAAACCGGGTGGTCCTTAAAGTAAAGGTTCATAGTCTTAAGCAAGCGGAAAAGTAAAATTTGTGTACGCAAATACATTTTATGTTATTTTATTTGTTGTAATAGTTTGCCGCTTCACCTATAAAGTGCGCCAGCTAAGCGGTACGGAAAATTAATCGAGGATTTAGTAAATTTCGCACTGGTCCACTTGTAATTGGGATGTGCCCAGAGCCTCCATGCACTTGCCGCTAGAAGGTTTTAGCTATTTCCAGTGGCGCCTATACATTTCGAGCATTTGTTTTCATTTCTATATAAATGCGTTGCGTTGAATTTGAATTATTATTTCAAAGTAACGATGGCGAGCAAAAGGGGAAAAACAATTAGAAGCGGTGCACGTGAAGTTATTGCGAGCATTATAGAGGCCTGTACTAGAGAAGCTGAAAATAATAGTTTGACTATTCCAATTCAAAATCGAGCAGAACGCGTTGCATTTTACACTGCTGTTTCGGAAAATAGTGTAAGAAAAATTTAAAGAGAACATAATGATCGCTCATGTTCCACTTCACCTTTAAAATTTCCGGGTAAAAAAAGACCCCGATTATCATACAAAGATAAAATTGACTATGGGGATATTCAAGTAATTCGACGAACAATAGAGGATTTTGATATAAACTTGAAGAAGGTACCTGCAAAACCCTACTTCGTGCTATAAAGAACAAAATAGATTTTCCGTACAGGTATAAAACCTTAAATCGGCTTTTACGATCAAATAGTTTTGTTTGGCGCAAGTGCCCAAATAAACGAAAATTGCTCATTGAGAGACCAAATATTTTTCACTGCCGGGTGAAATATCTATCAACTGTAAGGCAATATAGGCAAGAAGGATGCAATAGTGTGTATCTAGACGAGACTTGGGTAGATAATGATATGACAGTGAACAAATTCTGGCAAAGTGAAAGTGTTACAAGTGTTGTTCAATGAATCCGCTCTAGTAGTCGCTTTGTTATAGTTCATGCTGGTTCAGAAGCCGGATTTGTTCCAGGTGCTGCTTTAGTTTTTCGCTCGGGAGTAACATGGAGACTAAGATGGAGACTATTATGGACAGATGAATAGAGATATTCTTGAAAAGTCGTTGCTCGAAAAGCTTCTACCTAATATTCCTCCCAAATCAGTCGTAGTAATGGATAATACGTCTTATCATACTCACGTAGAAAATAAAGTGCCCACTAAATACTGCCTCCATACATGTGCGACCTCAACCCTATTGAACTTGCATGGGCAGGAGTAAAAAATATATTCGAGAGCGCAACACCGGTGAAGTTTCAATTAAAGATTTAAATAAAATAACATTAGAAGCGATTGACTCAATATCGGCTGAAAATTGGAAATCTTATGTTAAACATGTTCGTTCTATTGACGATAAATACTGGGAAGTAGATGGCAAAATTGAAACGGTTATTGATGATTTAGTTATCGCACTGGGATCTTCAAGTAGTGACGACGAAACCTTATCATTTTCAGACGATGACAACGATTTAGAAGGAATCGAACTATTAGAATCACAGCCGTCTACCTCAAAAATGGCTTAGTTTTCTCTCATATATTTTGTAAAATTTTTCATAAAGTAGCTGTCAATAAACTGCTTCAAAATAATTAATTTTCGGTTCAATACCGGATGTCAAAAAATATCTAATATTGCAATTAATATTTGAGAAACTACAGAACTCATATTTTTCCAAAATTAACACATCAAAGTAGTTATAGTAGGGGAGCCAGCACTGATTCCAGTGAACAAGATTTATCAAAATTTTAACCTTTTGTCTCCGTCTGTCATATTACTTTTTACAGGGGGCGTCATTGTGAAGTACTATTCAGGGCGTTTCCTAATTGCGTGCTAATGTTAAAGGGGGGTGATTCTTGGACCTTTTTAAGAAAAAAGTTTAATATGAACCTAAAAGTCTTAACTTTTGAGATACAGGGTTTTAAAAAAACTTTTTTTTTAATTCTAATTCGGATGCTGTTATAGATAAATAACTGTGTGAAGTTTGATACACGTCTTTTATGCATAAAAGGGCATTTTTTATTAACAATCAATTTTTGAAATTTCTACCAGTGGCGTGCATATGTAATTAACTTGGGTAAATCCGTATGCTCCTTGATGCATAGAAGACGTGTATCAAATTTCATGCAGTTATCTACAATAGCATCAGAATTGGGATGAAAAAAAATGTTTTCTTTTTAAACTTTACCATCCTGTATATCAAAATTTAAGACTTTTAGGACATAAAAACACCCCCTTTAATATCAGTACGCAATTAGGAAACGCCCTGTATAGTACTTCAGAATGACGGCCCCTGTATAAAGTAATATGACAAATGGAGACATACCCGAGTAGCCCAAAGTTGAACTGCATAAATTAAAATTTTGATAAATTTCGTTCACTAGATCTGATGCTAGCTGCCCTTGTAAAATCTGGACTTTTAAGTCGTGTATCACCATACTGGGTGGTCCAATAATAGTGAACGTAGGCAGTAGCCCGGAAACCGTTAATGACAGCGCTCAAGAAAAAAATATATTTATAGGTAAACCGATCAAGAAAAATCAAAATTAAATCATTTTAAAATTCGAAAGTTCGCCGTTTTTACAACACAAAAGAGATATAGAAGTGCGGTATACGACAGAAAACAGACAAATATAGATAAAGGTTCATTAAGCATAATTACATTTTTTAATTATCTGAAGTGCGTATAGTCAAAAATGAGTGCCATATTATTTAAAGAATGACGGGAGACCACTGGTTTAAAGAGATTTCTTGGCCGACCTTCCTAAATCGATTGACTCCGCCCGGTTTTCTTTCGTGTCCCTCATTTTAGAAGATTTGCAGGTTTCAAATTTTTCGCTAAAATAGGCTAGAATTGCTTCTTTTTTTAAGATATTTTACCTGTTTCTTCTCGCACCATTGTATAAACACTTTGTGTTCTTTTTCATACCTATGGCGAGATTTTTCGGGCAATATCTGTAAGCTGATTGCTGCAGCTTTTTTCAAAATACTTTCAGGAATTACATCTTCGTCTATGTCTTGCATGTTGAGTGGCGAAATCATCTTTTTTTTCGGCGTTTTTACCTTTACATTCTAGTGTTTTAGCCAGGACATTTGTAATAATTGTATTTTTACAAAAAGAAAAGCTTAGATAGATATATTTCTGTCTAAAGAATAATTATATATTATATATATAAACATATATATATATATATATATATATATATATATATATATATATATATATATATATATATATATATATATATATATAACAGTAGATTTTTACAGCGATGAATAGTCGCGATGGTAAAAGGAGATATTAAACAAGAACACACGCTCCCCTCTAACGCACAGTGGTTTCCCGGAGACCATTTATGGCCAATAAGGGTTATATTAGAAGTACCTTTAAACTAAGTAAATATAATATTAAAATATACTAGAAGGTCCAGTAGGCTTAGGAAATAAAAAATACTGAAACAAAAGAAGACCTACAGCTATCAAAATGAAGCGTCTTTTCAATGTTTTAAAAAGAGGCTCTTAAATTACTAATACCGATAGGTATATAACATCCGGCTCATTTCATTGTCGTCAACACAGAATGGCAGCATTTTATTTCTTAACTCACAGGTTAGTCCATTTTCCATTAAGTAAAGAGCGTTTTAACAATGAAATGAATCGGATTAAAAATCTAGCTAAAAGTAATGGATATAAACAAACATAAGAAAATGTTAAAAGATGCCACTACTCTTCAAGCACCTGAGGCTTCCAATAAGTTCATAGTAATCCCATATAATCCCAGACATACGAGAGCTCTAGGAAAAGGATTTAAAAACGTAGGTTTTAGAGTAGTCTACAAAACGGCGAACAGTTTGAAAAATCTCCTTGGAAACCATAAAAACGAAGTCGGCTTGAAGGAGATAAGTGGCATCTATGAAATTAGCTGTAACGACTGCGATCTAAAATATGTTGAGCAAACTAAACGCTCCATAAATATTCGTTTTAAAGAACACATGGCACATTTAAGATAGGGAAGAACAGAAAAGTCAAGCGTTGCCCGACATGTTTTGGAAACCAATCACCAAATAGGAATAAATAATCTTAAGTTAATTAAAAATGTATCTAATAATATATTACTGGATGCATTTGAGAGTATAGAAATAGTTAAATGTGGTAAGAAAGCACTAAATTAAGACAGAAGGCCTATTCCCTATAGTCCCCTCTATTGATAACTTGATAATGGTGCAGTCGGGTGCAACCAAGTGTTACTTTAGTTTATATTATCTGCTGATGATGCTAACTTGGTTAGCAAAACGCGCGTCCAGAACGTAACAAGTTGTGGTGTAGTGTAGTTAGAACTCTTGTATTTTGATGAAATAAAAATAGTGAAAATGATGAAGACGAATCATATAATATCAGATAAACTCCAAGAAGTCCAAAACAGTAACTCTGAAACACATAATGCTATACATCGTTGGAAAGGGCATTTAACGCTTTATTTGAATTCAGCATTATATCACAGGGTCGCATTAAAAAAAAGCGAAAATCGATTGTATAAAGAAATTCCCTCGGAGAATTGTCTTTCTCGATAAGGCAGACACGGCGAATCTCAGACCCATAGTATTATATATTGCTAGAAAGGTCCTTTAGTACCGTATTCAAGTGCGATACAAGGTTTTGCATTTAAAATGGTCGAGAAAATTAATAGTACGCCAAATTTGGCAACACTACCAATGGTTTGGTGGAATATTTGGATGAATTAAGCATAATGTACATTTTTATTTTGGATTTAATGATGCCAAATTTGATTCAATTTCCTGAAATTGTTTTCCTTCAATATTGAGGAAACTTCGTTCAAAATTATACTTCTGTCGAGAACACTATTATGAGAGTCACAGGTCCTGGTTAAGCGGTATGCAGTGTTTAAAAACGGTATGTTTAAAAACCGTCTTTTAGTATGCAAACTAAATCACGCACAGACGCATACATTATTGATATTGGTTTTTGGTATCATTGCAACCGAGACTTATCTATTAACATAATTGTTGAACAATTGTTACTAAGGTTACTTGGCAAGTTAACTGGAGTGATATAAGATTATAATACAATGTAAGTCAAAATTATAATATTGATAATATAATTTTTTAGGGTATTGAAGAATTACAAATCTAGATGAGAAATTGCTTCTTTCTGTTCAGCGGGGTTTTTAATAATTTTTGAAAAAAAGTCTAATATTTTTGATACAGCTGAAAAAAAATTTCTTTTTCAAGCACTAGTGCGGAAACTAAAACTTTTTCCGCACTATTGCGCCATAAACTAATTTTCCATACTAAAGTTCGTGCGGAAAGTGCTTACTTTCCACACGCTCATAATAAATATTTCGTATTAGTTATTTTCCGTTGCCTGGCAATGACTAGTTGCAAGGAAATATTAACTTTTTGTTTCAAAGATGTTGATTTTCGGAAAAGTATATTACTAACTATAAGAATTATCTAAAAAACGCACAATTTAGTATTATCATTCCAAAGCAATGTTGCTTTTATATAATAAATTAATAATTGGAGTTAGATAGAAAACTTAAAAATCTTCTCGAATCATCCACATATTTTCTACAGATAGAAAATTGTTAAAAACTTCAATACTCTGGCTTATCATAAATCAGAAACTTTAAATTTAGTGTTTAAAAATTGCAAGGTATATGGGGCTAACGCATCTAGTTATGTTAGCTGAAATGTTAAGAGTATCCTAAATAGCGCCTTTAGTATTAACCAGTCAGCGCCTATTATTTTAGACCGGTTCTGTAGCGCTTAGTCGAATGCAATACGCCTACCGGTATCCAAAATATCTCTTCACTAAAACAAAAGAAAATCTAATCAAAGGCATTCCGCATAAGTTCACTCGAAAGCGAATTCAATTTGAAAAACCGATTGGGGCTTTTGTTTTTGGGCTGTCGATGTCAGTTTCTCTGATATACCAGAAATTATCGGTCAATGCCTAAATGTTAAACGCTCTTGGATATATTTGATTGAATATGAAAGTAGATAAGTGTTAGAATTTTTACGTTTGTACCAATCTTTTAAAATGTAGATCAAATAATATGTAACATAACTAAAAGTCTTAACTTTGGAGATACAGGGTTTTTAAAAAACATTTTATTTAAATCCTAGTTTTGATGCTATTATAGAAAAATAACTGTATGAAATTTGATACACGTCTTTTATGCATAAAAGGGCATTTTTATTAACAATCAATTTTTGAAATTTCTACCAGTGGCGTGCATATGTAATTAACCTGGGTAAATCCGTATGCTCCCTAATGCATAGAAGACGTGTATCAAATTTCATGCAGTTATCTACAATAGCATCAGAATTGGGATGAAAAAAAAATGTTTTCTTCTTAAACTTCACCATCCTGTATCTCAAAAGTTAAGATTTTTAGGACATAAAAACACCCCCTTTAACATCAGCACGCAATTAGGAAACGCCCTGTATAGTACTTCACAATGACGGCCCTTGTATAAAGTAATATGACAAACGGAGACAGGCGGCCACTTTTGGCATACCCGAGTAGCCCAAAGTCGAACTGCATATATTAAAATTTTGATAAATTTCGTTCACTGGATCTAATGCTGACGGCCCATGTAAAATCTGGACTTGTAAATCGTATATCACTATACTGGGTGGTCCAATAATAGTAGACGTAGGCAGTAGCCCGGGAACCGTTAATAACAGAACTCAAGAAAAAATAAATTTATTGGTAAATCGATCTATAATATATAAATATAAAATTAAATCATTTTTGCAAACAAAAAAGATATAGAAGTGCGGTTCGCCGACAAATATAGATAAAGGTTCATTAAGTAACACAAATTTTTTAATTGTCTGAATATAGTCAAAAAGGAGTGCCATATTATTTAAAGAACGACCGGACACCACTGGTTTAAAGAGATTTCTTGGAAGACCGTCCTAAACCGATTGACTCCGCCCGGTTTTCTTTCGTGTCCCGCACTTATACATGCTGTTTTAAATAATTTAATTCGATATCTTTAATTATGTATATTATATATATATATATATATATATATATATATATATATATATATATATATATATATATATATATATATATATATATATATATATATATATATATATATATATATATATATATATATATATATATATATATATATATATATATATATATATATATATATATATATATATATATATATATATATATATATATATATATATATATATATATATATATTTGGTTAATAAATCACTCTCTATATATAATAATAAAACACTAAATATGTGGCTCTTTGATTTTAAATTTGTAGTTCTTCGCCCCAAAAACATAAGTTGATATATTGATCAATACTTGCCATGAATATTAAGGTCTATTAGTCAGCAAACGGCTGCATCTTAGACAGACGCCATGTTGAAACTCACCATAAAAATGTGTTATAAATAATAACATCTGAGATATTTCAGATCTACGTGTTAAAATACACAGAATAATAAAAATTATCAAACTTGCCGCAACATTCCAACTAAAACCACGCTTTATTGAATTTCAAACATAAGAAATTAATAAATTCCCTACGATTCTGCAGTATATCAAAAATAATAAGTATAAGATAAGTATTATAATTATTTTATTTCTAAAGTTAGGTAAAAAAGATCTTCTCACAAAACTTAGCAGTTTGTTTAAAAAATTAAGTTGGTGGTTGGTTGATGGCTACAATTTTCTGGACTGATTTGAAGTTGGCAGTGACAATTACCGATATTAGTATGATCCATAGTAACATTTTTGTAACAAAGAGTGATTATCTGAGACAAAAAAGAAATTATTTTACGTTGATTAAACAACATAAAAACAATGCGACTTTGGTTTAATTGCGTAAAATGGGCAATTTGTCATTAAAACCGGTTAAAAACTTGTTTTTTAGGCGAGGAGTGTAATATTTCTTAATATTACTGTGAAGATGTGCGTTGTAAATAATCAGATTTAATATTTTTAGAAACTGAACTAAGAGATATGGTGAACGAGGTGGATCAAGATGGCAATGGTACTATAGAATTTAACGAATTCCTTCAAATGATGTCAAAGAAAATGAAAGATGCCGACGGTGAAGAAGAACTGAAAGAAGCTTTTAGGTATATAATTTTGTTTTTATATATACTTTCATTATAGTCAAATAATTAAACAGAAAAATTGTCTAATCAACAAAAAATAATTCGAAAAAGGTTTATTTAAAATTGAGGATTACTGATTAAGTCGGATGGGAACTTTTTATTTAAGTAATTCTATGTTTTGTTCATGAGAGATCTAAATAATATTTTTGGTAATTATTCGGTTAAACTAACCATCGCCAATTTTAAGAATTTCTGTTATATTTTGGGATGCTGATCACGTATCTGAAGTCAGATTTTGTCAGCAACGTTTCGGTTTTGAGTTATACAAAGTGAAAATGCACATTTTTCACAACTGGACCGGCAACATCGCTTGAGTTAACATTGTTTGATTTCTGCTAGTAGTTACATTGTGGACAAAAACACTCCAATTTTATTCCTGTAATTAAATACACGTTACAAATTTCCAATGGATTGCTCTAAACAGTGTAAACCATTTAATTATTATTTCATTCATACCGTTGAAAACACTGCCGCCAGATCTCTTTTTTATTCGTTGTTGACGGTGTTGCCAAATTTAGCTGAAATTAATGCAACTGAAGGACAATAAAGAGATTATGGTCGAATCTATGTCAACAACTGACTTATACGGCAAATTGCTGGAAGCCACACAGCAAAGGGAAAAAAATACCAGGAGTGACCTAGACAAGCTTAGACACGACAATAAAAAGATTCTTGATTTGCTAGGCGACCATACTGCGGAAATTAAGAAGCTGGATTTAAAAATTAATCAACTTCAGTTTAGACATTTGCAATCTGAACGACAAGATCGAAAGAATAACGTTGTTGTATTTGGTTTGGAGAAAGAAGAAGATAGTGACTTATTAAGATTTTTGTTGGAAACATTTCAAGAATTACTTCAAGTGAACTTAGCAGACTGCGACATTAAAAACGTATATTATCTGAAATCTAACAGGGATATAGTATCTATTAAAACTGAATTAGTGTCATATATATCAAAAAAAGTCTTATTTTGAAAAACTGCAAAAAGTTAAAGGGAACCATCATTTATATATCCCATGATATGTGCTATGAAGACCGGCAAAGAAACATTGTCTTGAGACAACACCAAAAAGCATTTCGATCCCAAAATTGCCGTGCAATAATAAGGGGTAATTCATTAATGGTTAACGACGAAGTGTATTCTGTAGAACAGCTTCAAGAATTCTCACGCGTATCTTCTTATCCTCAAATCTGTAGTGATAACAATAGTGAATCATCTGCTTCTGTGGTCACTGAAACTAATAGCTACTAGCTGCTACTGAATGAATTTCAATCGTCAAGTTCTTCCTCGTAAGAAACTCCCATTCCAAAGGAAATAGCAAAATCGGATTCAAAGGAATCAGCTTCAACAAAGTTGACGTCCCAGCTAAACCACCGTTATCCTACCAAGGAGTTCTAACAAGAAATAAACAAAAACAATAGACTTTTTCAAAACCACGTAATGTTGTTGCCTAGTTTAGCAATTAACTATATATTTAAGAACATTAATTAATATCTTGTGATTTGTGTATATTATATGTGGCAACGCTGTAATTTTAGTACCTAATATAAATTTAAAACATACTTCTTGGCAGCGTGAATAAATTCCAAGTATTGTTTTTGCAGGAATTTATTTTTTTTTGTTGGGAGTTACTGAATAATAAGTTAAAAATAATGTTAAAGAATAATATAGGGAAAGATAATGTATTGTATTTGTGAGCATTCAGATACTGGATATACTTAAATGCATAAGTTTGTATTTTGTTAGTTTTTTGTCGTGTTTTTGATATGGCTGATCAATTATCTATAGCCCAACTTAACATTAGATCGTTAATGCTAAAAATTGCTGATGTTAGAGAAATACTTTTATCTCACAAATTCGATATTTTATGCCTGACGGAAACTTGACTAACAAATGCTATAACTGACAATGTTATTATTATAGACGGGTACAGGCTATTAAGAATGGATAGGCGTGTGGGGCGGGGTGAAGACGTATGAATGTATATCAGTAATTTTTTGAGTTTCTCGAGGTATGACTGTGGGATTGATTCAAATTTTGCTTTTGAAAATATGTGGATTAAATTTAAGGTGGAAAACAAAAACAATGTAGTCGGGGTTTTTTATAGACCCCCAAATGAACCAGTAAACTCTTTTTTTGATGTATTTGATGAATATCTGGCATTAATTAGAAGTTTGATTATGTCATATGCTTGGGTGATGTGAATATTGATATGCTGTCTCAAAATACTGCGATATATCAAAGATTTGAGAATATTTCGAGTGGTTTAAATATGGTACAAATTGTTGATCAACCCACCCGAATATCACTAAATAGGATTTCTTTACTTGATGTAATTATTGTTTCGGATGAATCTGCTGTTGCAGGCTCGTATGTAAATGGATCGTGTGTCGGATCATGATCTTACGGTATGTACATTGCAATTTGGAAACAAAAACAAATCAGGACCTATTTACAAGAACATTAGAGATTTCAGAAACCTTGATCTAAATGTTTTCAAGGCAAGTCTTTCTTCAACACCTTTTAATGATATTTATAGCCAAAATGATATAAATAAGAAAATCGAATTACTCAATTGTTACTTACTAGGACTATTTGACGCCTGTGCTCCGTTCAGGACAGTACGAATGACAAAAAAATATTCACCGTGGCTAACAGACAATCTAAAACTGCTTATGTCGCTTAGGGACAAGGCTCGACGCAGATGGCTTCGCAGTGGATCCAACGCCCTTCATGAATACTATAAATCCATTAGAAAATACACTACTTTGGCTGTTAAAAATTAAAAAAAGGCTTATTTTACAGATAGATTTCGAAGAGCAGGTACCAATGGTATGTGGCGTAAGTTGCGCTCGCTGGATATTACGAGTCGGTCGGACGCACCTGAGCAGCTAAAAGATGTTGAAAAATGAAACGATTATTATATAAATGGTATACCGAAACTTGTAGCTGATCGAGAAATTTTGGATTTCTACCACGGTCACACTGTGCAGGATCGCGAAATATTTGATTTTCAGCCTGTGTCCGAGTTTGAAGTCCAGAATGTGTTATATAGTATTAAGAGTAATGCGCTGGGGCAGGATGGGATTAACATTAACATAAAATGTTATTATTATGTTGCCCACAGATTTTACCTCACCTAACCCATACTGTGAATTTCTGTCTCAGTCGTTCAGTATTTCCTGATATCTGGAAGGAGACTATAATATCACCCTTATCAAAGATTAACACACCAAAGAGTTTTAAAGACCTTCGCCCTGTTAGTATTTTACCAGCACTTTCAAGGCTACTTGAAAAGATAATAGACTCTCAAATTCGAACATTCGCCTTTAGTACTAATATAATTCTAGCAGTACAATCAGGATTCAGAAAATTTCATAGCTGTGAAACCACTCTTTTAGCTATAACAGACGATATTTTGCGAGCCAATGATGTTAACAAACTTACACTTTTAACCTTAATTGATTTTTCCAAGGCCTTCGATACCTTGAATCACAATATTTTATTTGCCATGTTGCACTATTTGGGGTTTTCGAATTCGGTAATACATTTTTTTCGCTCTTATTTTACAAATAGAAAGCAACGTCTTAAAATTGCTGGACAAATTTCTAGGCCGTTAGGTCTTTTATCAGGTGTGCCTCAGGGGTCTTCTTGGGCCACTAATTTACATTTTATATACGTCTGAAATAATTAAAGCCGTTAAATATTGCCAACTTTATCTTTACGCGGACGATACGCAAATGTATTTTTCTTTTCCACCGAAAGATATTGTACCTTGTTTAAATAAAATTAACTCCGATCTGGATAGTCTAAGCACTGCCTTCAAATTAATCCTTCGAAAACATGTTTATTGGTATTCGGTTCGACCAAAATGAAACAGTTACTTACTACAGAAATAAAAGTGAGAGTAGGTAATACAGAAGTGTCTTGTACAAATGAGGCTAAAAACCTCGGTCTAATTTTGGATACTGTTCTTACATTCCGAAGTCATATAAGCAGCTGTATTCGCGTTGCCTATACTAACTTAAAAATGAAATATGGGGTGCGAAAGTTTTTGTCCAAAAAAATTGAAAATTATTCTATGTGAATCTCTTGTACTTTCTAAGAATACAGATTGCCCAAAACTCGTGCCTTCAGCTTGTTTATAAACTAATCGAAGCAAATTAGCCTAATATGAAAAACCGTAGGCGCTTACACTCAGTTATACTCTTTCACAAAATATTACTTTTTAAACAACCTTCATATCTTTAATCTAGATCTGACGTGCATACGTTAAATCTTCGCTTCAGGGGCCAACTCACACTTCCCGCTCACAAACATGCATTCTTTAGGTCATCATTTACATACCAAATCGCGAATGTTTATAATAAGCTCCCTGACATTAAAATCGCTCCCATTAGATTTGTTTAAGGACAAACTTAAAAAACATATGTTAGATAATCAAAGCATTTCTCTAGCAGAAGTCAGAGTTTTCTTCCGTTTGTACTGCCTGAAAAGTTTTATTTTCCTTTTTTTTTACTATCTTTGTGTTTTTCTTCTTCTATAGTTATAATAGTAGTTTTTTAGACATTGGCAACATTTGGAACTAGTTTAACCATTGCTAGTGCTCTTAATTGTGTATTATAAATTATATATGTTTATCTTTAATTTTTTTTTTTGGCTTAAGATGAAAAACAGAGATCTTCCTTAGGGAGGCTCACCTGATCTTCGGCATTTTTCCATAAATTATATAGTGTTTTTTTTTATTTCTTGTAAAGATGTATGTATTAATTATGGAAAATAAAGACTAAACTAAACTAAACCAAACATTTCAAATTTTCAGTATTTTGAGCATAAATTATATATAAAGTAGTTGGTTTTGGCCACAATTCACGGAAAATTAATAACTATAATAATAAATGGTAAACAGATAACGGCCCTTTTTTATATTTAAAACATATTTACAATAATACAAATTTCAACGTCAAAAATAGTTGATACTAGGGATTGTTGTTGGTTACAGCGTCAACTACTCGAATTAAAAAAACTTATAATTTTGTACGTAGTTGTATTTTAAACATCGGATTGCGTTTTGGTTAGCCCTGGTTAGGCTCTTTAAGGTGATGTAAAAAAGTTGATCTATATTAAAACAAGGATTTTTTTAAACAAAATCTATACTGTTAGTTAGATTTGTCCCGTTGGCATTAGGTTAGCCTAGGTTCGTCGATAAAACTCTCATTAAAACCATAAAATCACATGTTAAGCTTTCCTGAAACCATGGAAAATCATATTTGAAATACACGTGTACGCTAAACTGTTTTGTGATTGACAGGTTCTGTACCGAGTTACGTCATTTTATAGCTTTAATGAAGATTTATGGCTTTAATAATGGTTTTATCGACCAACCTGGACTAACCTAACGCCTAACGGGACAGTTCCATCTAATAGTATAAGTTTTGTTAAAAAAAGACTTGTTTTAATATAACCAGTGCTAACAAAAAAGCATTCACGTTTTATACAATACAACTACATACAAAAATAAGTTTTTTTGATTCGAATAGTTGGAGCTCAACCTTTCCATTGTGTCAAATTATCCTCGTAACTAACAAAAATCCCTAGATTCTAGAATCAAATATGGGGTATTTTTGACGTTGAACTTTCTGTATTTCTAAATGTGTTTTAAACTGTTGTGATCTGTTTACTATTTATTATTATAGTATTATTGTGTTAATTTTCAGTGAATTGTTGCAACAACCAACTATTTTGTATAAAATTTATGCTGAAAATTAGGGAAATTGAAATGTGCATTTTGATAGCAGATAGCTCAAAAACGAAACGTCGCCGACAAAGTCTGGGTTCAGATTCGTGATCAGCAACTTAATCTACAAATGTGCCAAAAAATCATACAAATTAGCAATGGTTAAGAGCGATCTAAATCAGAAAATGCAACTAATTGTTAATTTTACCTGCGTTTTTTTAGTTTAGTTTA
Organism: Kuschelorhynchus macadamiae; assembly: GCA_030620095.1. NCBI lineage: Eukaryota > Metazoa > Arthropoda > Insecta > Coleoptera > Curculionidae > Kuschelorhynchus > Kuschelorhynchus macadamiae. Next base: position 294,147 of record JAUTXW010002349.1, on the reverse strand, counting down.
CTACATACTTTCTTATACTCTAATGTATTTTGTATGAATAAATGTTTATTTTAAGTATTATTAAATAAGCTGGTCTTCTTGTCTTAAAAAAGTTGTTAAAACTTAAGTATTTTTGTGGCACCAATGTTTAATATTAAAGGCAGCAGGATTAGTAAGCTTATTAACACCATCTATTTTAGGTACAAGTATATTTATTTTACAATTATTGTCTCCAATTAACAAAAAACAAAAAGATTGTAATAATCTATTACTTTTGATGTGTAACCTGCAAAGAAAACAACTTCCCTCTCTATGCCAAACAGTGTTTTTGCAAGTTTAGGGTACTCTTTGATCTCCTACAAAAAACAAGTGCGTTCTGCACCTAGTTCCGAAGAAACAAAAATGGATACTTAAGGATATTTAAAGGAACTAATAATATATTGAAAACAACTAAATGTATTGAAAAGTGTTTAAAATGTATTGAAAGGTATTAAACATATACTGAAAGGTATTAAAATATATTGAAATGGTATTAAAAGAAAATAAATCATATTTAAAAAAATAAATAAGTAATTAAAGGGTATTTAAAACCGAGGTGTACACCATATTGAAAGATTAACGCACCTCTCGATTGAAACCCATCCTTTATAATAAAATAGGTGTCAATGGTCTTTATCAGGAAACTTTGTTACTGAGTTTTGCCTTTCGTCAAGTGATAGATAACAACGTTTACATATGCACATAGTTATTTGTATTTTTCTTGGCAAGAGGAAATGTTTATTATGAAGGCCATTTGCCTTAGGCCATTGCTAATATGAGACTGCATTTTCTCAAATAAACATCTTTCAGAATGTATGCGTAAAGCCACGAGAATAAATTGGATGCATTTGGCTTCCACCCAACTGTGTCTTAGAACTAGACAAGAATTTCAAAAGTATCATTCTTAGACACAAAACTCTTGTCATTTTTATAAGAAACAATAACTTTTCCTTCGCAAAATATGCAGCATTAATTTGTCAAGATTCTGCTTTTTAGGGCCAAGGTTGTTCTACTATATATTATTTTTAGGGTTTTCGATAAAAATAACGATGGTCTTATATCAAATATAGAACTAAGACACGTAATGACGAGTTTAGGGGAAAGATTGTCGGAAGAAGAAGTGGATGACATGATCAAAGAAGCTGATTTAGATGGAGATGGTCAAGTAAATTATGAAGGTAACTGCGGACATTTTCTAATAAAATATCTATAATTTGAAACCCTCTAAACAAAAGTCGAATGCTTTAGAAATATTAAAGGTAATGAGCATTTGCGTATAATTATAACTTTCCTAATCTATGTACAGGGTCATCATTTATATTTTGCCACCCATGTTCGGGTTTATTTTTGTAGATAGAAAAAAATAATAAATACAAAAGTTGTATGGATTTCAGGGAACTTCCTAAAAAAATAATTTTGAATATACAGGGTGAGTCAGAAATTAGTACCATACCAAATTTTGGTTTTTTTTAAATAAAATGCCCTGTATATTTTTGATTTTTTAGTTTCTCATTATTGCAAGAATGTGTGATATGTCTATACTTGGATGGGTAGTTTTTGAGCTATTCGACTTGAAATCATGTCTAAGGTGTCTTGATGATAATGTAAAAAATGATTAATATGATTTTAAAGTAAAGAAATAATTTGTTATGAACAATAAATACTAAATGATAATGTATGAAATGGAAGAAAAAGTAATATATATATATATATATATATATATATATATATATATATATATATATATATATATATCAAATAAAGTTCAAAACCATAAATTCTAGTTATTTACATGTCCTCCTTGGTTAGCAATTTCTTAGGAATAGGGAAGTGTGACCCGGTTTAGTTCAGTACATAGCCACAGTATATATATATATATATATATATATATATATATATATATATATATATATATATATATATATATATATATATATATTATATGGAGTTTCTGGACCAATTGATTTATATTCTTAGGAGATTTTCTTGGGTTTTTGGTCTGAAATATCTTTTTGAAAAATAAAGCTTGTTTATTCTTCGGAAATCATTTTAATTTGTTTTTTTTTTCCTTTTTTCCCAAACGTTTCGGCAACATGCCTTCATCAGTGGATTTTAATACAGGTCACTAAAACTAACAAACAATGCTGTTTTGGATTCTTACTTATAAACATGTCTACTTTTTTTTTTTTTGTTTTGTGTAAGAGGATAAAAATGTTCCTTTATACATACATAAGTATACCCCTGCACAGATATATACATATATACAGAAATTTAATAAACACGTATACCCTAATTAATATTACTTTTTTTTTTATTTTTAAAACAAAACGTTCAAATTGGATATATAATTATACTATAACTCACCTAAGAAGGTAAATTTTTTTTAATCCATTCACAAATGGGACATATACACATAAAATTTGTTCTACATATATGTGACAATACAGTATATACATACTTAAAACTACTAACTGACTGAAATTAAAATTCGTTTTGCTGCTGTTGCTCGTCATATATATTGTTTTTATTGGGTTAAAAAACAAGGTGTTTTATATTGTTATTATTTTGGTATGTGGAACGAGCGCATGTATTTTATATTTTTGTAATTAGTGTACCTATTATTATTTCATTTAAGATAAAATGTAAAATATTGAATAATTTTTTTATTTTTGCAAATTGCCATTTGATTTTAAAATTTAAATTTAGAATTACAAGAAAATTGCAAAATATATGCAGTTATTTTATTACGTTGTAATATATTTGGTTTAAGTTTTTAATTTCCGTTTTGTCATTAATTGAATTTTCGTGTTTTTTAATGTACATCATTTCCAAGAATTCCCTTTTTTTCTGATTTGTTTCAGTTTTTAAGATTTGTGTGTCCTTATAATTAAATTTATGGGATGTTTCATTCTCATGTTTCGTTAATGAAGTTTTATTTCTTTTATCATATTTATGCCCATTTAAGCGATTTTTGAGGTATTGTGTAGTCTGACCGATGTATACTCCAGGACAGTCTTTACAAGGTATTTTATATATGGTGTGTGTTTTTTGATTGGTTGGAGTTGGGGTCTTGAGAGAACTAAAAACTTTTTTTTGGAAGGTGTTGTAACTTTTGTGACATACGGTTATATTATGTTTATCAAAAATAGTTTTTATATTTTCTGAAAGGCCTTGTACGTATGGGATTGATAGAAACTTATTTTTATCTGTATTTTTTTCGGTTGGTATAATTTGATTTGGGCTGTTTATTTTATGCAATCTAGAATTAAATATAGAGTTAATTAATTTTTTTGGATAGCTATTTTGAATTAAGATATTTTTAGCTTTTCTTATTGCTTGTGGTTGATATTTTACATTGCTTAATTTTATTGCTCTATCGGCTAGCCCGATAATAACTGATTTTTTTTGGTTCATTGGATGTTGAGAAAAATAATTTACATATCTGCCTGACCATGTGCTTTTTGTATACCATTCTGTTTCGATAATGTTGTTCTTATTATGTAATGTCATATCTAGAAAGTTTATTTGAGAATTGTTTTCAGTTTCGATAGTGAATTTCAGCTTTTCATGAAATTTGTTAAAGGCGTTTAAAATATAATTGCATTTGTCTCTGGGAATTAAGGTTATACAATCATCGACGTACCTATAGAAGAATGGAAGAGGAATATCTAATTTTTCGATTATATTGCGTTCTAACTCCTCCATAATTAATTGTGCAACCACACCAGATATAGGGGAACTCATTGCGCATCCCTCTACTTGTTTATAAAAATTATTTTTGTGCATGAAAAATGTGGACTTTAAAGTTAATTCGATAGCAATTAGAAATTCTTCCATGGGTATATCTGTAAATTTTTTAATTTCAGACCTTTTTTTTTCAATAAGTTGGAGGGCTAGTTCTATTGGTACATTTGTGTATAAAGAGACCACATCAAGTGAGATTAGAATATGATTTTGTGGTACGGGAAAATTATGTATTTTTTCTTTGAAATCCCAGGAAACTTTAATGTAAGTAGCGCTTTTGTTTATGATATTTTCTAGAATTCGTTTTAAAAATTTAGAGAGATTGTTTAGTGGTGATTGTATACAAGAGACAATTGGTCGCATTGGAATGCCTTCCTTGTGCAATTTTGGCAATCCGTATAATTTTGGTGTTTGAGCATTATGGATTTTTAAGTCTTTTGCACAACTAGGTGATATGTAGTTTTTGTTTCCCCAACGCGTAACAAGTTCGTTATTTCTTTTTTGAAAAATATTTGTAGGATCTGTGTTTATTTTTTTGTAAGTATCTATGTCATTTACAACAATTTGCTCTGATTTTATCTTTTTCGTTATTATTAAGGTTACTAATTGATGTTTCGACAGATGATATTATATCAGGAATAGGGAGTTCATTGGGATTTGTTATTGGAAAAGCAAAATTAGATCCCAAACTTAAAATATCAATTGCATATTCTGGAATTTCAGTGTCGGTAAGATTTTCGATCCATTCTTTTTGTACATTAATTTTTTTTAGATTAGTTTTATTTTTTCTCAATTAACAATTTAATTTTGTTTATATTTTTTGTTTTGATTTTTTCAAATAAAGATTCATATTTTTTGTTTTCATTATTTAAAATTTGATTAAATTCATTAGTAGGAATTGTTTGTTGTAGTTTGTTTTTGATTTGAGAGATTTTAGTTTCTAGGTGCTTTATATTAATTATGGTGTCGCTAATTAGTAATTTTAAGGTTTGTAATTTAAAGACATTTAAGATATTTTCACTAAATTTCCTTCCTAGGTTAGCTGCTGAGAATACAATATGTTTAGTTTTTATGTTTAAAAATACAGGAAAAATGTTTTCGGTTTTACATCTCAGTAAAAATTGCCTTCTATTCTTTTGAACTTTCAAAATATTATCGAAAACTAGCAATCCAAAAGAATAGAAGGCAATTTTTACTGAGATGTAAAACCCAAAACATTTTTCCTGTATTTTTAAACATAAAAACTAAACATATTGTTTTCTAATTCAATTAATGACAAAACGGAAATTAAAAACTTAAACCAAATATATTACAACGTAATAAAATAACTGCATATATTTTGCAATTTTCTCGTAATTCTAAATTTAAATTTTAAAATCAAATGGCAATTTGCAAAAATAAAAAAATTATTCAATTTTCTACATTTTATCTTAAATGAAATAATAATAGGTACACTAATTACAAAAAAATAAAATAAATGCGCTCGTTCCACATACTAAAATAATAACAATATAAAACACCTTGTTTTTTAACCCAATAAAAACAATATATATGACGAGCAACAGCAGCAAAACGAATTTTAATTTCAATCAGTAGTTTTAAGTATGTATATACTGTATTGTCACATATATGTAGAACAAATTTTAAGTGTATATGTCCCATTTGTGAATGGATTAAAAAAAATTTACCTTCTTAGGTGAGTTATAGTATAATTATATATCCAATTTGAACGTTTTGTTTTAAAAATAAAAAAAAAAAGTAATATTAATTAGGGTATACGTGTTTATTAAATTTCTGTATATATATATATATCTGTGCAGGGGTATACTTATGTATGTATGAATATGTATATAAAGGAACATTTTTATCCTCTTACACAAAACAAAAAAAAAAAAAAGTAGACATGTTTATAAGTAAGAATCGAAAACATCATTGTTTGTTAATTTTAGTGACCTGTATTAAAATCCACTGATGAAGGCATGTTGCCGACACGATTGGGAAAAAAAGGAAAAAAACAAATTAAAATGATTTCCGAAGAATAAACAAGTTTTATTTTTCAAAAAGATATTTCAGACCAAAAACCTCAAGAATATATATATATATATATATATATATATATATATATATATATATATATATATATATATATATATATATATATATATATATATATATATATATATATATATATATATATATATATATATATATATATATATATATATATATATATATATATATATATATATATATATATATATATATATATATATATATAAATATATATTGTAATATATATATATATATTTTATATATTTTTATATATATATATATATATATATATATATATATATATATATATATATATATATATATATATATATATATAGGTGTCTTACATATACTGTCTTTTCATTTTTATTGGGCGTCATTTTGCTCCGTGATATTGGATTCCTATCAATATTTTACCATTTTCTTTTTACCTGTGTCACACTTGACATTTAGGCATAATTTAAAATAAATTCAATAAGTGGTTTTTACGTTAACACATACCTTCATCTTGTTACGAACAAGATTTTTTAAGATGATTTTTAAAAAAAAATATTTGGGTGCCATTTCGTTAAAATAAAACCCAGTCTTTACCCATTCTGTTGGTCTTCAGATATTTCCCAGATATTAAGTTTCTAAATGGTTTTCGTTAACGGTCCTCTTATTCTTATGTTAGAGTGGTGTATTATTTGGGGTCAGAATCCTGTAAATAAAAAACATAAGCCATTTTTTTTTATATTGTCTATATTTCGCAACTTCATCCTGCATCTGCATCCTGAAGCCACATAGGTTTTATATCCTTCATAAAACCCATATTATCAGTCTTTACCTACTTCGTTGGTCTGCAGATATTTCCTAACCCCAAATAATGCACCACTCTAACATGACAACAAGAAGATCGTACGCGAAAACCATTTAGAAACTTAATATTTGGAAAATATCTGCGAACCAACGGAGTAGATAAGGATTGATGGATTTCCTGCAGGATATAAAATCTATATATTGTATTTTTTACTGGATTCTAACTTCAAATAATACATCACTCTAACATAACCACAAGAGGATTGTTAACGAAAACTATTTCGAAACTTGATATTTGGGAAATATATGCGGACCAACGCAGTAGGTAAAAACTGATAATATAGATTTCATGCAGGATATATGATCTATATGTGTCCTGATGATGCAACAATAAAGTTGACCAACATCGACAATTAAAAAAAAGACTTTTTTTACTGGTTCTTAACCCCAAATAATACACCACTCTAACAATTTTTTTAACATATTACCAGGTCATCCTTATATGACCCTTAATTTTTTTTTAAGTAAATCGGGAGAGTAGTGCTTAAGCTATGTCGCGAACTGTCGTTTTTTAGCATCTAGGGATTCTATAACGTGAAGATATGTAAAACCTGAGAATGATTTTTTCACGAGTACAAAAATTTTATTTGGCCGCCATTTTGTTCCTCCGTCTTGAATTAGTAACACAGTTTTACTAGTTGATCCCTATACCACAATTAGTTACAGCACACAATTTGAAATCAATCCTTTCCACTAAGTATTTTCTTTAGGTTGAATTTTTAAATATTTTATTGTACCGCCATGTTGGATATGAACCAAAAATTTACCAGTTTATTCTAATATAATACTGTAATAAATAATAATAATAAAATTAAATTTGAAATAAATTGCATAAGTGATTTTTTATAATAATTTACTTAACATTTCACTAGGCTGTCCTTTTATTTTGCAATACTGGATTTTTATCAAAATATTACTAGACTATCGCCATACGACTTCTGGTTAGTGTTTAAGCATGCCCGAAAGTGACAGACGGACCGACAGACGGGACAACGGAATTGATAAAACATATTTTTTGGCATCTAGGGACGCTAAAACGTAAAGATGTGTAAAACTTGAGAGGGTTATATTTCCACTATTATAAACATTTAATTTGGCCGCAGTTTTGTTCGGCCATCTTGAATTATTTCCACAATTTTACTAGTTGATCCCTGTACCATAATTAGTTATGGCACACAATTTGAAATCAAACCATTATGCAGATTTTCAGACAAATTTTTTAAATATTTTATTAAGCCGCCGCGCCGTCTTGTATTCGTACCAAAATGTTACCGATTGATTCCAACATAATACTTGATGTTTTTGCAAAATTTGAGATACATTGGGTAAGTAGTTTTGACTATGACTATATATGACCCTTCATTTTTGACCAAAGTTTGAAGTCAATCGGGTAAGTAGTTTTTTAGCTATGCCGCGAACTGGCAAACTGACAGACAGACCGACGAAATTGAGAAAACATGTGTTTCGTCATCTAGGGACCCTGGAACATAAAGATCTAAAAAAATTTGGAGGGTGATTTTTTCAAGATTACAATGTTCTCCTTTTACCAGGGAAGTAATAAAATCAGAGCGATTTTCGTTTAATCTTGCAATTTCTTTCCTTATTCTCTGTTCCAATACAGCTATATTTTCGGGTCTATTGTAGTAACTTTTGTTTTTTAGGAAACCCCATAGAAATACGTCAAGCGGCGTCAGGTCTGGACGGTTTGCTGGCCATCTTATAAGTCCATTTCGTCCATAGTTCTGATTCAAAAATTGAATAGTATTTAAAACGTTGTGCCCTGGAGCGCACTCCTGTTGCCAAATGAATGTAAATATCTAATTTAAAGGAATGTTATCTAACTGCTGTTCTATATCATTTTCCAGTTATTAGAGATATCTGACACCATTAAGACTTTTATGGAAAAGGATTGGTCCGATAATCTTATTTTTTAGAATGCCACACCAAACATTTAAACTTTGTCGTCCTTGAATTTTGACTACTTGAATTTTATGAGGATTGTTTGTCGCCCAGAAATGTTTATTGAAACGATTGAACATACCATTAGTAGTAAATGTAGCTTCTTCGGTAAAAAGTGTATTGTGTAAAAAGAGCGGATTTAACAAACATCTTCTTTAAATTTCTTGACAAAAAATCTTTGTTGTTTATGTTCTTAAGTTAGACCATGAACGGGTAGAAATTTATATGGGTGATAATTATAATGATGAAGAGTTTATTGAATTTTGCCAAATGATTTTTGAAAGTAAATCGCCCCGTTACTAATTGATCGTTCAGGGTTTTCTGCAGTAAAGTGAACCAGATATGGTTCTAAGTATAGAAAACTAACAACAATAATGCACCTGTATAGAATAGCAATACAATTAAGCCAAAGTTTTTATTTGGATTAGCAGTTCCTCTTCTATATAAACTTTTGGTATATTTAACTTTATGTTATATATCTTATTGTGCTTCGTGTTGGGACGGTCCTACCGGGAAATTGCCTATGATAGTCATTTTGAGTGTGATTAAGGTTTCTATTATTGACATAATATAAGTATATTATATTAATTTGTCTTCATTGGAACTGCCCATTTTGTTGGGCAAAACTAACACAGACAAGTTAAATGACAGTGACGATCTGACAATGTCAGTACCAGCAAGACACCTTACACACGATTTCACGTAAAATTAACTAACAAAAAGTACCGATCCAAGTATAGACATAGCACACATTTTTAACAAGGGAATAATCTGTAAAAATCAAAAATATACAGGGCATTTCATTTAAAAAAAAACAAAATTTGGTACGCAACTAGTTTCTGATTCACCCTGTATATTCAAAGTACTTTTTTCTAAGAAGTTCCCTGAAATCCAACTGAACTTTTGTATTTATTATTTTTTTCAAACGACAAAAATAAACCCAGAAAATGGGTGGCGAAATATAAATGATGACCCTGTACAAGCCATCTTTAAAGATCTTTGCTCCAAGAGATAATTCAATGCAATTTTTATTCGCACGGTCTAATCCCAAATACTACAGTAGAAAATATTATATTTTATATGGTTATTGGATGTAGAACAATTTTCACAAAAATTCACAATCTTTCCATTATTATTAACTTACAAGAATTAATACATGATTCCATTTGTTTCAGAATTTGTGGGCATTTTGACTTCCAAAAATTAGTTAGAGAGACTGCAAGAAAAAATGGTCCAATTCTCATAAGAAAATCCTCGACTGCTTTTAAATAAAAACACGGTTCTACTGAAATTATTAATCAATTCTATAAAGACAAATTGCAGCATTAGCAGTTCCTCTTCTATATAAACTTTTGGTATATTTAACTTTATGTTATATATCTTATTGTGCTTCGTGTTGGGACGGTCCTACCGGGAAATTGCCTATGATAGTCATTTTGAGTGTGATTAAGGTTTCTATTATTGACATAATATAAGTATATTATATTAATTTGTCTTCATTGGAACTGCCCATTTTGTTGGGCAAAACTAACACAGACAAGTTAAATGACAGTGACGATCTGACAATGTCAGTACCAGCAAGACACCTTACACACGATTTCACGTAAAATTAACTAACAAAAAGTACCGATCCAAGTATAGACATAGCACACATTTTTAACAAGGGAATAATCTGTAAAAATCAAAAATATACAGGGCATTTCATTTAAAAAAAACAAAATTTGGTACGCAACTAGTTTCTGATTCACCCTGTATATTCAAAGTACTTTTTTCTAAGAAGTTCCCTGAAATCCAACTGAACTTTTGTATTTATTATTTTTTTCAAACGACAAAAATAAACCCAGAAAATGGGTGGCGAAATATAAATGATGACCCTGTACAAGCCATCTTTAAAGATCTTTGCTCCAAGAGATAATTCAATGCAATTTTTATTCGCACGGTCTAATCCCAAATACTACAGTAGAAAATATTATATTTTATATGGTTATTGGATGTAGAACAATTTTCACAAAAATTCACAATCTTTCCATTATTATTAACTTACAAGAATTAATACATGATTCCATTTGTTTCAGAATTTGTGGGCATTTTGACTTCCAAAAATTAGTTAGAGAGACTGCAAGAAAAAATGGTCCAATTCTCATAAGAAAATCCTCGACTGCTTTTAAATAAAAACACGGTTCTACTGAAATTATTAATCAATTCTATAAAGACAAATTTAAGCTTTAAGTTCTTATTTTAAGTGTTTTACAAATTATTTAATAAGCTGTATGTATATGGGTATGACAAAAATAAACGAGGCTGGTGCTCTAACTATACGTCATTGTGGGTAATGAGTTATTAAGGACTTACTGATGTATTTGTTCAATAACAGCTTATAAAAAAACAAGAATTTGAAAACTGTTGGCCTTTACGTAATGAAAATCCATGAATAAAATTTTAGAACAAAACAAGTAGAAGTTTTAAAGATTTTCACTATATTTGTTGTCAACATGACATGTTTTGCATATACAATACCTTCTTCAGATATTGAGGTACAACGAAAATACTACGATGTTAACATGTAAAAGGTAAACAACAGGCAACAAAAATAGGGAAAAACCCAAAGAAGTTGGTGTTACAATAAATGAATAAACCTAAAATTAGATGACTTAAATAACTACGACAAAAGGACGGTTTAGTGAAATAAATTTAACAAAGGAGAGTTATTTAATTCTAATTGGTCATTTAGCAAAAGGTCTAATGATTTTAATCTGCTTATTTCCAGAAATTCAAGCATATTAAGTTTTATGCCCTTGTTTTCGATATGTAGAATTTCAAAATTATAATTAAAAGAATGTCGTTCGATTAAAAGATGATTTGCAAAGGCTGAATTAAATTTTTTATTCAAAAAACTATTTTTATGCTCTGAAATGCATTTGTTAAACGTTCCACCTGTTTGACCTATGTACGTTTTCGGACACTCACCGCAGGTTAAGTTTTATAGACACCTGATCGTTTTGTTTTACTTATTTTGTCTTTATTATTTTTTATTTATTTACCCAAACTATTATCTGTCATGTAAGCAACATTTAGATCTTGTTTACGTAATTAAGTAGCGATACGTTCAGTGGATGATCCAATATCAGTTAAAATTTTATGAAACGTATTAGTATGATTTTTAATAAAAGGATATAATTGACTAATGTCTTTATTATATTGTTTTTTGACAAGGCTATTATTTATGATATACCATAAGCATTATTTAAGGGCAATTTCTTTTATTATATTAAGTTCTTTTTCAAAATTAAGATTTGACATTGGAATTTTAATTAACCTGTAAACGATACTGTTATAAGCCGCCAATTTATATTGATATGGTTGAGTTGAGCTAGCGTGAATAGGAGAACAGGTTTATGAAAAAATAGAGAAATCGTATCTATTATCAAGTTTCTATGTAGTTAAATCTAGAAAATTAATGGAGTTATTTTGTTCTAATTCAGTAATAAAAGTTATACTAGGGTGAATATTGTTGATAAAATCCTTAAAAACACTTAATTGTCTCTTTGTTCCAACAAAACAAGCTCCAATGTCATTAACGTACCTAAACCAATAAAGAAAGTTTTTTGTTAGCAGATTTTGGTGTATAGATATTATCCATAAAAATTAAGCCTTCAGAACTGAAGTAAAAGTTATTATTAAATTGAAAGTAATTTTGGGAAAGACATGTATTCAAAAGATTGATGATTTTTTTGTTTTTTAACTGGATTTGTATGATTCTCGACGACGAAATCAGTATAGCATTTTTTGGTAACTTGAATTGTTTTATATGTTTTATTAATTCATTCATGAGAGCAACAATTAGCTTATGCGACATTTTGAAAGAAGTTGCTGTTACAAAAGAGACTACTGGAAGGATGGGGTAATTTCCTAAGTGTAGTTTAATTAAAGAATACATTTTTCGGAGCTTGTGGGTTAATAGAAATAATATTATATTTGTCTAAAGAACTTAAAATCCTTTTTGAGTTATTTATTATTAGTCTGACTTCTTTTTGATATATTTCAGTAGGAGCATATCTTAAAGGTTCATAAATACCGGTTTCTAAAAAGGATAGAGTTTTTCAACATATAATTTTTTGAGAGACATTTTGCTAAATGACATTAGAATTAAATAGCTCTTCTTTGTTAAATTTATTTAACTAAACCGTCCTTTCATCCTAGATATTTAAGTCATATAATTTTAACTTTTTTTCGTTTATTGTAATACTACCTTCTTTGCGTTTTTCTCTATTTTTGTTAGCTGTTGTTTTCCTTTTACATGTTAACACCGTAGTATTTTAATTGTACCACAACATCTGGGAAAGCTATTAAAAATGCGAAACACGTCATGTCGAAAACAAATATGGTGAAAATCTTTAAAACTTTAAGTTGTTTTTTCTAAAATATTAAAACAAGAAATGGTTGTTTAATAGAAACAAGCATCCAATTCAGTTGTGGTTGATTCTTCTGGTTTTATATATAACACGTAAACTGCTCCAAGAGGCAATTGTGAATATTATTTGATATTAAATTGCGCAGTTTTGCTGTAATTTAATCAACCTATCTCTTACGATTTTTGAAATACTAGTGCTAACTCTTTTTTTTTTTCAAATGGAAATCATAGTTGGCTATAAATTATAAAAAATGCTCGCGTTTAACGAATTTGTAACACACTGTATATTTTATATATATATATATATATATATATATATATATATATATATATATATATATATATATATATATATATATATATATATATATATATGTGTTTTCATTCCGGGTGTACATCTGTTCACTACTGGCGTTCTGAAAAGAACAGTTTTGCTAACGGTTCGCCAAAATCACATTTGCCATTTTCGAAGGTTTCTTTCTCGCGTCCGAATAGAATCTCTATTCGGAGCAAAACTGTTCTTTTCAGAACGCCAGTAGTGAACGGATGTACACCCGGAATCAAAACACATTGTATGTTTATATATATATTATATATATATATATATATATATATATATATATATATATATATATATATATATATATATTGGTTCTTCCTATTTCCGGGATACATTTACGAATTTTCGTTTCCTTAAGCTCTCAAAGTCAAAGTTACTGGTTTTTTCATAGTAGGCGTTGATCACGCCTGGCCGCCATACTGTAACAATAGACACTTAAGGCATACATTCTAACATTGAACTAATTTTTAAATTAAGCAATCCTGTTGACTAAATATTCATAAAGTAATGTTTAAAAACTCATGAAACATGTCTGCTTCCACACATTTTTCACACAGCCTTAAACTTTATGGTTAATTCTCCTTAAGGAATCTCCATAGATTTTAATAAGAACATCTCGTATCCTCTGTTCCAATCCTTCGCGATTTACTGATGGAAAAAAAATTATACACCTCATTTTTTGCGTATCCCCATAAATAAAAATCGGGAGATGTAAGGTCTGGTGAGCTAGCCGGCCAAGCGATGGGACCATTATTAGAAATATTTGTATTGCCAAAAGTGCCTCTAAGAACCTCTCTAACTTCTCTAGTATTGTGAGCCGGATAGGCATCTTCATCTTACTGCAACCAAGTGTTGTACCGTTCATTAGGTGGAATGATGTTTCTAATTGCTGAAATATTGTTCTTGCAACAGCTGCAGATATCTTTTTCCATTGAATTTTTTTTCGAAAATGAAAGGCCCAATCAAATGATTGTCTGAAATACAAAAATCCAAGTTTTATTCGTTTGTGAAACAAGTAATCTAAGGATTTATTCCAAATTACTTACTTACAAATCTTGTGTGCAATCGACTGTCTTCTAAATTATGCAGATTTGCTGTACTTCAGTACTGATGATCGTGTCTATTCCATAATTTGTAAATCGCGTTTCGTCTTTCCAAAGAAATTTAGACTTAACAGGTATTGCTGCGTTTACTTATAAATCAAACACAAAATATTGTTCATCTGATAAAATAATTTCTGTGAAGACCCTGAACTATGCAGGGTGGGTCAACGATTGGAAAAAGTAAATTTACGTCGAACAGGTAAAATCTGGAAACAAATTGTTTATGCTGTGGGATAGATATGTAAGTCGTGCTCATTTTAAAAATATTTTAAATTATACGGTGTGCGTCAAAAAGTGGGGCAACTAAAAGTTATATTTTTTTAAATGAGACATCCTATATTTGACCTGATTTTTAAATTTTACATAAAATTCTAACACTTTTTTGTATAACATGTTATATGGCTAAAATTGATACTTTCTTAAATATTTAGCTTTAAATAAAAAAATATAAATTTGTTGCACATCTATAATTAGCAATATAACGCCTAGTTGTGCCACTAAAAATAAAATATTTTGCTTCTGCACCCTAATAAGCATGGAATAAAAGACTGCTTTCGTAATATTAAAGATATCACATACAGGGTGTCCAAATTTAAATGCCCAACTTTAATATTTTCAAACCAATTTATTTCAGTTTTTTTAAATGGAACCCCCTGTATATTTTTATTTAGTCTTGTTAAGAATAAAAAAATCTTCAACTTTTATTAAATATATTATATATCTATATTCAATAGTTTTCGAAATATTTTCAAATTTCCTTTTTTGCGTAATTTAGAAAATCAACAACTCGATTAATCAAAGTAGTCATAGAAAAAACAGTCTATAGCAACTGGCGACTAAATGTATGAAATGTCAAAAACGTGTTGTTGTTAGTGCATTGTATTTCGTCTTTCGTATTCTCGTCTAATTTAAAACGAATTTTTCACAAAATGAAATGATAGATATGGTCTATATATTGGGTGAAGCCCAAAAAAATTGCCTTCTGGCCAAAAGGCTATAAGAAGCAAAATATCCGGATCGACGCGGGCCTTCTGAAGTGGCCTTTCAAAATGTCATGGAGAGATTTGATGCTAGTGGAAATGTGGCATATTCGAAGAGAACAGTTGTCAATAAAATTGCTACAAATCAAGATAAAGAGTTGGAAATTCTACTTCTATAGAAGAAAATTCCAGTTTCCGACGAAGCTACATTTAGAAGCAATGGAGCTGTAAACAGGCATAATATGCATTATTATGCAATAACAAATCCCCAATGGGTACGAGAGGTACAACATCAAAATCACTGGTCATTTTTGAACGTTGAGCTGCCTATTCTTTTCAGACCACTCAGCATAGAAGAAAGAAGAGACATGTGCAGCAGCAAGACGGTGCACCTGCTCATTACCATCAGGACGTTCGTGAATTTTTAGACGCTAATTTTAATCAAAAATGGATTGGTCGTAGCGGTTTTATTTAATGGCCATTCAGATCTTGCGATATAACTACATTAGATTTTTTCTTGTGGGGTTATATTAAAGATCGTGTTTACACCCAACCACTTACAGCAAGGGAGAACATGCAGGAACGAATCAGGGATATATGCACCATTATATCACCAGGCATGCTAGTTAAAACTAGGCAAAATATTATTAAAAGGTTCAACATGTGTATTCGTGAAAGCCTCTTATTTGAGCATCTTTTAAAATATAACTACGAAAACATTTGATTAACTTTTAAAAGCGTTTTTTTTTTTAGTCTGATAAATGTTTTTTTTTCTGTATAACTTTAAAAATGAGTACCTATTAATATAAGTTTTCGACTATCTAAATTGAAATGTATTCCTTCATTGAAGTGTATTTACTTATTTGCAAACTAGACCAGACCCCATTTTCAACACAATTTTTAAATATTTATAATATTATGCCAGTTCACGGATCCTTTGCTTTGAAATGTAAGATTCATTCCAAAAACATAATATTGTCTAAAAAGTTCGGAAATGGCCCTACTCCCCATATCATTGGGTTACAAAACTTAATACGTATTTTAAAATCTTCAGCGTATAACACTTGGTTTAATGTAATATGAAATGGATGATATTTATATTTTCTTGTAGTCTGGCTTACTGTAGATTCTGATGTTAAAATCTTAAGGTTATTAGATCATTTTTTTTGTAGCAATTTTATTATAATAAACATAATATAATAACAGATTATTATATTATCTAAATTTTCATTGGAATAATTTTAGATAATAAACTATTGTATTCATGTTAAATATTTTTGTTTTACTGACAGCTACTATGGCTACTTTGATTGAGTTGGTAATTTTCTAAATTACGCAAAAAAGAGAATTTTAAAATATTTCGAAAACTATTATATTAGATTATAAAGATAGATATATAATATATGTAATAAAAGTTGTAGAATTTTTTATGCTTAAAAAGAATAAAAAATATACAGGGGGTTCCATTTAAAAAAACTGAAATAAATTGGTTTAAATATGTTAAAGTTGGGCATTTAAATTTGGACACACTGTACGTAATATCTTCAATATTACAAGAACAGTCCTTTATTTCATGCCTATTTTGTGCAGAAGCAAAATATTTTAATTTTAGTGGCACAACTAGGCATTATATTGCTAATCATAGATGTGCATAAAATTTATATTTTTTTTCGTTTAAAGCCAAATATTTAAGAAAGTATCAATTTTAGTTATATAACATATTATACAAAAAAGTGTTCGTACGTAAATTTACTTTTTTCAATCGTTGACTCACACGGTTCAAGCGATGTTCATGGGTTAATACTGACATTTTCTACGGAGTTTCTTCACTATTTTTTAAGTAGGTCTTAGGTTTAGTTGGCAATCGTCGATTTAATGTCGTTCCGGAAATTGTTCGTCGTATTCAAGTACTGCAAGCTATGCTGTCCTGTTTGCTTTAAAATTAACTACTATCGTATCTACTTTTTCTTCGTTGGAATAAGTACCGGTCAGTCTACTAGATAAACTTTAGAAACTAATATTAAAATACAAATGAATTAAAGGATGTGCAGGTAACTCAAGAAAGGCGATAATCAGCTTCTTTTTGTTTCATTATGGCCGCCAGGCGTAATATGAAAAAAAAACAGTAATTTTGGTTTTCATAGTCTATTTCAGAAATGTATAGAGTAATAAAAACTCATTAGGTATGCAAAAGGACTACGAGTGACTCATCAATAATGTATGCCACTTCTATAGTTTGGCAATAATATGGAAAATTCTTTCTTTTCATCAAGTGCAGGTATTACCACGCGGTTTTGGATCAATTTATGCAGTTTGCCTATTGTTATCCGTTCATAAATACTGAAAATGGTACGGTTGGATAAGAATTTAAATTTAACGAAATTTAATTTTAACAAAATAAAAATTATATATAATATGTACATAATATTATAATAGGTTATGTTCTTCGTCATCTGAGGAACTGTCATCACCTCTTGACATTATAATGAAAGGGTCGACCGTCCGATCGATCAGGTTGCCAAGATCCCACATATTCTCCTCCTGTTTAATCACATGCTGGATTGCTTTTCGCCAGTTCTCTGGTATCACTTCCTTAATGGCTTGATCAAACAGTAGCTTAACATCTTTGGTTTTAAATTTCGTGTTTGGTTTCCTACAAATCCTTTCACTTGCGCCCATATAAGTTCTATAGGATTCAGTTCGCAATGATCTGGCGGTAAGCGCAGCACAGGTACAGTTAGCGTCAGATAAATCCGTACGGTGTCAAATCAGTATAACCTCATTTTATGATATTTTGTTAATACGGACTTTTGTTTTTACTTGTTACCTAAGTTACAACCATCTGGATTGAGTGGTTTTATTCTTTATGGACGGCCCAAGGCTACAACAGTTCTGGTTTTAACGCCTACCTACTCCTCTCCCTCAATGGTTCTCGAACAGGATTTATGACGAATTATATCCGGGGTGACCTTATTTTCTCGGAACCAAAATTGAATTTAAGATGCAATTGGGATCGGAATTCTATCCAATTTTTAATTTAGGCAAGCCTAATAAATAGTTGTGGTAGACAACAAAACATTATCTAGCAACTAGTGGCTAGTTCTAAAGGCGGCTAGTTAGGCGTCTAGCTACAAAAACTTATCCAGAAATCCAGGTACTGATTTCAAAATGGATAAAACAGAATTATGATATGAAATTTTAGATTTCAATTTTAACAGTTTTTAAAAAAAAACTAGTTTGTAGGAAAATAAAAGGCAAGGCAAAAGAGCAAGTCGGTGTAGAGCTGAAAGGAAAAGAAAAAAATAGGCGTCAGCATGGCATGGTGTGATCTCGAAATTAAGTAATATAATATAAAAATTTCATAAAAAAAATCACTCTTAAATTTTGAACAATTAACCAAAATAATCAATAATGTAATTACAAATTTTAATGTATTTCTTGACTGATGTAACTCTGGGAAAAACTAACAAATTATGTTTCAAGAGTTTGACCCGTCAAGATGGCTTCCGACTTGCACAAAGTTCTGAAGACAAAATGGCTTGCTAAACATGAAACCAATACGTTTAGCAGAGAAACAAGAATTCAAAAAAATGTTCCCTTTTTTTAACATAGGATAGGCAAATATCAACACAGGTTTGCTGGACTGACGGCGCAAATAAAAACCCCAAAGTAAACGTATGACTTAAATGATTTTAATTGAAAAGGAAAACTATTGCTTAAATATATACAAGAACAATTTAATTAACTCAATTAATTATAAGCTATATACATATCATAATTCAACAAACCAAAATTAACAGAAAAATAACTAGGAAAAATAAGCTTTAATATTTATGTTATCTTCCCAATTGAACGATAATAATATTAAATATCAAATTCCCTTGTATTTATTATGATCAACGACATGCATGCAATTATTCGCCAAGGAAGTAAGCAATATTTGAGTGTACGACAAGAACGCATTTTTAAATCTGCCTTAAGAGGAACAAGGAAAGCCAAAAACTAGTCTACCTACGCGGTGAACAAAGTGTGGCCTATTGGCTGCCAAATTTATACAAATACGAGGGAGATTCGTAGGTATCCAAAAAAAACTAAATAAATGATATCACTGAAATGTAAGAATTCATGCATCCTTAGCGTCAAATAAATACTGAAATATAGTGATATAACAACTTAAATATACACAATAATTATAATTAGCCTATTTACATCCAACCGCAAGCTTAACTGAATCTAGAAAAATTTAATACGCACAATATAGGTCTGTAACCAATAAAATATTTAAATTATTAAATACTAAATATGTTTACTTAAAAAAAATATAGATTTATTAACTTGATAATTTGTCTGACCGTAACGCACGACAGTACACCGTTACAGTATATTAAGGTTTTTTACCTAACTGAAGGATTTGTTTTATATTAGGTTACTTTCAAACACATATTAAATTCACTAATACCAAACTTATCATACAATTTCAACATTTGGGGAAATAAAAAAAACCTGGGTCCTGGGCGCTTATCTAAGTTCAAACTCTGGCTGAGGAACGCAAACTGATTTGCTAGTTTTGAGTGTGGATCATACCGAGAATTTGGAGGTGGGTAAACGTGAATTTACCAATTACAAGTAGATTGAAATTCTTTTTCCTCAAAAAGTATCACCTTTTCCCCAAAAATCTGCAGCAAACCCGACCCCTTTGTTCTTTATCACTGCACTTTAAGGAAGATTTTGGTGCAACTGCTCTATTTCTTATGCTGAAACATTTTATTAATTATACACGTCGATACAGCCATTTCAAATGGATTTTCTCTTAAGAAGTCTACTAAGTGTGTATCATTTTTATTCGTTGTAATTTTGTTACTTAAACATGCCCTCGCCGATCTTTCCAAGGTATGTTTTCTCACGTTATTTTTTTACGATTGATATGATTCCCTGACGAGTGATCTTAGCTATACCAAAATACACTCACAGGCAAAATAATCGATCCACGCAAATTTTTGACGAATTTCAGTTGCAAATAACCTTTCTATTTAATGCAGGATTTTAATGAATTCTGATAGACCAACGTATATAATATACAGGTCTAAACAAAAAGTCGTTTTTTACCATAAGTTTAAGAGGCTCTGTAAAGTGGAGTAATAGTAAATTGGTCCAAATGAAGCTTTGGTTTTAAAGTCGCATCTATTCTAACCATATTTGTTTTTGGTTCATCTCAATATCTTTATTTTTTTGGAATATATGGATTTTTTAACAAAGCATTTCAATTTTTATCAATTTTTCGGTACGAGCAACTAAGTTCAGTTTTACAGTTTTAGATACAAATAAGATTTTTATAAAGAAACATAAATATTTTTAAGACAATTTAATTAATCTTCTATAAAAAACATTATAAAAACTTAAATTATTAAACACGAAGCACAAATATTATACGAGCAAATTAATTAAAAAAACAATAACAATTAACAATAACAATAACAGAAACAATAATAAATAAATCAGTAGCGCGTGTTTCCCCCACGTGCTCGAATGACAGCCTCTATACGCCTTGGCATACCTTCAATTAGGTTCCGTATAAAAACTTGATCAATTTGCTGCCATTCTTCAATGAGAACATCACTAAGTTCATGTAAATTGGCTGGAGCAGCAGTCTATCCCAGACGTGTTCGATCGGGTTCAGGTCGGGACTACGGGGGGGCCAATTCATTTTTGTAATTTCCACCAGTTCTAAATATTCGCTTACGACTCTCGCAACATGCGGTCGAGCTTTATCATGCATTAGCACGAAATCGTCTCCTACAAATGGAGCAAAGAGGACAACATGTGGTTCTAAAATATCTTGTTTATATTTGTCTCCTGTCATTGCTCCGCCATCGACGATTATTAATTCCGTTCTTGCGTCGAACTGAACACCACCCCCACACCATAATGGAGCCTCCGCTATAGCTTACCCTAGGCGAAAAATGGTTTTGCTCAAAACGTTATCCTGTTCTTCTGTAGATTCTTTCACGACTATCGATTTTAAACAAACTCTGGATTCGTCGGTGAATAGGACCTTTTTCCATTCATCAGGGCCCAATTTTGATGTTCCTTAGCAAATCTAAGCCGTTCAACTCTATGATTTCTCAGCAACTCGGGAACAGTTGCAGGTCTCCTTGCATGTAATCCATTATCAGACAACCTCCTTCTTATCGTTCTTTCACTTACTTGGACCTGCCGTACGTACTCCAGTCTGTTTTTAACCTCCACAAAAGTTACTCTTCGGTCACGTAAAACACCTAGGGTAATAAAACGATCATCTCGTTCATTCGTACATCTCTTCCTACCACAGTGAGTTCTTCTGCTGTACTCTCCATGCTGATTAAACAGATTTACAGCCCTTTGTACTTTACTTCTTGTGAAATTTAAAAGTCTTGCCATGTAATACTGTGATCGTCCATCTTGGATTAAAGCAATTGCTTTGGCAGCATCAGTCGGAGACATATCCATTTTAAAAATTAAGAAGTAGCATCACGAAAAAACACACACTTATTTAAAAAAAATATTTTGATTACTTTTGAATGTCATAAATGACATTTCCAGGTATGGCGATATTTCATGAAACAGCCACCTTGATTTATATCTTAGTTTACCTTAGTTGTTCGCACAAAAAGATAAATAAAAATTGCAACATTTTTTTTTAAAGTGATATATTCCAGAAAAATAAAGATATCGATTTGAACCAAAAACAAAAATGGTGAGAATAGATGCGACTTTAAAACCAAAACTTCAGTTAGACCAATTTACTATTACTCCACTCCATAGAGCCTCTTAAACTTATTGTAAAAACCGTCTTTTTGTTTAGTCCTGTATATTATATACGTTGGTCTATTTTTTTAAACATGTTTAACATGTGGGTGATTCTCAATTAGTTCATCTAAAATATTCTTCAAAATTCATTACAATCCTGTATTAAATAAAAAAGTTATTTGCAATTGAAATTCGTCAAAAATTTGCGTGGATCGATTATTAAGCACCAGCCTTATTCTATTAGTATAATTAAAGCAGTTTCTGTAGCAATACTGACATGTAGCATATTTTGTGCTATTATTTTACACTTGACAAAGCAAGACTGACATAATAAATCAATAAACGTCAATAATTAATTAATGTCATTATGTGCTGTTATGACTGTCAAATGCCAAAGGTAATACAGGTAAATAAAGGAAAACGAAGTACAATTTACAATGAAGCAATTAAACCGTACGGATTTATCTGTCGCCAACTGTACATTATATTTTTCTGCTATATCTTCCACGGCATATATCATAAAACGATTTTTGTGTAAAATTGACTAGTAATTCTTTCTTTATCAAATTGTGTTCAACTCAATACCCTTGGTAGTTAGCTATTCGATAATTTCTTGTTTTCTCCAAGATGAAGTTGGTGTTTTTCTATATGCGCCGTGAATGATAGCTTGCGTTATCCATAACCACTACCGAATCAGCCGGAAGATATTTTATCATTTCACCAAAATAGTCTTAGGAAATATCCGAATTCATGTCCTCATGGTAATCTCCCGTCTGGCATGACGAAACTTAGCAATCCTTCTTTTAAAAGTCCCTCTTCGCTTCCAATGCGTGCATTTATTAGCATCTTCCGCTTTTGCGAATTTTAATACCCGTTGATAGGCCTTCGATGAAAGCTTGGAGGGCACTGGTTATATTTTTATCTTGCAACAGTTTCATCGCTTTCCAGTAAAAATACTTTTTGGTTATGCTTTTCTTAGGCAAAATCTATATTTTTTAAAGAAGTTATCAAAGGAATACTGTCATTTTGGCCAAGCTCCATATTTCTTTTTTTAAATAAATAGAGTAAACTTTTCTCGGAATTGCACATTTGGTGTCTTCATCAAGGGGTTGACCTGCTACCTTTCTCTCCCTCAATAATTTAAAAATGGTGGACCTTTCATTCCAGGCATTCGGGAACATCGTCCTTGTACAGTAAAACTAGGGTAATTGTGTACATTTAAAATAATAACTTTTTCATCACTGATAGTGGAGAATTATTAGAACATCTTTTCGTTGGAGTGGATGTCGCCATTTTGTCAATATTCTTATAATACTGTTAACAGTATGGCGTATCATAATCTGTAGTTTATTACCTGCCTCCATTAAGTACATTGAGTAATAAATGGACAGGGCAAACTGGAGGGAATTCCCCATTTTATTACTCTATACATTTCTGAAACAGACTATAGAGCGTAAGGAAAATAATAATCTCCACTTGTAATACATCATTTTCAACAAATGCAAAAAGCCAATGTATCGTCCATAAGAAAGTTGAAAATTCGTAAATATATCTTGGAAACAGGGAAAACTGGAGTCTTCATTTTACCTCAATCAGATTCTTTTAGAAAAAAGGGTTCTAATAATGTATTATTCCTAAAACCCCAACACTTGTATTTGGTAAGCTACAGACAAAAAATGAAAATTCACATTTTTAGTTTTTCCCAGTTATCTCAAAAACCGCCGAAGATTAAATATTCAGTTAGAATGAAATTTCTAATGAAATTCTCTTCAACTTTCCTAATTTAACCATCTTTCCAGCTGCCATAATTTTCGAGATGGCAATACATTTGAGTCAAATCTTGGACACTCTGTATTTAATATCCATAACATTTTTTGCTACTACATCTACTACTATTTTTTTCTATTTCTTATAGATATCGTGTCAGAGAGTAGTATGGCCTAACTTAATGTGCCTGCTTCATAAATAATATTAACTATATGTAACATAGGTAAAAAACCATGAGGGAAAATAAATTTGGAACTCTGTTGTACCAGTCTCGTTTTTTTTAACTTAGGCAAAATATACAAGTCATTCTAAAGTTTTTTCTTCGTTCTAAAAGCAGTGATTTTTAGGTTAAGTAAACTTGAGAGGTGTTCATTTTTAACAGGTTGACTGGTATGTAGCTATTGTCAAACAACGTATTTTTATTTTTAAATTTTATTAACATTAGAATTCATTCTGCCAAACGTGCCCAAACTTTTGATTTCTACCTTAGGTTTGACAGGTAATAGAATTGTACAGGGTGGCCCACATAAGATGACCCACTACCTTATCTCATAATCTGTACGAGATAGGGAAAAAAGTTTTATACAAAAGTTACTTGGGTTTATCTAAATTTTTTAAATATTGTATTTTTATATATACAGGGTGTGTCATTTTGCGTTGACAGATGTCAACTTTGTTATTTTAAATGGAACACCCTGTATATTATTATGGATTTGAATAGCTCTCTTAGAGACGATTTCAACGATGTATTATAAGATGGGTCTACGAGGCACCGTTTCGGAGATATTTACGATCATCTTCAATTTTTGACATACTTTCAACTTGTTGTATCTCTGGTATTTATCAACTTTTTTGTTTCATTTTTGTGCAGTTGTCACGTTTTGCGTACCATCAGTTTTCTCAAGATTTTTAAATGCAACCCCCTATATTTTATAACGGATTTATATAGAGCATCGAAAGACGATTTCAACGATATATTATAACATAGGTTTACGTTAGTCACGATTCCCGAGTTTTGGGGATTTTCTTCAGGAATCAATTTTAATATTAAACAATTTTTACTAAACATAACATAGACTATTAAACATGACATAACAAGAACAAAGACAAAAAAATAAACATTACTTAAATTAAATTTTCTATATAACCACCTTCCTGTGCTATACATGTTGTATAAATAATGTCTAATTTTTTTATTGCCCTACGAACTGTTCCACTCTCATTGATCAAATGGATCTCTTCCATTATTCTCCCCCTTAAATCGTCTACGTTATTAACTTTATTCTTAGACACTTTGTCTCCAATATTTCCCCATAAAAAAAATCTAGTGGAGTTAAATTGGGACTCCGAGCTGGCCAGGGTATTGACCCAAATCTGCCAATCCACATTGGAAATCTTTCATTTAACCATTCAATTACAGGTCTTACGGTATGGTACGGCGCACTGTCTTGTTGAAATACAAGACCATCTTTAATTTCATCCGGTAATTCATTAATAAGAGGTTGTATTTCATTTTGCAACAAACTGTGGTATCTCTGTCCGTTAAGAGTCCTATCATAAAAAACCGGCCCAATCACTCGGTCTTTTAATATTCCGCACCAAACATATACACTTTGATGTCCCTGCTTTCTGATGGCTTTGATTTTATGTTGATTTTGCCTTGACCAGTAGTGGCAGTTCTTTCGGTTAAATATTCCCGCGGTGTTGAAAATTGCTTCGTCAGTGAAAAGAATTTTGTCAAAAACCGGTTGATCAAAGTGGCGGTCCATCATATCCATGCAAAAAGTAGCTCTGTTGTCAAAATCAGCTATGGATAGCTCTTGTACCGGAGTGAATTTGAAAGGATGGTAATCGTTGATATTAAGTGTTCTCTGAATACTTGCTCGGCTAATATGCGGTATGTCCCGTGTGGCATCCCTTTGGGAATTTTCATTGCTTTCCTCAAAATATAAAAGAACATCAAGTTGATTTTTTTCTGTAAGAACTGTCCTAGGCCGGTTTCTTTTATTGTTTATCACAACGCCATTTTCCAGATCTCGTGTAATTCTTACGAAGATTTTCTTACTTGGAATTCTGCTATTTGGATACAGTCTTCTATACTCCCTTGACGCTAGTGCGGGACTCTTATTGTTTCTAATGAAGCACTCATATAAATTTAAACGTTGTTGAATAGTGTAGTTCGACATAATTATTTCTTAAATTTACTAATTTAATCAAGAAATGCAACCAAGCTGTCAAATTTCATGCAAATAATATTTCGTTTGTTTCCATGGTTTTGAAGCACAGCCTACTTAAAATTGTTGATAGGGTTGTGGAAAGGTTGGTAAATAATTGTGAGAGAAAAAACACGAAGCCAATACTTAGCTTGATGACGTTTATTACTCGACTGACTTTCAGACGCTCTATATAAAAACGAAACAACAAAAATGATTAGTAAGCAAAGACATTTTGCGGCACCATTATCGGCACAGTCGCCTTGGCCGCCTGTTTCGGTAATCGCTAATCATAACATTGATAAGGCTTTTTTAGTATATGGGAAGGAAACATAAAGAACTATTTTTAAATAGATTCACACTATTTTATCAAAAATACACATTATGTATTTAACTGATTTTTAGAGAGTTTTACGTTTGATCTGGAAAACGGCGTGGTAATAATTATTCAAAGCAATTAGAAAATCTAATTTAGATATTCTTTAGCATATAATATTAATTTTGTTGTCTTCGTTCATGTCATGTCACGTTTAATAGTTTATATTATGTTTTAGTAAAAATTGTTTAATATTAAAATTGATTCCTGAAGAAAATCCCCAAAACTCGGGAACCGTGACTTGTAAACCTATGTTATAATATATCGTTGAAATCGTCTTTCGATGCTCTATTTAAATCCGTTATAAAATATATGGGGTTGCATTTAAAAATCTTGAGAAAACTGATGGTACGCAAAACGTGACAACACTGTAACATTTTTTTTCAATTTCAATATTTTTACCTACACGTCCAATAAAGCATAAAATTATGTTTTTTCCTGCACAAAAATGAAACAAAAAAGTTGATAAATACCAGAGATACAACAAGTTGAAAGTATGTCAAAAATTGAAGATGATCGTAAATATCTCCGAAACGGTGCCTTGTAGACCAATATTATAATACATCGTTGAAATCGTCTCTAAGAGAGCTATTCAAATCCATAATAATATACAGGGTGTTCCATTTAAAATAACAAAGTTGACATCTGTCAACGCAAAATGACACACCCTATATATATAAAAATATAATATTTAAAAAATCTAGATAAACCTAAGAAACATTTGTATAAAACTTTTTCCCTATCTCGTACAGATTCTGAGATAAGGTAGTGGGTCATCTTATGTGGGCCACCCTGTACAATAAAATGTATTGACCTTATTCGGAAATGGAAAAATAAAAGTGAGATATTCACTCGTTCCATAATAAATACACTAAGTAGTCCAAGCAATGGGAAAAGAAAAATAGGTTCCTCTTCGCAAAATAGCGCCGGCGCCGTTGTGGTAAGTGCTATCGAAAAAAAGTTCAAATGAAATATGCAGAGAACAAATTGTGCACAATTTGCACATTCTACGGCGCGCCAAAGTTGGGGGTTGATTTGTAATTTTCAACAAAATCAGAATTCATCGCGGATTAAGAAGTGGATCGTTATCAAAAAATTCTGTAATATTTTGTTCTCAAAGAGTAATGTTTTTTAAGTCTGCAGATGACCGAATTGATACATTTGGTTTTATATAATAAAAGGTATATAAAAATATTTTAAAGCGCGTCGCTACATGCTCGAAGCAAATCTTGGTAGTGATGTACTTTTCGATGAATCCATGATTCTAACTAAATATCATAATAATAATAGATGTCTTTTATTGTTTTTTTTACTAAACATTATACAAATATACACGCTTAAACTAAAAGAAGAACAGTACCAGAAAGTGAGGTGCAGTCTAGCTGCTAGAAATTGTAGTAAATGAAAAAAGTAATTTAGAGAAAAGTGGTAGTAAAGTTGAGAGCCAATCCTGTACCTGCCCACAAGGAAAACACGAAATCCAAAAAAATTATGAATACTTGAAAAACTTATATTTGAGCGTTAACAAGATATTTCTTGTATTGAAATTTAAATTTATTTTTACTCAAGTCTATTAGATCGTATGGCAATGAGTTGTATAATTTTGTACCGTTATAAGTAAACAACCTCTGAAACATGGCACTCTGATGGTGAAGTAGTGTAATTTTATTCCAAAATCTAACCTTTCGAGAGTGAATGTCTACTCGAAACAAAAACTTATTTTTTAAAGATGATGGTAGGATTTTATTATTGAGAATTTTTATTAAAAAGCTACCTAAATGTAGAAATCTACGGTTATCCATTTTTAACCAGTTTAGTTCACTAAAAGTATGAGAAATATGATCGAATTTTCTAAGACCGAAGATAAGGCTTGAACATGTGTTTTGTGCTTTCTGAATCATATATATATATATATATATATATATATATATATATATATATATATATATATATATATATATATATATATATATATATATATATATATATATATATATATATATATATATATATATATATATATATATATATATATATATATATATATATATATATATATATATAATATATATATATATATATAAACATTATATATATATATATACTATATATATATATGTATTATATATATATAAATATATATATATATATATATATATATATATATATACATAAATTTAACAGATTACATATATATATATATATATATATATATATATATATATATATATATACATATATATATATTATATATATATATATATATATATATATATATATATATATATATATATATATATATATATATATATATATATATATATATATATATATATATATATTTACATCGCTATTACTGTATTGTATTTTTGATTTTTTGGATGGTTAGAAAAATAATTTAGA
Organism: Kuschelorhynchus macadamiae; assembly: GCA_030620095.1. Lineage (NCBI taxonomy): Eukaryota > Metazoa > Arthropoda > Insecta > Coleoptera > Curculionidae > Kuschelorhynchus > Kuschelorhynchus macadamiae. The sequence goes on along the minus strand of JAUTXW010002349.1, from coordinate 265,137 downwards.
AACCTACCTGATGCCGTAGGTTTCTGATACCAATCCAAAATAATTACGTTATTGGGGTTTCTAATTACTTTATGTCCAAGAAAGGCACACTACGTTGGGATTCTTTTTCTATGGTAAACTGAATATTATCGTGAAAATCATTAAAATATTGTAGGGTTAGATCTGCACTATCATATACAAATTACATCGTCTACGTATTTATATATAAAAGGCATACGAAAAGGTAATTTAGGGATAACACTGCCAAACAAGTTATCTAGAACAATTGTTGCAAGAATCGGGCTAATCGGTGAGCCCATTTTTGTTTATAAAACGAATTGTTAAAACTAAAGTACGTATTGTTAAAAATAAATTTAATTAATGTTATGAAATTATTTTTCGAAAGGGTGGTGAATTGCTTAATTGTGTTCCATTTTGTGTTTAATATATCAATTACTAGGTTAACAGGAATATTCGTAAACAGAGACACAACATCTAAAGAGATTAATACATAATTATTTGGCAATTGAAGGTTTCCTACGGAATTAACAAACGTAAAGGTATCTTTAATGTTATAGTCGGTTTCATCTGCCAAAGCATTCGTTAAAATGTCTGCTAAAAATTTGGATATACAATAGGTAGTGGAATTAATGGAACTAATTATTGGACGAAAAGGAACATTTGCCTTGTGTATTTTAGGTAAACAATATAGTTTCGGGGAAGATGAATTATATATTATAAGTTGTTTATATTCTTGATCAGTAATCTCTTTTTTAGTTTTTATGTTTTTTATTAATTCATTATATGTATTTTGTACAGATGTTGTTGGGTCTTTATTTAATTTTGTATAGGTGGAAACGTCTTGTAACATTGTTTCAGTTTTATTGATGTATTCAAGTTTGTCAATCGCGACGATAGCCCGATTCTTGCAACAATTGTTCTAGATAACTTGTTTGGCAGTGTTATCCCTAAATTACCTTTTCGTATGCCTTTTATATATAAATACGTAGACGATGTAATTTGTGCAGTTCCCTATGATAGTGCAGATCTAACCCTACAATATTTTAATGATTTTCACGATAATATTCAGTTTACCATAGAAAAAGAATCCCAACGTAGTGTGCCTTTCTTGGACACTAAAGTAATTAGAAACCCCAATAACGTAATTATTTTGGATTGGTATCAGAAACACGGCATCAGGTAGGTTTCTAAATTATTTTTCTAACCATCCAAAAAATCAAAAATACAATACAGTAATAGCGATGAAAAATAGGGTAACACATATTTCCGATGATTCATTTTTACAAAAAAACTTAAAGAAATTGTTACAGATGTTCTTAACGGTTATCCTGCACACATTTTAAGCCTGCGCAGATATTAACCAACATTTCAAAATTATTTAAATCCTTTCCAGAGATTAAGCAACCAATAAAAAATTTTAATCGTTTTCTAGAGTCAAAGATAAAACACCTTTGTGTTTAATAGTGGTATTATCGTGTTTGGAAAGGATATTGGCGTTCACAATGGCGACAAAGAATCACTGGCCACACACTTCAGCTGAACATAATAAAAAAACTCTAATTTTGATTTTGCAAATGTAAAAATTTTGGAAATTGCATCCAACTATAAAAAAATATTGTTTCTGGAAATGTTTCATATTAATAGAATAATAGATGTATAAATTATAAATCAGACACAAATCAGTTAAGTAATATTTATTGTAATCTGTTAAATTTAATGTGATCCTTTTTAATTCCATACTGTACATACTCCTCGTAGAAATAATTATTAGCACCTAAGATAGTTTACACTGATAAGGAATTTTTTCTGTTCCGATTTATCAGAATTTGTTGATAACGCTACATTGTTTGTGCTGTTGCGAACGGACAATGTTCAAATTTTACAGAGTTTGACCTACTTTCTTGTAAGTAATTTTAAAAAGTACCTAATGTTTCTTGTTTTGTTTTTTTTTTTTTTTGTTTTATATAAATTTTAACACAATATTTTAATTTTGTTTTCTGTTATGTTTCCATGAAGCTAATAAACATTGGCGAAATATTGAATTTAAGGAGTTTTTTTCTTATCCACTGACCGCTAGACCCGAAACCAAAACCTTTTTATAATTTATATACGGTCGATAATACCTACTTTATATATATATATATATATATATATATATATATATATATATATATATATATATATATATATATATATATATATATATATATATATATATATATATATATATATATATATATATATATATATATATATATATATATATATATATATATATATATATATATATATATATATATATATATATATATATATATATATATATATATATATATATATATATATATATATATATATATATATATATATATATATATATATATATATATATATATATATATATATATATATATATATATATATATATATATATATATATATATATATATATATATATATATATATATATATATATATATATATATATATATATATATATATATATATATATATATATATATATATATATATATATATATATATATATATATATATATATATATATATATATATATATATATATATATATATATATATATATATATATATATATATATATATATATATATATATATATATATATATATCTATATATATATATATATATATATATATATATATATATATATATATATATATATATATATATATATATATATATATTGTTGTTGCGAAAAAAATGATTCGTTTTTATTCAAATCACCTTTATAAAAAGTTCTATATAGAAATTGAAAAACTTTCTGACAAAATAATATTAAAATATTCGCAACAACAACAGCACCATCCGGAAAACATAAATAACGACCAATTGCGCAGATATAACCTTCGGCCCCGTGTGGTGGTATAAAAGGAAGCGTCGCAGTCACCAAAAGTCTCTATTCGGACGCGAGAAAATCGCCAAATGTGATTTTGGCGAAACGTCAGCAAAACTGTTCTTTTCAGAACGACAGTACTGAACGGATGTACACCCGGAACGAAAACACATTGTATGTTTCCATCCGTGAAGGAGTAAAAATCAACATATATATATATATATATATATATATATATATATATATATATATATATATATATATATATATTAGTAGTTTTACGGAAAAAAGTTACCCTTTATAAAAAGTTCTGCTTTCTGACAAAATCATACTTAGAATAAAAAACATATCTAGCACTAGATTCGTTGCTTCCTATCTGAAATCACTTCTTAAGGAATGTAAAACTTTGGCTTCTTACTGGCAAGTCCAGTTTCTTACTTTTGTTCCTACCTACATACCAGCAAAATTTCCTTATCGATTGTTGATAATGGCATTGTCACTGCCATTGTAGACCACAATATCGTATTACTTTATTGAAACATCAGTTTGAATATTATAGTAAAAAGAAATGCCGCAGAAATTAAGCAAAGAAGATAAAATTTAAATAATTTTAATTGCCGGAGAAAATTATAAAACATTTCGAGAAGCTGCAGACATTTTTAACAACAGACACCCCGATAAAATTATACATTTCACAACAGTGGGGAATATTCTAACTAAATTCAAGACTTTTGGAAATGTAGACAACAACTGTAACAAGAAACGGAGGTCATGGGTTGCGAATGACGAAACTACAAATCAACTAATGCTCTCTGTGATAGAAGACCCTAAAAAGTCCCTACGCAAAAAGTCAGCAACATTGCCAAATAACGGAGGCAAAGATACAGTTTCAAAAATATTGAAAGAAAACAGTTTTCGACCTTACAAACTAAAATTTATACATATCCTGAGACCAGGAGATTTTGAGCGACGGTTCAAGTTTTGCTGTCTGATACAAGGGGAGCTAGAAGAAGATCCTTTTATGGCAAGACGCATTATTTTTTACCGATGAAGCAACGTTTACTTCCAATGGGACTGTAAGTTCGCAAAACTGTCGTTGGTGGAGTGACGTTAATCCTAATTTTGTTATACAAACTCGTGATCAGTATTCATTCAAAACAAATGTGTGGTGCGGAATTTATAAAGATAGAGTAATTGGACCAGTTTTTTTCGACATAATTTAAATAGTCAACGCTACTCGGATTTTCTAAATACTTACTTGTACGATTTTATTCATGAACTACATATATGTGAGAAGTTCCAAATATGGCACCAGCAGGATGGCACACCATACCACGGAGCAAGGGATCTAAGACAATACTTAAATTTTATCTTTAATGGACGAGTAATCAACATATGTATGTAATATTTTCTGGCCAGCTAGATCTCCGGACTTGAACCCTCTTGATTATTTCTTTTGGGGCTACTTAAAAGAGAAAGTGTATCTAAAGAGGTCATTTCAGAATGTTGATCATTTGGATAGGGTAATTAGGGAAGAGATACAGGCCATAACGCCTGCTATGATTAGAAACGTTTTAAGAAAATTTTCCGTAAGAACGGTTACCTGTATGGAAAGAGATGGTGGATATGTTGAGGCAAATGTGCAGTGACGGAACAGTTAGTTTTTATTGTTAATTAAGTTATTTACGTGTAATATTTATTAGAATTAAAATTAGTGAAGTTATTTTCTACATTTCCAAAAGTCTTGAATTTAGTTAGAATATTCCCTACTGTTGTGAAATGTATAATTTTATCGGGGTGTCTGTTGTTAAAAATGTCTGCAGCTTCTCGAAATGTTTTATAATTTTCTCCGACAATTAAAATTATTTCAATTTTATCTTCTTTGCTTAATTTCAGCGGCATTTCTTTTTACTATAATATTCAAGCTGATGTTTCAATAAAGTAATACAATATTGGGGTTGACAATAGCAGTGGAAATAAGGAAATTTTGCTGGTATGTAGGTAGGAACAAAAGTCAGAAACTGGACTTGCTAGTAAGAAGCCGAAGTTTTACATTCCTTAAGAAGTGATTTCAAATAGGAAGCAACGAATCTAGTGCTAGATATGTTTTTTTATTCTAAGTAAGATTTTGTATTACATTTTGCTATAAAATAAAAATTAAAAGTACTTTTCTCTTGAGTCAATTTCGATTCTTTGGAATTTTTGACCACCCTGTATCTCAAGTTTGAATATTTTAATATTATTTTGACAGAAAGCAGAACTTTTTATAAACAGTAACTTTTTTCCGTAAAACTACTAATAAAAAAGTTTCCCATATGTAGAGAACTTAAGTAGACACACTGTATATATATAAATCATAAGAAATTTTTTTATCCAAACAGCTTCAACAGAAGGTGCCTCATCGCATCGCTGCAGACAAATTTGGAAGCACACGATTACACGGTTAAGCAGGCGGTCGATGACACGGGTTCAATAATTGTGCAGATTGCCATCGAACTTGCTGCATGGAGTAGATTTGCTTATGTTGTTGATTGCTAAGGCCACAGAGATCCTGAATGTTTATTTACGCAAATCGGGTAGAGAAAACAAGGAGGATGTCTCCTATTCGCCTCAGAGTTTGCAATATATCGATGCTGTTGCGAAAAATATCTTATTTGTGCATGCCTTCAGTGGATTTGACACTAAATCGGCGTTGTTTAATCAAGATAAGATTCGATTCCTCAAAACTTTAGAAAGAAACCCCACGTACCAGATGCGATTCAGGTATTTGACGACCCCAATGCAGAATTAACGAAAGTCGTTGCAGCTGGCGAATAGTTTAAGTTGAGGTAGTATGGTGCAGGAAGCGAATATCGTAAGTTGGACAATCTGCGGTATACGAACTTTATACGGGCCGTTTCCAAGAATTTATTATATCTCGTGGCGCTGCTACCAACATCCGATGCGTGCCATTATCATTCATTGCGTATAGAGCTGGCGAAGAGTTCAGAAACCTCCAGAAGATTATGGATGACAAAAAACACCCACAGGACTGGACGCAATACGAATCACAAGGGAATCAACTCCAGAGGTTTTCCTTACAGGCATCTCGGGCAGATGACAGAAAGGTTGTGGACCTGCTTGTAGTTGCCGAGGATTAAAATGTTCAGTTCTTTGTTTACACTGTACTGGGACGTCGTGCGAAAACATTCCTGACGTGATTGCATTAGACGACGACAATGCAGAAAATGACGAAAACCTTTCCGATCAGGTACAGGGCGATGAGGACCAAACAGGCAACGCCGAGTTGGCCGTCTCTGGCTCGGAATTTATGTCTGAGGATGATCAAAATAAACTCAAACTTTGAAATTGAAAATGATATCTTCTTGCATCATGTATGCACAAAAATAATAACTATGGCGCTTAGGTCATTAATAATAAGGAAATATTGACCGCAGATAATGATAACGCAGGCCAACACACATTTTGGTGCTTGCGATTTTTTAACTGTTCCTGGGTAATTTTTGGATGCAGAATGTAAATAAGTTCTCAGATTCTGTCTATCAGATCTAGTTTAAAAGAAAAATTCCCCTTATTCTTCACTACAATCACCTAAGTTTTCTGGAAAACGATCTAGGTGGCTGTAGAGGTAGTGAACTTTTATACTCTTTATACTCATGTTACAGCCGAGAATATTAAAATTTGAAAGCATAGTTTCCACTAATTCTACGTAATTCTCTGCTTTATGAGTGCCAAGAAAATTTTGTACTACTTGAACAAATGAACACCAAGCGTTAGATTCAGTCTCGTTCATTGGTGTGGTTAATTGTGGATCTTTAACAAGTTGCCTTATTTGAGGACCATCAAATATACCAGCTTTTAGTTTTTCCGTGCTAATGCCAGGAATTTACGTGACAAATACCCAAAACAATTTCCATCTCGATTTAAAGCCTTCACAAATTGCTTCATTAGGCCTAGCTTGATATGCAAGGGCGGAAGTAAGATTTTTCTCTTGAAACCAAAGGTTCGTTGATCACGTTTTGTTTTCCTTGAATCATGACATCTCTTGAAGGCCAATTTTTGTTAACCTAGTGCTCATTTTTAGCTGTGCTGTCCCAAAGGCAAAAAAAACAAGGATACTTTGTATAACCACTCTGCTGTCCAAGGAGGAAATTAACCATTTTTAAATCAACACAAATTGCCCACTCATGTTCTTCGTATTTAATTTTTCTCAAAACTAATGCAATTATTTCATATTCTTCCTTCATGGTAGTAGAATGACCAATAGGAATTGAGCCATATTTGTTACCGTTATGTAAAAGAACACATTTTAAACTACGTTTTGAACTGTCAATAAAAAGGCGTCAATCATCTGGAGTGTATTCAGTCAAACCCATTTTTTCTAAGACCCCTTTTATATTGTTACAGAATACCAAGTCATTTTCCTGAGCGAAAAAAGGCAGTAGATCCTTATCTCTTTTACGATAAAATGTAATATTAGTACCTGGACAAAGTAGATTTTTTCTTTTAATCTGGATGCAAGTAATTCAGCGGATTCCTTTGAGAGATCCTGGTCTCTTATACGATCGTTTAGTTCTTCTTGATTGAAACACTGCGGAGTTGCTAAATCTGCTTCAAATTCGCTGTCGTTTTCTGACTGAATTCTTTGAACTTCGTCAGACGTTGATGTTTCTGTATTATCTTCTGTCAGTTCGGGTAGACTGCTGAATGATGGAACGGATATTTCTTCCGAATGCGCTACAGGCCTTCTTGCAGAATCTAGATCAGGATATGTCCATTTGTGTCTATTGTTTCTATTTATGCCTTTAATATTAACGAGACAAAAATAGCAGTCGTCATGATGGTTTCGCGGTTCTCTCCAAACCATTGGTACACCAAACTTTAGGCACTTCCTCTTTCCAGTTCTCCATTGTCGCAAATATTCAGCACATGTTTTACATATGAAATGTGGGGCTCAAGATTTATCTTGATCTCCTAAATGAACGAGAAAATAGGCAAGATAATCTCTTTTCACAAAGTCAGAAATCGTTTTTCTGCTCTCTTTCAAAGTGTATTCACCACACACATAACAAAAAACATCGGGATGATTTACACAGGTAGGTCTGCTTGTGGACGCCATTGTTTCAGTTTAGTGTCTTGATACTACAAAACGACCAAAATTTACACAAAATGATAGCACAACTTTACTTGGGAAAACTCAGTAATATACTAAATCGAGTATAGCCAAGCAGGTATAGAAGGATCTGGTCATAGGCAATTACAAGTGTAAAAGTAATTAAGAGCAGTGTATTAAGTAGTTCCTAGTATAGGAACATTGGGTCAGGGAAAATTCCAAGTATCCATTTAGATTCTGGGAAATTTCTATTTTGACCATTAAGTACATATTTATCTCTTTCTTTGTTGTCCTTTATCAGAGAAAAATATCAATTAACCTGTAACCTATATCTCAAAAGCTAGAGCTGATAGAAAAAATCTGGTGGCATTTTTGGAATCAGCACATTAAAAACATCTAAAATCAGATGTTAGATTTACGGCACCAAATTTTTGTTTTTATTTTGTTACCCTGTGTAATTAAATTCATATCGGAGTATGTATCGACGCGCTTCAAAATATCGAACCTTTTATTATATGACTAAATGTATCAAATCTGGCATGTGAAGACTCAGAAAACAATACTCTTTTAGAAAAAAAAAAGTATTACAAAATTGTTTAATAGCGATCTTCATCTTAATCCGAGATGAAATTCTGATTTTGAAGAAAATTACAAATCAACCCCCAACTTTGGCGCGCCGTAGAACAGAAACTATTGGTAGCAGACAAAGGCCAAATTGTTCACAATTTTGTTATCTGCATATTTTATTTGAACTTTTTTTCGATAGCACTTACCACAACGGCTGTATAGCGTCGCTAAGCAGACTTTTCATCCCCCCACACGTCGAGCGGAAGCCCCCCGAGGTCACAAACTCAGGTGTACTTTCAAGTAACCTTTGTCTACCATCCCACCAAATTTCATTTCTTTCCGACCCTTTGCCATTAGAAATCACTGCCTAGACTAAAGATGGTTTTCAATTTAGTATGCGTTTGTAGATGAGTTATAAGCTTTGAATTAGGTCATACGCCTTTCTCCCTATGACATTATAAAGACAGGTAGAGCAGCAAATATTCATGTCAGGCATAGCAGTCAGTGTGTTAATTTGAAACGAAAGTAAACATAAGAGGAACTTTTTAGAAAGATTTATAATCAACAGCAAAAGTTATGGTACCAGAGCTCTAACCAATTGCGCTATCGTACGACTGAAAAGCAATTCGTTAGAACTTGTACATATTCATACCACCATACTTTTGTCTTTCTAAAAAAAAATATTCGCAGTTTAAAAACAAACTGGTAAAATACTTCTATTCATAATAGGAACTTGTTAAATTGGAGATAATTGGTTTTTGTGTAAAGCGAGCACTAAATTTATGAACTAAATCTTTTTCATTTAAATTAACATAACATTAGAAAATGTAACCCTTCTTATGACATCCTGAGTATATATATATATATATATATATATATATATATATATATATATATATACTACGCATCAAAATTAACGCACCACTATTAATTACACAGCATTTCAATGTGGATTTTATTGCGAACCGCTGAACGGATTTTGATGATTTTTTTTTAAATGTAGATTTGTTTATCGCTAAAAACGCCGCGATGTGAGTTTTTATTAAAATTTTAGTTTTGAGCATATACAGGGGCCAACAATGAGAGTAATTTTTCTCCAGAATATTTGAAACACCCTGTGGATTGTTTCAGCCGTAACAGCGGGTATACACTTGTTGCAAATTATAGCCCCATGTTTTCTTAACAATTTGGTTTTTGTTTTATGTCAATATCTCTATTTTTAAATAAAATACAGAGCAAAAGATTAAAGTGCACTAGTTTATTTTAACAATTCAACATCTTAAAATAAATGAACAAGTTTGATAAACTGTCATGTTTGTTTATTATGTGTCAATTTTATCTTTGAAAAGTGTTAAAATTTTGGCTATGGAGCGTCAAATAAGGAATTTGTCTCGTAACGAATGCGTAGCAGCAATTACATTGGCCGAGGAAGGATTAAGCTACCGTGCTATAGCTGGGAGACTGGGAGTTTCTCATTCATCAATATCGCGCGTTGTCCACCGTTTTAAGCAAACTAACGATCATAACTAACCGACGCCATGGGCAAGGAAGGCACCGAGGAACAACAGTGAACCAGGATCGTTTCATTCGGCTACGCCCTTTGAGAGAACGTTTTGTAACAGCAAGAAATCTTCAGGTACAACTTAACGCTACACATAACGTCCAAATAAGTGTATCCACTGTACGACTTGCAGAACAGAATATAAGATTCCGAATTCCAGCAAGAGGGCCGAGGTTAAACGCAAATCATCGTAGAGCGAGACTGCAATTCGCCAGATAGCATGTAAACTGGAATCTTGAGGATTGGGAGCGAGTCTTGTTTACGGACGAGTCGAGGATTTGTTTGTACAACTCCGACCGACGCGTACGAGTACTACGCAGGCCAAATGAGCGTTATTCACAGTATAACATTCGTCAAACCATGCTATTTAATGGAGGTTCTGTAATGGTTTGGGGAGGAATTTCTTTAACTGCCCGAACAGAACTTATTTCTTTATATGGTGGTCTATTGAACAGTGAACGGTACATTACTGACATCTTATCCGAACATATTGTTCCTTTTGCTCCTTACATAGGCCAACATTTCTTGTTATGCACGACAATGCAAGACCCCACGTCGCTCGTATAGTGCAAGAGTATTTACATGAGGTGGGTATTGAGACTCTGGACTGACCTGCAAATATTCCAGACCTCAACCCTATTGAATATTTGTGGGACATCATAGACAAACAACTTAGAAACCATCAGCCCTTACCTGCCTCTCTTGAGGACATTCAAAATTTTGTCACAAATTTATGGAACAACATTGATCAAGAGCAGATTAGAAGCCTTGTGTCTACTATGAGTTGTCGATGTGAAGCCGTTGTTCAGAGTAGAGGCGGAAACACGCGATATTGATATTCTCAATTTTTTCTTATTTTGTCCTTGCCACCAATATTGTTATTATTGTTATTTTTAAGTTGTTAAATTGTTAAAATGTGCTGTAGTGCGCTTTAATCTTTTACTGTGTGTTTTATTTAAAAATAGAGATATTGACAGGGGCGTGTAGTCCATGGAAGCAAGGGAAGCAGTGCTTCCCCCAAAAAAATTACAAAACATCTTCTAAAATGTAATTTTTAAAATAGGAAACCATTAATTTAGTTTATATTAAAAATGCTAAAATATTATCTTAATTATCAAGCCCATAATAAATGCGGCCTTGACTCCGACCGAGCCACAATAGAAAATCGAATAGAACCTATGCGGGCCGCTAGCTTCTCTGCAGCCAAGTCCTGTATGCTTGATTTCCTGTGAATCGAGCCAGAGGTTATAGAACTTTCCACCGGCTGCTTGCAATTTTTGCATTTCAGTCGCGTGCTTTAAGTGGGGGCGGAAGCTATCGTTGCAGTAGGTTCTTTGTTTGAATGGCTATCCGTGTGTTGTGTGATACGTACGTCGCGTCGTGTATGGTGCGATATGGAAGACAATAATACGGACGTGGATATGCAAATACCGTCAACTTCGGCTGTCGGTAATAACGTTGAAAATGTTGGAGAATTTAGTAAGAAGAGTGTGTGTGAATGTGTGGTGTGTGTCTTAACAATAAAGGGATTTTCAACATTAAACTTCTCTGATAAGCTTCAAATAATTTCCAAAGGAAGGGCAAAACCGCCTATGAAAAATTTAACCACAATAATGAAAAACTGTATAAGATATTTTTATCCGGAAAAACAATACGAACAATTTAAATGGCTAACAGGGTGTGAAAATATAAGTAAATTATTTTGTTGGGCATGTTTACTTTTTGAAAATGAAAAAGGTCTCTGGAATAAAACTGGTTTTTTCCGATTTAAACAATTTCTATATAGCTGTAAAAAGACACATTATGTCAAAAGCGCATTTGAAGGCCGTCGTAAAAGAAAAAGTCTTCGGCAAAACCAGAATTGAACACGCCCTTAATAAACAGTTGGAAATTAGTCACCGCTAACACAATGAACTAGTCGATAAAAATAGGCAAATATTAAGAAGACTTATCGATGTTGTTTGTTTTCTCGGACAGCACGAATTGGGATTTAGAGGTCATGACGAAACAATGGAATCTTCAAATAGAGGAAATTTTTAAGATTTACTTAGTTTAATAGTTAAATATGATGATTGCTTGAAAAATCATTTAGAGCAGTCTAGCGTTTTTCGCGGAACGTCGAATCGAATCCAGAATGATTTAATTTCCGCTGTTGCAACCATTATTCTAAAAAGAATTAAGCAGGAGATTGGCGAGGCGCGGTTCATTGCTATTGTTCTGGATGAAACAACTGATATTACTAATTTTAGCCAATTATCTATAGTAATACGGTACGTTAAAACAGACGGAAGTATTCAAAAGCGATTTTTAGGTTTTAAGAATGTGTCCGAAAATCCTACAGCAGATGCATTATATACTATTATTATATATATGATGGAGCTGCAGTGATGGCAGAACAATTAGGGGGTCTGCAAGCTAAAGTTCGAGAAACTTTCCCAAGTGCTGTGTTTGTCCATTGTTTTGCTCATAAATTAAATTTAGTTTTATCCCAGTCCATCAATCACATTAAAGAGTGTAAAGTATTTTTCGTTACTTTAAGTGACATGGCTGCTTTTTTTCCAAGTCAACAAAAAGTACACAAGCTTTGGACTCCATTGTCTACAAACGATTGCCCAAAGTAGCTCCTACTAGGTGGAACTATAATGGAAGACTTGTGTTAACAGTATCTGAAAATCGTGAATCACTGATTAAACTATTTGAGAATATAATAGAAAATAATGAAACGTGGATCTCAGAAGCAATAAATAGTTCGAGGAGGTTTTTGGACTGTTTGAAACGAGATTTTAATTTTAATTATTTGTTGAACATATTTTCAGAAATATTTCCATTCTCGGACGATGTTTTGAATATATTACAAACTAAAACAAATGATATCGCTTTTTACCTAAAAAAAGTGGATGATTTTAAGTCCATATTATGCCAAAAAAGAGATAACTTTGACTTATTTTGGGAGAAAACAATGACGTTAAATGTAGAGCCACAAGCCAAGCGTCTTCGAACAGACAAAGTGAAGATGTTCAAAAATCATACAGACACCTCTTTTATGAAATAATCGATCAAATTCAGCAACAAATAAACTATAGATTTAACGGTTTAAATGATTTTAAATTGCTCGAGCTCTGCAATTTTGATGCATTTAAAGGAAAAACTTTTCCAGAAGATGCGTTTAAATCTCTTCTTCTTCATTATGGCCAGTTCTTCGACCGAATGTTACTGCGATCTGAACTAAAAGTGATTTACGAAACTGATGACATTAGCGCAAATAGTAACGCTAAGGAACTAATGCAATTTTTAAAAGACAAGGAGCTGGAAGATGCCTACACCGAAATTGTGTGAATTAATATTGACAATACCTGCCACAAGTTCATCAGTAGAACGCAATTTTTCAACACTTAAACGTATAAAAAATTTCGTGAGAAATTCAACGGGGCAGGAGAGACTTTCGCATACATCGCTGTTGTCCATTGAAAATAAACTTCTCAAAAATATGTCGGAGCATCGACGTTTTTATGATGACGTCATTGACGAATTTGCGAAAAATGATCAAAGAATCGAATTACGTTACAAATAGGTAAGTTTCTAAAAATTGCTTCCCTTTCTTAAAATTTCACCGCACGCCTCTGGATATTGACATGAAACAAAAACCAAATTGTTAAGAAAACATGGGGCTATAATTGGCATCAAGCGTATACCCGCTGTTACGGCTGAAACGATCCACAGGGTGTTTCAAATATTCTGGAGAAAAATTACTTTCATTGTTGGCCCCTGTATATGCTCAAAACTAAAATTTCATTAAAAATTCACAAACTAAACAAGTCTACATTTAAAAAAAAAATTCATCAAAATCCGTTCAGCGGTTCGCAAGAAAATCCACGTTGAAATGCTGTGCAATTTATAGTGGTGCGTTAATTTTGATGCGTAGTATATATATATATATATATATATATATATATATATATATTATTAGAAAAAAATAAAGAAACTTTCGTCTTCCTATAGACAAATTAATAAATATTATATTACTTTTATACCATTTGTAAAAAATCTTGATTATTTTAGGAAAGGTATCCCGTTTCTGCTGGTAGATAATTTTGGGTTAGTGAATTTCTCTCCTACGCTGAGGACAATATATTTTCACATATCGCTTTCCCCACTTAGCTTTAAAAATAAAATTTAAAACAAGTACCTACATTTCAACATACCATTTTCACATTTAGCGACCAAAAATTAATAAAAATAAATGCCTTTTACACCACAGTCGCAAATGGCTGTAAACTAGTGTTATCGGAAACAATGACACGAACCTTCTTAGAGGTTACTGAAATTGGTATAATGGCAGCTTTTTCACCTGGAAAAATGAATGGTTCTGATCTGATCAGTGTCCGAAATTTACATGAAAATCATGATAATCGTTCGCCCAATCACTGGCTGTAAAAGCTACTTAGTTATAGTTTCGGCAAATTTAGCCTAATATGAACGCTGATTTTTCGAAAATCTTGCAGCAGAAAAAATATAGATTTAATTGTCTACTGGTAAAATACTTCCAAAAACCTTTTTGCAGGTAGACTAACTTTTTTGTCAAATTTATTTGCCAATCAGTCGACAAAAATTACATGAAAATTAGATTGCCTACCAGCAGAAAACAGGAATACATGAATATTAGCAAAATTACACAGTTTCAATGTTTTATGTGGAAAATATATTGCTGCTCTCTCTCGGAGAGAAAATTTTGAAGCGAAAATCACTGTCGAACTAGCACTTAGACTATTCTAGCTTAATATTTTTTTAAACACATCACTGCTTGGAAAATCTAAAATTATATTTAGGTATAACATAAGTTACATCTATAAATACATGTCTTTATGTATCAATGTGAGTAGAAAATTAATTAAAATGGTATACTAAACAGGGTTGATAAAAGTTATATCTATGTACGTCTTTTATGGTGTTTATTAGAAAATAAAGTGCTATACTCCAATATAACAGAAAAATGTTTTTTTGGGATGATCGCTAGATCGAAAAAAATCGATTTTCTATTATATTATTTTATCCCTTCCTCGGGACTACTAATAATTTTATAAAGAAACAAGTTAGAAACAAACTAATAATTGTAATAAGTTTAAACTCACCAATGTGGGTTTGCTTTAAAACAAAAATATTCCATGAAGGAGACACACATTTAGAGGCACCTAACCATAATTCTGTTTATTTAAATGTTTTACAAATACATACTTTATAGCGAAAATTGAAATTAAAAACTTTTAAAAAGATGAAGTAATTCGTCCATATTATCTCTAAGAGACCTGGTTTAATAATTGTAGAAAAGAAAAACAATATATCATCATCATATCTAAAATGCATTAAGAACCTAATAGTAATGTATTTACTTTAAACTGTTTTATTCCAAACCAACTTTACAAGTTTATTACATGGAATGTAACATATAACAATAGAAAATAATAATAATAAATCAAAATACAAGAGTTCTAACCACACTACACCATAACTTGTTACGTTCTGGAAGCGCGTTTCGCTAACCAAGTAAGCATCATCAGCAGATGATATAAACTAAATAAACCAGTTTATATCATCGGTATTTTGATCTATCTTCCACCACAGGTTCCAGTGTTAGGAAATAATAATAAAGTTGTAATAAATGCAAAAAACTCCTATGTTATAATTCAATAAAATATAAAACTAAGTTGAAGTAAATATTTCTATTCATTTTTATTTTTGTAAAAAATGCATTTTTCATTGTTTTTTAAATATTGATAATTTTCTTGTATGTCTTATAGTCTCTGGTAAGTTATTATATATTTTTAAACCATCGTGCAGAATTAAGCGTAAGCGATGTCTTGTATCGTGATTATGTAAAAAATTAGATTTTTTAAATACAATATTTAATTTTTTTCCATTATTAAGAATAGAGTGTATTAAAATTCAAATTTTGAAATTATAAATCTTTTGGTATTGTAAGTTTAAAAATCCGTTAGGTTTGAAGTTTTATTTTGCAATTGGTTTAAAGGTTTAATATGTGACGAACAAGCAGAACCCCAAATTGAAATTAAATATTGGAATTTAGAATATATTAAAGAATAATATATATTTTTTAAGAATTTTAATGGTACGTAATATCTTGCTTTGTATAATACTCCTATTAATGGAGTTATAGCGGTTCCTATACTCTGAATATGGTCTTTCCAACTTAAGTTTTCATCTATAATTAATCCTAAAAATGTTGTTGTGTTTGAATATTTAATTTTGCTATTGTTTATTACTATTGGGGAAATACCAGAATTTATCTTTACTTATTAACATAAAAGAAGATTTACTAAAATTTAATGATAGTTTGTGAGATTTAAGCCAATAACAAATTAATTGTAAATAATGTTTTATATAAAAAAAATAATTCATTTAAATAATCAGCAAAATAAATAATTGTTGTGTCATCCGCAAACAATTGAATATTGCCTTTTAAATTTAATTTAGAAACTGAATTTATATAAATTAAAAATAAACTGTCTGCGTTTACCTAGATAATTTTTAAGTAAATTATACATATTGCCTCTTATTCCAATATTATATAATTTTCGTAAAAGAATATGCGATAATATATCAAATGCCTTACATAGATCCAAGGATAGGAAACAGCATTTTTTATTATCATTAACTTTAATTTCTGTTATGACATCCATAACAGCTGTTTCCGTATCCCTGAATCTGCGAAAGCCATATTGTTTATTAAACAGTACAACAACAACAAACAATTTTCATTTTCCAAATATTGATTTAATCTATAATTAATAATTTTTTCTGTTATTTTAAAAAACACTGGTAATATAGATATTGGTCGATAATTATTACATTCATATCGTTTTTCACATTTAAATATTGGAATTATCTTAGCAATTTTCATTTTCTCTGGAAAAATACCTTTATGAATAGAAATTTTTGTTAAAAAAATTAATCCTTTTTTACATATTTAATAATTTTAATATTAATATTGCCAAAACCAGCAGCTTTTTTAGCATCTAAACCATCAATATTTTCTTCCATTTCATCATTTGAGATATCTTCCTGATCAATAAAAAAAGTCTTCTCTTCTGTGGATTCAATATAGTCACTCATCGGTTGAATTTTATTTGCAAGTTGTTCTCTTATATTTACAAAGTGATTGTTCATTTCTTCACCTATAATTTGGGTATCTTCGATTTTCCTATCATTAACCAATAGATAATCAATATTTGTTTTTGTTTTTCTTGTTTGATTTGTTAAAATAAAATTTAAATTATCCCAAATAAGTTTTTGGTTTTTACTTGAAAATTGTTCTTAAAAATAATTTTGTTTGGTTTTTCTTATTTCTTTTTTGACAAATTTGTTATAGCCGTTATAGATTTCTTCAAAATATTTGTTATTGGGGTTAGTTTTCTTATTTGTATAAAGCCTATCTCTGTATTTAATTAACTTTGCTAATTCAAGACCGAACCATGGTTTGGAATTTTCTTTTAGTTTTGCAGATGTATTGTAAGAACTTTTTTCAAGTTGTAGGTCTATTATTTTATCAGAATTAATCAAAACGTGATCTATTAGTGTTGAGCTGTTAGTAGTTTCTCCATTGGAGGAATATATGTCTAATAAGGTTTTTGTTTCATTGCTTTTATTTTGTAGAAGATTAATGCTCATGTCGCCGATAAAAATACACTCTGTTTTTAGTTTATTTAACTTTTCCATTTTTTCATCTAATAATTTTAAAAAAACCTGTTTGTCGAAAGTGGTTTGTATATTCCGCACGAGAGTAATTTAGGTAATTTAAATTCTATTGCAATGTATGATATATCACATTCAATTCTTTCTAGAACTTCAATGTTAATATTGTTTTTGACAAAAATTCCCAATCCTCCGCCTCTTTCGTTTCTTGTGGCATATATTGATTTAAAGTTTTCAAAATTATAATACTTTTCTTCGTGTTTTTTAACCCAAGTTTCGGTTAATACAATCACTTGAACATTTTATTCATCAGCTAGAATTTCGATATCATCTAATTTGTTTTTTACTGATCTTGAATTTAAATATAAAATTTTGAGAAAATCCCTTGACTTTGTTTTTTAATTATTGTAGACTATTTTTTGTTGAGCTTCTTTTATCTTATCTTTGTGAATTTGACATTCGTCGCTATGTGCGGAATGTTTGATATTTATGTTTCTATTAAATTTTGAATTAAAATTTTTACAGTTTATACAAGAAGGGTTTTCTTTATTACAATGTCAAACTATGTGAGAACTGGAACAATATGAACATATTTGGTTTTGAGTGCAATTTTTAGATGCGTGTACATATTTACAGTATTTCTAGCAAATCAAAATCTTCTTTTGTTACACATTTGTCCCATTCTAAAGACAGTTCCCTATTTACCAATATTTCAAATGTTTTACCTTCTGCTTCGATATATATTACATATTTCTTTGCGAATTTTGATTGCCTAATAAATACGATTTTAATTTTATCATCTTTTGTTATGTATCCCATTGCCATTAATTCTTCAGTTAGTTCATTGGTGGTATACGATTTTTTAGATCCCAGTAGAGCTATTCTTAATAATTTGATTTTAGAAATTTGATTGGTATAGTTTTCATTTAATTTTTCTTCTGATGCGTTTTTAATATTTACCAACTCTTCTTTTGTTTGGGCTTTTATTACTATGCTATACTTTTTTTCTAAATTTTCTAGTTTTAATAGGAAAATTCAAGTTTTTTACTTATCTAAAATATTTGTTTTCTTAAAAATAAGTTTTCTTGCTTCAAATTATTTACTACTAAGTTTCATTATTATTAATTTCACCTAAACAAGTTATACATTGCCATGTCTTCTAATTCTTTTTCATATCTAGTGCTTGATTTTCAGACATATTTGAACATTTTAAACAAAACCAGTTTTCACATATACAGCATTGGATCAAATAGGATTTTTTGTTAAATTTAATAGAACAGCTTGAACATATATTTTCATTTTCAATAAATTTTTGAATCTGAAGATTATTTGCTTTTGAAATTTCTATTTCTTGAGTTTTATTTTCCTTTGTAGTACCTGCTGCCATCTTTTCTTGTGGTAGATATTTTAAAATTCTTCATAAATTCATTAAATTTATGATCTTTTGGGTATTTTAATGATAAATATACATAGTCCGAATCAAATTCTTGTTTCGACTCTGCACTTTGACTAACATATTCAGACGACGTTGACAATGACATTTTTTCTTTTTTTAACTTCTATTTTCAAGGGTTTAACTAAGTTTTTGCTTTGTAATTCGGGTTCTTTTGTAAATTTTCTTGATAAAACTTCTAAATTTGATACATTTTCTTTTGACGCAATTACAACTTTATTTACCTTTGTTACTTCTTGAAAATGTTTAATTAAGCACTAAAAAGCCTACCTTAAAACGACAAAAACATGTAAAATATATAAAATTGGCACATACAACTACATAATTAGCCAAACACTAAAGCGAAGTTATGTCTTCCAATAACAAATGATGGATGGAACTCTATCCTTACCATGGACAAAGTTTTTTAATTAGTTTTATAATATTTTTATTTATTTGTTGTTGGAAGACATACCATAATCTAATTATGTAGTTGTATGTGCCAGTTTTATAAATTTTACATGTTTTTGTTGCTTTAAGGTAGGCTTTTTAATGCTTAATATATTTAATACATTATTATTAGGTTCTTAATGCATTTTAGATCTGATGACGCCTGTTTACTTGGCGAAACATGTGTTATCATAGCATTTTTTTCACTGTATTAAATCACTTGACTGTGACCGAGACATTGTTTTTCTTTTCTGCAATTTTTAAAAAGATGTCATTTTGTTTAGTGGCAAACACGTTTTTCGAGAATTTTTGAACATGATAGTGGAGGGGGCGTTATTTTTAACATGAACAAAGAAATAGAGAGAGTATACTGATTAATAGTTTGAAGGCACAACACAGAAGGATGACAGGTTGCCTATCTCACAATGGTGTGTATACAATGCTCAATCTAATTTATAAAGAATGTACAGAGCAATATAATTATTATATAATAATAATTAGTGGTGTAAGTGTAAGAGGTCAGGAAACCTAAACTTATCCCCCTAACTAATTATTATTATATAATAAATATATTGCTCTGTATATACTTTTATAAATTAGATTGAAATAGGTTGAGTACTGTATACATACCACTGTAAAATAGACAACCTGTCATCATTCTATGTTGTGCCTTCAAACTATCAATCAGTATACTCTCTCTATTTCTTTCTTCATGTTAAAAATAATATTTCTATCTTTTTCACTCTCGCCCCCTCCACTTTCATATTCAAAAATTCTCTAAAAACATGTTTGTCACTAAAAAACAAAGTCCCATAATGGATACCTTTTTCAAAGTTTTTAATAATTTTAGATAAACATGATGGTTAGTTACAACTAATTTTTGAAACTATTTTATGCAGTTTAGAATTATTTAATTATTAACTGGGATGTACAAAAATAGCATTTTCTGTGGTATACAAATTTCAAAAAAATACTCATTCATTTGCAGTTTTATATAAATGTTTTGAAAGAAAGGCAAGGCAATTTCGTTAATATTTTTTCTTCTAGCATTCAACACCTTCCCTTTGTGGTGAGTGGTAATGTACAATGTCAAGTTTCATACAAGTACAATACAAATTATGAACTGGCACACTATAATCTAAAATAAGGTTACTGCTACTAATACTATCTCATTTTTATTTGGAATGTAGTGCCGACCAAAGCAGACGGTTTCCTTTCTAATATGCAAATTTAATTTTGGTAATATTCGAGCTCATTAAGAATAACCACAAATTATGATTCACCTCGATAGTGCAGTGGTGTGTCCGATTCCTTTTTGAGTTTCCTGGTGCCTTTACACTCGGGATAGGCCTGAATTATACACGTTTCGGGCGTTCCCATTTGTGCGTCTTTAGAATTTCCCATTTTGTACGAACCTATTTTGGAAATAAAAAGTTTGCTTATTTTGGTAACATTTTAATCTTTCATATCTCCTTTAGTTTTAAAATTAATCGTATGAACTAAAAAACCAATTGTTGGGTTGCTTAAAAAGTTTTTTTTGTAGTAGTTCAGAAAAAAACAACAGGACTATCAATTCTATAAGATATCACCGTAAGTTGATTTTGTTAAATGTGAGACCGTGTATATTACATCTATAAAACGAGCCTCACGTTGCTGACTATAAATATACCAGTTTTATTTTTAAAAACATCCCAGAAATTTGAGGGAAACCGTGCCATAAGAGGCAACGTATTTCCATCGACTCCACTATGTAACTCTAACACACTGACTCTTATGGTATGGTGTTTTTCTTAAATTTCGGGCGACTTTGAAGATAAGGTTATCAAACCAGGTATATTTATAATCTGTCCCATTTAAAAAAAATACGACTCTCCAATTTGTTTTTTGTTTTATATGGCTAAGTTTAAACCTTTTTTTTGTGACGATAGGGAATGCATTTACACACGAAACCCCCTCTAATGGGGATAGACAGTGTGGAACTCGCTCCCCCATCAGGTTTTTATACCTTAGTCAGAGATCGCAATACCCACTAACTCTAACTGGCCCCCATCCGATGGATCATCATTGGGCAAGCCCAAGGTTAGTGGCAGTCTGGAACCTCCCTCGGCACGGTGTCTGTGTGACGCCTCGCGTTACTAATGTCATCTGAAAATTAAAAGAGTATTAATATTAATATTGTCTTCTTGCCTAAGTTATGTTGCTTCTTTGCTGTTCTCCTCCTTTCGTCCATTCGGTGTGCCACCGCCAGTGTCCTTCCGTCTAGTCCGTCTGGTGGTCTAGGTGAGTAGAAATATCCTCTTCTTTACCCTCAGGGACATTGCTGTCCCGTGCACCAAGCAGTGAGTCCATGTCTTGGTCTCCTGTATTATTGTAGTTTAGAGCTAGTGGATCGTAGCCTACCAGGTCACGTAAGTTTTCATTGTGGTGATTTTTGCAGCATAAAATCTTCGACTGGAGCCCATTGAAGACCTCGTTACAAATCCTCGTTCTTGACAAACTCCGCGGCATCTGCCGCCATCCTGATCAGTTTGTTTTCAGTCCTCATAAGCTTCAAAAGATTGTGCTTTGAAGAATACCCGAAAGCTGTGGAACCAGCCTCACTCTTTCGACATAGCATTGGATAAAGCTTATTCATTGCCTGTCTAATTTTAGTCCTCGCTGCATCGATGTGTTTGGTTCATGTCAGCCTGTCCATGATCTTCATTAGGTATTTGTTCTCGTTAACTCATGGGATTTTCACTTTTCCAACTCGGATTCCGGCTCTGAGAGTCATTCTCCTTCGTTGGAATAGGGCAACTTGGAACTTCTGAGGATTGATCATCACTGGTGAAAGCTGTTAATGTCATCTTGTAGTCATCTACTCAGGATGCGGGGCTTCTGCTTTTATGTAGGATAGCTGTGTCGAACGATCTGTCCCTCAGATAACTGCGTATCAGCTTAATACTTCCTCTCTCGTATCCGGCCACTGACATTTTGTACCTCAAGCCACATTCGGTTAAAGGCCCCCTCAATGACCAGGAAGACTGCCCGTGGCCTCTCTGTTGCTGAATTCCTTGGTGGTATTTAATGTACTCTTCTAGTAGCTCTTAGCTTAGTGCCCGGTATGCAGAGCTAATTTTGATTGTACCTCTGCGTGTGTTGACCTCTATAGAGATGGCGTCTAGCTCCACATCCTCCTCCAACATATTATGGACGCTCAATTGTAGCACCGATATCCTAGGAAATCGTAGCTTTGCACAATATCCATAATAGATTGTACCAAAAACCATTACACTGACAAAATAAATCAGTAAAACCGCACCAAATGGGAATGAGATAAAACACATACATTCTGTATAGAACAATTTCTCTGCATAAGGTTCAGAGTAGTGCAAGAAAGTTTTGGACGCCTCTGAAAGCAGCAGTTATATTGTAAAACACGTATTTATTCGATTTTATTATCCAGAAAAATTAAAAGTTCAATTTAATTTTTGCACACTTCTTTTAAACGCCATAAAGAATTAGAAAACCTACCTAGGATATAATTAATGATACTTATAAGCTTTTAACAAAAATAAAAATTGGTATACAAAGTATAGTAGGTCTGAATAACATGACGTTTCATGTAATATTTAGAGAGATATGTTTATTGTTTAGAAATGGTGTTTAAAGTAATGATTAATATTAAACAAAATATGAAGAATGTACCTTGTATAACGTCAGGTTTTTATTACCGAAAAGCCCCTAATAGACTACTTAAGTTTTTGTTTGTCACATCAAGAAAAACTCTTGACACAGGGTTGAATGGAACAGAAAGGATATCGGGAAATTCCCCGTGGATCTCTCTCTCTCTTTCTCGAAGCAGAAAAAAAGTTTTGGACCCTATTACAAATTTCATCAAAAACAAAATGTTATATATAAGTTTGAATTAAGAAATGATTTTTGGGATTAGATCGTGTCAAATTGAAATTACTGTGCGACTTCAGGAATCTTTATTCCACAAGATCTGAACACCCCGTTCAGTGTTTAGATCTCGTGGAGTAAAGATCCCTGAAGATACCTCGTGCAATTGAAAAGGAAACGTCGAATAGTAATTCTAATTTGATATAGTCTAAACCCAATAGCCATGATTTCCTAAATGAAGGTATTTTTACATAACCTTAAAACAACTCTACAATAATGTGGCCTCCTATTATAGCATGCATGCTTTAAACAACGGAACTTACAATACGAACGTGCAGATATAGTAAATTTTTTTAATGTCGTACGTACGGTCGTGTGCATTAATCCGTTGGACAAAATTTGGCTTGTGTAAACCATCCTGTCACCCCTCAAAAGTTCATAAATATGTTGTACAATGTAAAAAATAGGGATCTTATTTTAATAGCATTTTTGCAAATATTTTATTATAAACGGTAATATTAAACTTTTAGTAAAAATAAAACAATCACATATTTTTAAACACTAGTATTTATTAAAGTTATAACAAATGAACCAAAAGAAAAATAAATAAAGCAATAAAATAAAGTGTTAATATTTAGTTATTGCTCCATTCCTGGCTAAAACTTCGTCAATTCTCCGGGGTATCGACAAATATAAATTTCTGCAAAGATCAACATCTTCTCTTAATTCATCCCATATGTTCATTATTTCATTTTCCAGATCATCCTTGCTCTCTGGATGAAAATTGGACTTATACATTTTTTTCGTAACCAGGCCCCAAACATTTTCTATAATATTGATATCCGGACTTTTTGCAGGCCATAACAGAGTCTCAATATTTTTATTTACAAACCATTCAGAAATTATATGAGCATTATGAATAGGACAATTGTCTTGCTGATATATAAAATCATTTTGTGGAAAATGTTCCGTTACGCTGGGTAGCATAACATTTTCTAAAATATTGCTATATACTGTAGCACTAAATCTTTCGTGAATACTCCACCATACCCCAAGTCCCTTAATGCTAATCCATGCCCATGAATTAACAGAAAAACGTCCAGATCTATCAGAATTATTGATATATGCTTCATCATACCTAGAATTTCGGGGTCTGTATACTCTAACTTGTCCATTATAGCTTGATTGAAAAACCTTTTCATCCGTAAAAACGACTCTATTCCAATTCTCCCTTCGCAAATTATTTAGAGCAAAAATAACTCTTCCTTGTTTGTGATGTTCAGTCAGCTTCATTTTTCTTGCTGCTACATGATTGCCTAAGACAGACTTTTGTATCCTGCGGCAAGCGGTACTTCGTGATGCAGGAAAATTAGTCGCTTCTACAGCATCTCTTGCTATACTAAATGGATGTTGTTGCAAATAATCAATCAACGCGTTATTCTGTTGATTGGAAGTGATTCTTGGTCTCCCTGTAGGTTTAAGTTTTTGAAAACTCCTAGTAGTTTCCCACTGATTTTTGATTTTTTGCACAGTATTTTTGCTAGTGTTCATAAACTCGGCCACTTTTCTCACTGGAAGCCCGTCTTCAACATACTGCACAATTTTTGCTCTTTCAAGCAAGGATAAACCCGGCATGGTTTGACTTTGGCAGTTTCGACTTTGATTGGCATCAATTTCAGTTAAACAATGGTCACAGGACAGGTTATCAGCCCAGTTTACATACAAGAAAACTTTTTGTCCAACGGATTAATGCACACAACTGTACGTGCGTCATTGAAAACCTAGGGACACTTTAGCGCATCCCTAGTCACGGCGTTCATTATACAAATGAATGATACAAGGTAAGCGAACCGACTTATTGTTGGATGTTGAATGAGTGATCATATAATGGACAGAGTCCGCCAACGAGGATTGAACGGGGACATATTTTTGACTTTCCCTGTATTTTTGAAGAAAACGAAAATAGCAGTTCGATGTAACTTCTTCCGTAAAATTCATTATTTTATATTTGAAAAGCGAGATTTCTTTTGCGTATGCTACAATATCAATCTTATTGATTAATATTATTGTAATATGTTCTTTTATAAGAAAAAAGTGCTTTATCCCTTAATTTTCAAGGCATATATAGAAAAGAATTACCTGTAGGTAACAGCTGCCTACTATTTGCCACTGTCGTTAGAGTTTTTGTCAAATTCTAACAAAATAAAATATTCATTAGAGGAACGATTACAAATTGTTACTCTTTTCTACAAAAGTCAAGGCAACGCAAGATAATCTAAACGAATATATTTAGCCACCTTTCATAGAAACGTCCGTAATTAGAATAAAAAATTTAGTTGAAAAAACAAAATCTTTGCGTGAGCAAAAAAGACCAAAGAAGTTCACAAAGAAGAAGGATTCGGGCCATGCCATTGTAAATTTTTTATCTACGATCGTGAGATAAGAAGCCATGTTAGGTAATGTTAGCATTACTGCACTAGGGCGGTAATGATATCTACTTGTATCAAAATTAAAACAGAATTAAAGAAAATACGTTTATTTTTGTTTAAAATACAGCATTACAAGCTATTCATTGTAAATATTAATTACACAACTATTGTAATTATTTAAATTAATACCAGATATAATTGATGAACTTAACTTGCGATGAACTTGCATTAAATATGTTCAGTTTTGAATACTAGTTGCTTCATTGTCCTGAGTATACTTAAAGCAGTCTTCTTTTTGTTTTCTTCCGAAGCCTCAATGTATCCTTCTGCAGCTGTATTTGACCGCCATCCCCCGTGCCTCCTTACGGTGTTGGCTAATAGTGATGTATAAGACCTTATAAAGCTGTAGCCGGTATTTTGTTCTGGATTGGATAATTTTAAAAACAAAGCATTAGTCTTAGGCATACCTCCAAAAGTGTTTATTCCCACTGGCTGTTTTGTCCATTTACAGTTCTCATAGCTTATAGCATACGAAGAAACGATCATGATCAACGTGTTTAGGGCGTAACTTGATGTAATTTCGGACAATTTCCACTATATCTAAACCTTCAATGTTTCCTGATGTTACAAAAAACTTTCCAGCTATTTTTGTCTTCATGAATGGTATTACAAATCGAAAACATGCAATTTCATCTTTCACATTTGCAAGAGTAAGTTTATTAGCTCTTCTCTTCTACATGCACCTGCTAGTCCAACAATAAGTGCCACTTTCGCCATAAAAAACTTGTTATCATCAGCTTCCTGCAGAAAAACACCAATATCATTTTTCGTTAATATCCTGGACTTTGTAGATCTATATCCTTCTGACTTGCTTTTTAAAAATGCAATTAAATGCGAGTGTTTACTAATATCCACTTTTCTAATAGACATCAAGACAAAGAGAGGATGATTTTTGAATTTTGGATAGATCCTTAAAATAGGCTAATAATGCCTTCTCACTGGAGATGGTTTTTATGTTCTTTTCTCCACACCATTTCTGATACTGGGAGTAGGCCAACTTATATTTTGCCCCTGACTTTTCGGGCAGAAGATTGGAAATTACGCCGGTAGCCACTTTTTCGATGTCGGATGGAAGATCTGAATCGCTCATGTTGAAAATGTATGAAACTCGTTCCGAACTTTGTGACAAATTACAAATTATTTGACAGCATTATTTTCTAATAAATGTTTTCATCATGCTCCGGTTTCACTAACCGCTGGTCTCAAACATCTAGCACTGATCTGTCAGATAATAACGTCTTGATTGCGTCATGTGTAGAACACGGTGAAAACGTTTGGTTACCGATTTCAAGTGACAACTATTGATTTCGCAAAAAAATAGTAATATATATGGAAAAACAATTAGCAATTTATGTGTAAAAGTATATTTTTTATTTTTTAACACCAACCTTACAATATGCAAAAACCCAAATAATATCAAACACAGAACTAGAGAAAACACTAGAAGACTATAAAAATCATATATTTAATGATAAAAATAAATAAGTGCGCTGTTTCCAATTTGTTTGTCCAATCACACAATTTTTTGTTTGTTTCTGGAACCGCGATCGGAACCATATCCCCGACATGGTTAGCAATTTGACAGATCAGTTATGAAACCATTAAGCCGGTGACGTCACTACTTGCATCGTGAATTCTTGCGGTTCCAAGCGGTCGGCCAAGCCGGAGCATAATGAAAACTTCTAATGTTTTCTAACATAAACTTAGTTACTTGGTTGCTATGGTATAATAAGTACAGGTAACACAGGTAATTTATTTTTAAATATTTGAGAGATAATCTTTTCACGAAAATGTAAATTATATTATAACTCGAATAAGATGTTAAATTATATTATAACACACGTCAAACATAACACACGATGTTAAACGATAGTATTACACATGATCCTACTAATTCAGTTGTCGAACATTTTGTACGAACAGAAAGAATAACGATTTAGAAAAATAATGACTCTGACGTATTTAAACAATAATTTAAAAATTGTGGACCGACGAGGCTTCTTTTACAACTTCAGGCATGTTCAGCTATCATAATAAATACTACTGGGCAAATAAAAATTCAAGAAAATTTTAGCCAGTTAAAACACAATGTCAGTGTTTGGTGCGGCATAATAAATAAAAAAAATTTAGGGCCAATATATAATAATGGAAGATTAATAATAATAATAATAAATGTCATTTATTTCAAAATTAACATACATAAAAAAATACATTTCGTAAAAACATTACAAGAGCAAGGCGCAGTCTAGCCAGAAAAGCTACTCTACTGAACCCCGTTCTCGTGGTAATGGAGTTAAGCAAATAACATGAATATTATTATATTTTTTCCGTTTAACAACCACTAAAACACTCGCCATTGGTAAACTTCGGAATTAGTTGGTTAAAAAAATAAACTAGAAAAAGATTATCAGGATTCCTGGAGGCAACGAACATATTTTTATACTGAATTTTAAATTCTTTTTCATTAAGGAAAGTTAATTCACAAGGTAGGGAATTAAACAATTTGATAGCATTGTACGTAAAAGACCTTTGATACATGGCACTCTGGTGATGTGGCATGGTGATCCTATTGCTATCCCTAATATTACGTGTATGTATATTTACACGAAACAAAAACTTATTCCTTATAGCAAATGGTAATGATGGATTTCTCACAATTTTTACTAAAAAATTGCCTAAATGTAACATTCTGCGGTTATTCATTTTTAACCAACGAAGTTCTTTGAAGGTATAGGATATATGGTCGAATTTTCTTAGGCCAAAAATAAGACGCGAACATGTATTCTGTACTTTTTAAATACGATTTATATGAACTAGATCTAGACAAGGCCCATATATAAAATCACAATAATTAAAGCTAGAAAGGACTAATGACTCACACAACATTTTACGTAAGTTAAAACTGAGAAAATGTCGGCTATTATACAATATGTTTAATGACAGATATGATTTCTGAATTAAATTTTTTTAAAACGCAATTCCGAGTCAATTATAATTCCCAAATTTTTTGCGGATTGCACCATAGGAAGTTTTACACCATCAATATTTAAGCTAAAATTTTCTTTCAAGAAATTTACAGCCACCCTACTGCCAAAAAGCATAAGTCTTGATTTTAACGGATTTAGGTTAAGATTATGTTCCAAAGACGGCTGTTTAATAATATTTAAATCTTCATTTATCAGATTTGATGAATTAATGTAATCATTGTGATTGAAATGTAAATAAATTTGAGTATCATCAGCGTATGCCCGAATTTTGCAATATCTTAATGATTTTAAAATGTCAGAAGTGTAAATTATAAAAAATAAGGGTCCCAGAATAGATCCTGGAGGCACACCCGATAAAATTTTTATTTCATTTGAAAAAGAGTTATTGTGAGAAATTTTTTGAAATCTATTTAAAAAATATGATTTTAAAAGTTGAAGTGAGTGTTCCTGAATACCATAGTATTTTAATTTTGCTATTAATAAATCATGGTTAATGGTATCAAAAGCTTTGGAAAAATCAAGGAGAACCAATGCACTACTAAGTTGCTTATCAATGGCCGTAATAATATCATCAGTAACACCCACCAATGCTATAGATGTGCTAAAATTCTTCCTAAATCCGCATTGATTTTCCGGTATAATACTATTTGTAACACAATTTTGATACAATTGGTTAAATAAAATTTTTTCAAAAATTTTTGATAGAATAGGTAATATACTAATTATTCTAAGATCACAGAAATTTAGCGGATCTTATTTTTGGCAATGGTTTTCCAATTGAGACTTTCCATTGGTCTGGAAAGTAACTTACTTCTATACAGCAATTAATTAAATGTGTCACATATCTGTCTATAAAAGGGCTAAAATATTTTAACATTGATGCATTTAGACCATCCACCCCAAAAGCATCAGTACGTATTAACTGAATAATATCATGAATCTCGCCAACCTCGGCCATTCTAAAAGAAAAGGTTGCGTCGCTATTAAAACTATGTTCTTTATAGAAATTTTCTTTTAATGAACAGTCAGAAATATTGTGCAAATATTGGCCAAAATAATTGTTAATATCATTAGGATCGGAGAGAATACCAGGAATACCAATATTTTTGTTTGGACATAAATTAAAATGTCATTAAATGGTCAAATCTATCCCAACTTCCTTCAACACCAAATTGAAAAAGGTATCGTACACTCTTGTGGCAATAAGATGGAGCTCTGCCACACACTATAAGTGCTGTTAAAATTTCTTAAATAAGCGACATGCAGAATGGATTGAACGCAACGGAACAATTGCTTGGGTACCAAATAGTCAGGAACTGTCACCTTTGGATTCGTTTCTCTGGGGCCATCTTAAAAATGTAACGTACTAACAGAGGAACAATAATGTTGAAGAAATAATGGCAAGAGTTGTAATGAATTTAATACACTAACAGAAGGTTGCACAAAACTTAATTGCTGTTTAGAATATTTAACCGAGCTTTCGGATTTGACAAGCTGCATATAGAAATCTAGGAACTCGCTGTTAAATTTGACATTTCGTTAAATAAAAAAGTAAATAACGTCCGTAGATAAATTAATAGGAAGTTTAACGGCCATTCGGACAAATAATTCTGCCTTTGATAAGCTAATTCAGTTATAGGGTCCAAATCTCATGGACCATTATACCGACAAGCCTTTAAGCATTTTTCTTCATCTCTACCGGCACAATTGACGACGTTTCGCCCTTTTAGGGCTCATCAAGCCAATGCAGCTATATGGTAGAGATGATGAAAAATATTCAACGGCAGTTTGACTATATACGATGAAAAGTTAAGGCAGTAAGAAATTAACCCAAAGAGTAAAGAAGCGACATCTATGGGTATATATATAGTATATATATATATATATATATATATATATATATATATATATATATATATATATATATATATATATATATATATATATATATATATATATATATATATATATATATATATATATATATATATATATATATATATATATATATATATATATATATATATATATATATATAATATATATATATATATATATATATATATATATATATATATATATATATATATATATATATATATATATATATATATATATAAAATATATATATATATATATATATATATACCCATAAATGACGCTTCTTTACTCTTTGGGTTAATTTCTTACTGCCTTAACTTTTCATCGGAGTCTTCCGGTTCGTCTCGTCGAGGGCAGACCTCTGTGTTATTAACATGAGTGGTTCCACGTGTTCGGTTTTGCTGCTTTATTTCGGGGGGAAACGAGAGACTCAAACGCTGACGCAGTTCTACATAGAATATTAGCGTAATGGCCGCTATGTGGCGGGAATGGGAGGGGTAAGGGGATAGCTTGAAAGAAAAGGTCATCTCGTGAGACCAGTAGTACTCTCAAGGGGCATCTAGTGGAAGCCAAGATGCATTTTAAAAATTAAAAAGTTATTTGAAAGACTCGGGGTGTTCGGGAGCTAAGAGTTCGCCATCCGGACATCCTACCTATTGGGCTGGAAAATGGCGCTGAAAGCAAAAAAGTGGCAGCCGACTCCATTTCCATCAGAAAATGTTCCAAAAAGAAAGAAAGAAAGAAGAAGAACTTTTCATCGTATATAGTCAAACTGCCGTTGAATATTTTTCATCATCTCTACCATATGGCTGCATTGGCCTGATGAGCCCCAAAAGGGCGAAACGTCGTCAATTGTGCCGGTAGAGATGATGAAAAATGCTTAAAGGCTTGTCGGTATAATGGTCCATGAGATTCGAACCCTATAACTGAATTAGCTTATCAAAGGCAGAATTATTTGTCCGAATGGCCGTTAAACTTCCTATTAATTTCGTTAAACATTCTAAACTTTAATTGAGTTTTCTGCAACCGGCCGTGATTCGCGAAAATAATATTTTAACTTCAAATTTAGAAAGGCTCCTAAGATGCTACAGATGATGTTTCAAGAACAATGGGATCACATAGAACATTTAAATAATAGTGCTAGGAATTTTCTTTTTCATATTTGTTCTGTGTTAATATTCAACCAATCGAGCTTTATTTTTTGTGTAGAAGACCCTGAATAAAAGAAATTAATGACAAGTTCCCGAATCCTTCTTTGTGAACTTATCACGCAGAGATTTTGCTTCTTTAATACAGTATTTTGATTTTTACAGAAGTTGACAAAAATATATTACAGGTAGTTTAATCAGCTGTTTCATAATATTATACCTACTATCTCTTATTGTTAGCTAAATATTTCCGTAATACCTAGTAAGAGACAATAGCCATTTTTGATACAAAACACATATTGCTATAATATGATCCAATAAAATTTATATCTTAACATACCTACTTAAAATGCTCGCTTTTCAAGTTTGAGATGAAAAATTGGGTATGCCATTTAAAAAAAATCAGTCAGTTCAGTCCTCGTTGGCGGACCCTGTACCTCGTTATTTGTAGAATAGATATTAACACATAATTTTAATTATGTTAAATTAAGTTTATATCATTAGCACCTTAAAATGAATTACCTAACGCTGTACTAATACATACAAAGGTTAGAAACTACACACACATCATTCTGTATCGAATTTAATTCCAAGAGCTACACTGTCAAACTAAAAAACCTATTCTGATAATTCAGATTGCCTTATAATATGAATCTGTAATAATACTTTATTATTATAGAAATCTACTTGAGTAATTCCTTAATTTTGCAAACTTAATACTAGGTCTATTAAATTTTATTTGTCTGTTTCATACCATTTCAAGTTTCAACGTATTCTGCCTAAAATTTGTTAGATAAGATTAACTATATATCATTACCTAATAAGAAAAATGTATTTATACTAATCAAGAATAAATTAAGTCATTGTGCTATTGTGTTTTTATATTTAAACCGTACCTCGGCGGATTTCGGATCCAGAAAAAAATCTGGAGGAGCCGAGCAACCGAAGTAAACAAAAAGCATTTGCTCCCGTTACTGCACTAATAGAAACAATAGATTGCTAAAATATACGGTGAAGACACAGAGTCCGTCGCCCCCGTCCAACTTTTCAAAAGCTCGGTATATTGCTACGAAATTTGGAACGATAATATATGAGCAAATTTTCCATTTATGGAAGGGGGATCGAGAGAGATATCGTTTAAAATGTATTTTTAATCTTAATTCAACCCCCGATTTTGAAAATATTTGATTCGGCAGTTCTCAATTGATGACCAAAAATATTTTAAATTTGATTTTGTGATACGTGGTTTCGTGCTGCACTTTTTCACCAAGACCAACAATTAATTATCGTTATAATAACGTACAGGGTGTTCCATTTAAATTAATCGAGAAAATTTGTATCCACGATTTTTATTTACCCTATATAACATTATTACGGAATACTGAGAAAAATAACGCAGTTGAAAGAAAACCACATTTGGAAGGTTTTGCCATGCTAAAATGATTTATGCTAACGCATTAAAA
This sequence comes from Kuschelorhynchus macadamiae, assembly GCA_030620095.1. Lineage (NCBI taxonomy): Eukaryota > Metazoa > Arthropoda > Insecta > Coleoptera > Curculionidae > Kuschelorhynchus > Kuschelorhynchus macadamiae. Next base: position 231,584 of record JAUTXW010002349.1, on the reverse strand, counting down.
AAGTACAAGGCGTCAAATGTACCTCTGATATTTTCTAAAAGTGGCCATTAATCTTGAATGACCCTGTAGAGACCCCACAAACCTTATATTTAGTGAATGGCCAAAAAGGGGGTGAATCTGAAAATAAAACCATATACAGAGTGTTCCATTTAAAATGTAAGATTGGTTTGTGGCGAACTTATCATCAACCAACCAATCTGTATATTCGAAAATACCTTTAGGTTGTAGGTTGTAGCTCTCGGCAGTCTCTAAAACTTTCGCATAATTTTTTTCTAATTCCCACAATAACCGAGCTATTATTTTTCATTTTGTAATAAATTGACCAAATGAGAGTCGACCAGAACCTTTCAATATTTTGATGGATATTATTTTATATAAGATTATTCTCATTGTTATGATATTAATAGATATGTTGTAAATAATTGAACAAAGTAACACCAACATTTCTACAAATAATTGAAAGTGACGTGTGCTGAATAGGACTAGGCGCTCATGTTTAATTGAAATATTGATATTTGTGTTTGTAATCGTATTAATAATATTTTGTGTTTGCGCAAAAAATATTTTTTCTTTCTGTCATCGCTTGGCCCCTTGAGGTAGTGGGCCCCGGTAGCGTAAATAGAAAAGCTATTTTAATACGCCCCCCTGTCGGCGACCAGCTAGAATAGGGTTTTAAGGCCGTAAACGAATAAAAACCCTACTTGAATATTGCACTGGATGGTGCCGTATTGGAGTAGGATTGTTCATCTTTTACGCAGCCTAAACAATTTGAAATAGTACTTCAATACAGCACGTGTTCTCTTGCGTATAAAAAAACAATAATTATTGCACTTGAATAATTTATTTTTTCAAAAGTTACAATTGGATATTGTAGACTTATTTAATGTTTTTTGGCACACTGTAAATTATTTTCAATATTGAAGGCTATATTATGGGGTCGCTTTTGGACATATTGAGTTTCTATTTTCGTAGGACGTCCAGCTTGAATTCTTCCTCCTGAAATACTTCTAGCTTTTCTGCGTGAAATGGATGTTGGCTGTACTTTGATCTTCCTTGATCTCCTACCGGCCGTTTTCAGTGTCACAAATGACATAATTTGTGATGGGGTCTGTAAAGATTGTAGTACTGCAGCAAACTTCCGTAAATAAAAACATTCTATATAGTAATTGATAAATAATCAGGTAAAGTTCCTATCTGTAACTGTGGTATATTGCTCGTATTTGCGGCACTTTGTAGAACTTGACCAATACGTGCAAACTGATCATTTATTTTGTAGATTACGTTGTTGTAATTTTCAATACCTATTTGGTCAATAGGCATGTTAAACTGGGATGGTTCTCTTAACGACTCCACTTGCTCAGATGTAGCTTGATCAGATATGTGTTCACTTGATGATCCTTCCTGTTCAGGTGCATTAATGTCTTGAAAGAACGATAGTGGAACTTCTTTTCCTAGAGCTAGATATGCAAGCTGCCGGCGATCATTTTCAGATAGCAGTAAAGAAGATTTAAACATAACACCGTACTTCTTTTCAACTGCTAGTAGGTGTTTGCAAAAGCGACCACCACTACCGCTTGGACAAGTGCAAAATCCAATTTCACTGTCAACTGAGTAGTACTCTGATGTTCGTTCGCTTTGGACATTAAATGTTTGGCACCTGTATAACTTCTGTAATATTTTTTGATCTTTCATAAAATTTTTGATAATCTAGTGTCATTTTTCGGGATCTTGAATTAACAAAATATATCAATCGTTTTCGTTGATATATTTCAAATGTCTTAAGCACAAAATCTGCCAAAGCACACATATTGAAAGCTTTACACCTCTGCAGAACGATATCTTTGAAGATACGTATAGAAGCCTGGCAATAATTGTTTGTATTGTGTCCTCTGTTTATCGTAAGTCGACGAAAAGCTAAAGCCCATTCTTCACAGCTATCCCACAGGTCTTTTAAATGCTTCATAACTTTTGGGTTGCTATTTACTGCATCATGATCTTCCATCTTTTTAAAACAATCGGTAGCGTTTTCTTCGGTAATGGAAAACAAAATATCGCGAAACATATTCATAATTAATTTACGATTTTCTTTGGGAACATTGTTGTCTTTTAACTAGAGCCAACGCCATAGTGCCTGAGTTACATGAAAAATACATAATAATAAAATACTGTTCGGAAATACCACTCTAAGAGCATTTCGCATTGCTGCTGAATCATCAGTCATTATAACTGCAGGTAAAAATAATACTTCAGTATTTTTTTTCCAATGCTTCCTTTACGGCATTAAATACCAATAAGTAGTTTATTTCATTCTGACTTGTGTGAAAGGCTACTGCAACTGGCGAAGCTCCTACTTTCGTAGGAACAAAGAAAAAGGACACACTTGTATTGCTCTGGTCACATGAAGAGCTGGAATCTATAAATAAAATTTCATTCGCAAAACCAGCCAAAAATATTCTTTTTATGATAGGTGTGATAATAACGACAATTTTCCTTTATATATATTTCTCCTTCCGAAAGTTCTGCCTGCTTTTTCTTTAAAATTTCAGTCGCGCTACTCACATCTCTTTCACCATATCGTTCATTTCGCAATTTTTTATACAGATAGTTAACCTGTGAATCCGTTCGGTTTTTTTGAGCATTCGCCAAGCATTCAACAACACCCGCATCATCATTTTGAGCCAAGTCCATTTCGTGGAATGTTTTGGCTGCAGCAGGGCTCATTCCTGATTCAAAATATGATACAAACAAAACTTTTACATCGTTATTGCAACGTAAAAGGTTGTAACCCTGAGCAACGTGCAACCTGTGAGTGTGTAGATAATTTATGTCTATTAGAACGTGTAACCCTTCTCTAAGTAATTTAGATTTCTTCAGAGTGTGATGAGTTTGTTTCAAAAATTTGATGTTGATATTTGCATGACAGTTGTAGTTACGCTTCTCGCTTTTCTTTTTATTTTTTACCTTGTTTTTTAATGAAAGGTGACATAAATACCGTTTGCGAAATTCAAATCGTTCAACCCAATTGCTCGCTGTCTTATTGGAAAAGGATTGTATAAATTTATCACATTTTTCATCATAAGTTTCGCCATTTAACTTGCATTGAAAAGACAAAGTGTAGTTTTCATCTGCTGACCGTTCAGTTTCACGATTCGATAGTCTGTTAATATTGCACTAAGTAATGTTTTAATGTTGTCTTCCATTTTAGCAGTACACTTTTATTCACAAACGACCGAACCTTGCCGCCACGTGTTGATATAAACATAACCTCTCCTACTCGCAAAAAAACACGCGTTGTACTAAAGTAGCAATTTCAGAATTTATGCCGGCGTGTTAAATAAACAATCCTACTCCAATATGGCACCATCCGGCGCAATATTCAAGTAGCTTTTCTGCGAGTTTAGTGGCTAAAAACCTTATTCCATCTGGTCACTGGCGGAGTGACGTATTGACATAGCCTTTCTATATACGCGGTCCGGTACTATAGCATCGGTAGCGCCCCCCTAAATCCAGGACTGCTCTTGACACATATGATTGTAGCCAGCCTAAGTTAGGAGATACAATTAATGAGTTTGGCTCTCTAAATAGTATAGATGGTAAATTGGAGACCAGGATAAGATGTTCATGTTCCTACTTTTTATCTAAATCTCGTGATAATTTAGCGAAATTGAAAAACACAGACACCTCAAAACAATAGAGTAAATAATCATCTTAAAGTTTTGAAAATAACTTTCTTAAAAATAAGTTTGCCCACAATGGCGTATTAGTTCAACCAACAACTTGACGAACTTTCATTCAGCTGATCGAAATGTATCTCTATGGTGAAATTTTGCACTAATCATTTTTATTTCCCTCGTAAAAGAGAAATATTTGAATGGTGAAATCACACTTCGGTATTTTTTTAGATCCTTGATGTTTCAGGATCCCTGGATGTTGAAAAACATGTTCATTCATTTCCGTCGATCTGTCTGTCTGTTGGTCTGCCTGTTGGCGACATAGCTAAAAAACTACTTCCCGACTAACTTCAAATTTTGGTACGAATCCAAGATGGCGGAACAAAATAGGAGCCGAATAAAACGTTCGTAATCGTGAAAAAAAAAAAAAAAAACCACCATATATATATATATATATATATATATATATATATATATATATATATATATATATATATATATATGAAACAGAAATTTCAGTTTCTGTACGATTCTTGGTCGTAAAAAGTTATACCAAATGAAAGAATTAATAGTAAAAATTACTTCTTCACCATTTTGTCGATACATGATACAAAGTATCATGTCGTACCATTTTGAAAGTCGACGAGGGAAATAAGCAACCAGGGGCGCCACCTGTAGGTACTATGGTGCAATTAAATCGCTTTAGATGCGACCTACGTTGGAGCACAAGACGACACATGTGCAAAAATAGAAGAGAAACAGAAATTTCAATTTCTGTGCGGTCTTAAAAAGTTATAAAAAACGGAAGAACTAACGGTAAGGATTACTGCTTCACCATTTTGCCGAGAATCGACCAAAACATGCATTATGTTTGTTTTAAGGGTCAAAGAGTTATCTACTACCGTGGTATCTGCTCCGGTAAAGCTCATCAGGCAGTTCCTATATATAAATATATATATATATATATATATATATATATATATATATATATATATATATATATATATATTCATGTTTTGGTCGATTCTCGACAAAATGATGCAGGAGTAATCCTTACCGTTAGTTCTTCCGTTTTCTATAACTTTTTACGACCAAGAACCGCACAGAAATTGAAATTTCTATATATATATATATATATATATATATATATATATATATATATATATATATATAAAATTGGGCTAGCAGTCCTTGGGCTTTGATTAAAAGGAAGAAAACCCTTTTTTACTTAGCCGAACTTTCCAAAAATGTATTTCCCTTTTCAAGGCTGCAGTATAGAACAGTTTTCTTTTTATATAGAGTTACAATAAAATATATTATTAAAGAGTTACTTGTAAAGTGAGAATTCTAACAGCTTATGCATATTTCTATGATCTTTCTACACGCCAGAGTCAGCACAGGGAAGGCATAAAACTCATCGATATTCATCGTAGAATGAAGCTACAATAAGGAAATTTATGTTTCTCACTCCAGCAATTGTACGAATGGAGCAAGATGGTAGTTGATTCTCACCGACCTGGTTAAGCAAATCATGTTGATGAATTCACTCCGGCAATTGAAGCCTTAGAGAAAGAAAATGGTCGTATTATTGTAGACGAAGCTGCTACAGTTTTCAAAATGAGTCAAGGTTTTGTGCACCAAATTATGCACGATAATGTCAATTTCCATAAAGTTTTAGCAAGATGGGAGCCAAAGCAATTGACCCCAGAACTGAAATAACGACGCGTTGATGCCTGTGAAGAAATATTGCGCCGGTATGAAGCGAAAAGAGTCGCTATTCTGACAAGGGTAGTGGCTTGGCCACATACTGCGCGTGGAACTTTCGGCTTAATTTCACTTAACACGGAAAACCTCTCCAGGCCCGGACACCGGAAGGATTGACATATTGAGAGCTCTTTCTTGATTTCGTGTGTGGTGGTGCATGGCCATTCTTAGTTGGTAGTGCAATTTGTCTCGTTAATCCCTATAACGAACGAGACTCTAGCCTGCTAACTGGCGTATTTTGACATCGCGCGACAGGCCCGTCGACTTGGGATTCGCTTCTTATCGTGCGTGGTTTTTCCTGTCGGCGTACAAACAATTCTTCTTAGAGGGACAGTAACTGGTAAAATATGGTAGGAATCTAATATGATGCAACGAAATGGCCCAATAAAAATGTTTGAAAAGTCCCGTATATATATATATATATATATATATATATATATATATATATATATATATATATATATATATATATATATATATATATATATATATATATATATATATATATATATATATATATATATATATATATATATATATATATATATATATATATATATATATATATATATATATATATATATATATATATATATATATATATATTGGACTTATTTCTTGGGTATAGGTTTATTTGCAAAATCAAACAATGGGATTAACTTGACGTTTCGCCTATCATAGTGGGCTTTCTCAAAAATAGCTCATTCCTTTATTTTTTGTTTTTTTTTTTTTGGTATATATAGCTTTCCTTACCTATCTACAATTAATTTAAAAAACATTTAGTGGTCTAATTATAAAATGACATTTACAATTTTTCTAAAACTGATTTAAAATTTTATACTATTGACAATAATTATTACAAAATTAATAAAATAAGGCTACATACCTCGAAAAATGCATGCTGATTATTCACTTATATTTGAATGATAGGTAGCAAGTTAGTGGTTTGCCAGGCAACTCATGGCACAGTTTTAAGTAAAAAAGTGTTCTTATCGTAGTACGTTTTTTTTTTGAGGAATTTATAGATAATTTTTTGCTATTTTTTAATTTAAATCTTAGAGTAGATTCAGACATTCACAATGATATACTACATTTTAAAAATAATGGCTTAGACGAAGTTAAAACTACATATCAAATTGTGGTATATTTGACTTAAATTTTTTATGTCTTGTTTGTCATTAACTGCATTTTTTTCTTTTTTTATGTGAATCATTTCTTTGATAATTAATTTCTGATACAGGTTTTCTTCATCAATGATTTTGGTTTCAGAAAAATTAAATTCATGTTTTGTGCTTTTTTCATGTTTGTGTAATGCAGTGGATGCATTCTTTGTATACTTATGCCCTTTTATTCTATTTTCTAAAAGTTGGGTTGTCATACCAATATATTTCATAGGGCAGTTTAAACAAGGAATTTCATATACGGGATTCGATTTTTTATTTTTGGGAATTTTAGTTTTTAATTTTGTAAATAGGGAGCCTATCAGGTTCTGGGCTTTATGACACACAATTATGTTATATTTTCCTAAGATATGTTTTAATTTTTCAGATAATTGAGATGTGTATGGCATTGCAATATATTTTTTTTGCGTATTATCTTGTCTTACGTTTTCGTTATGATTGTTATAATATATGTACGTCCTTTGTTTGATAATTTTTTTTATCAGTTTTTCTGGGAAATTATTTGCATTCAAGGTCTCTTTAACTTTATTAAGGGCTTCAGGACGGTATTCTGGTGACGTTAAAGATATGGCACGGTCAACTAGACCAATCACAACACTTCTTTTTTGTTTGTATGGATGGTGGGAATTGAAATTAAGATATCGTCCAGACCAAGTTTCTTTTGTAAACCATTAAGTTTTTAAATTATTTTCTTTTTGTCTTATTATAGTAAGGTCGAGAAAATTTATTTTGTTTTCTGATTCAACTTCAAGAGTGAACTGAAGTTTCGGATGGAAATTATTGAATGCGAAAAGTAGTTCTTCTATTTTATTTTCTGGAACTGATGCTAAATAATCATCCACATATCTCTTAAAAAAAAGTAATGTTAAAATTCAATTTTTCAAGAACTTCCTCTTCTAGGTATTCCATAACTATTTGTGCGATTGTAGAGGAAATAGGTGAGCCCATAGCACATCCATCAAGTTGTTGATAAAATTGTTTTTGTATTGAAAATAATTATCTGACATTATAAGATGTAAGGCTTCTAAGAATTCAGGCTGAGTTAGAGTTGTAAAATTTTTTAAAACATTCCATTTGCCTTTTATAGCACTAACTATGAGTTCATTTTTATATTAGTATACAACGAAATTACATCTAGTGATATTAACTTTGAATTTGGTGGTATTGTTACTGTATCTAGAAAATGTTTAAATGTAAATGAGTCTTTTATGTAATAAGTGTTTTTACCTGTGATGTTTGACAAACATTTTGACAAATACTTTGAGAGCTTGTAGAAAGGAGATTGAATACATGAAACTATAGGCCTGAGGGGAATGTTAGGTTTATGCAATTTGGGTAGGCCATATATTTTAGGCGTGACTGCATTATGAATTGACAAATTTTTAGCTTCCGCGTCAGTTAACAGATTTTTGTATAAGAGTTTTTTTACAAAAGTATTATTTTTGTTTCGAAAGATGTTAGTTGGGTCATTCTTTAAAAGTTTATAGGTACTGGTATCTTTGCATGCAGTAAATGACAAACAAGACATAAAAAATTTAAGTCAAATATACCACAATTTGATATTTTAGTATAGTTTTAACTTCGTCTAAGCCATTATTTTTAAAATATAGTATATCATTGTGAATGTCTGATTCTACTCTAAGATTCAAATTAAAAAAATAGCAAAAAAAGTATCTATAAATTCTTCAAAAAAATACCTACTACGATAAGAACACTTTTTTACCTAAAACTGTGCCATGAGTTGCCTGGCAAACCACTAACTTGCTACCTATCATTCAAATATAAGTGAATAATCAGCATGTATTTTTCGAGGTATGTAGCCTTATTTTATTAATTTTGTAATAATTATTGTCAATAGTATAAAATTTTAAATCAGTTTTATAAAAATTGTAAATGTCATTTTATAATTAGACCACTAAATGTTTTTTAAATTAATTGTAGATAGGTAAGGAAAACCATATATACCAAAAAAAAAATAAAGGAATGAGCAATTTTTGAGAAAGCCTACTATGATAGGCGAAACGTCAAGTTAGTCTCATTGTTTGGTTTTGCAAATAAACCTATACCCAAGAAAGAAGTCCAATTAATATATACCGGGTTTAAGAAACAAATTAAATAATAATAAACTGGTCGCAGCTCCGCTGTGCTTATGGAAATATATATACTCCAAATAAAACTCTTAATTGACTATACAATTATCTCAAATTTTGCACAAAAATAGTATGTTGTATGTAGGAATCAACTGGTAAAATTTTGTTATGAATCCAAGATGGCGGAACAAAATCGTGACTTAATAAGATATTTAGAAGTTCAGCCTCAAAAAACTACTTAATGAACTGATTTCATATTGTATGCTATATCTTATTGTGGTATAGAGATGAACTAGTAAAACTGTGGCATAATTCAAGGTGGCAGAAGAAAACCGCTGCCAAATAAAGTTTTTGTGATCGGAAAAACTCACCCTCTCAGGTTTTACATATCTTCACGTTTTAGCGTCCCCAGATGCCAAACCATTTATTATCTATTCCGTCTGTCGGTTTGTGCGTCTGTCTGTTAGTTCACGTCGTAACTTAAAAACTGCTCATCAGATCCACTTCAAATTTTAGTCAAAAATCTAGGGTCCTATGGAAATGACCTAGTAATATTTTGGTAAAAATCTGATATGCCGAAACAAAGTGAAGCCTTAAAAAAATTATAGCTAAAAAACTAACTATCCAATTTACTTCAAATTTTGCACAAAAATTAAGTGTTACATAAGAATGAACTGGTAGCATTTTGGTAAGAAAATAAGATAGCAAAACAAAATGGCGGCCAAATAAAATATTTAAAAAATCAACCTGAAAAAACTACTTATTAGACTAATTTCCAATTTTGTGCAAGCAATAAGTGTGATACAAATTCAACATAGTAAAACAAAATGTCGGCCAAATAAAATGTTTAAAAATGAACTTTATAAAATCTTGACTTTAAATTCTGGAAAAAAATTAAATATGGTATAAGGGTAAACTACTAGGAATTCAACAGGACGTAACAAAATCGCGGTGTGTGTCAATGTAAAAATCTATTTATTACATTTATTTTAAAATATTAGTCAAAAATTAAGGGTTAAATGGTAAAATTTTGGTAAAAATCCAATATGCCGGAACAAGATATCGGCGTAGTGAAACGTTAAAAAAATTATTTCTAAAAAAACTAATTATCTAATTTACCTCAAATTTTGTACAAAAATTAACCGTTGCATAGAAATTAACTGGTAATATCTTGGTATGAATCCAAGATAGCAGAACAAAATGGCGGCCTAACAAAATATTTAAAAAAATTCCCTGAATAAAATACTTATTAGATTAGTTTCAAATTTTGTGTATATTAGGTGTGATACAAAGATAAACTGGTAAAGTTGTGGTGCAAATTCAAAATTGCGAAACAAAATGGCGGAGCAAATAAAATTTTAAAAAAATCAACGTAAAAAAATCTAGTTCAACTGACTTTAAATTTTGCAGAAAGATTAAATGTGATATAGGGATAAACCGGTACGGATTCAACATGACATAACAAAATTGCAGCGTGGAAATATATAGTCTCCCAAGAAAACTCTTATGCCAATAAAACGTTATATTTTTCTGTTGGTATAATATTTCCAAATCCTATTATTTTCTTTTGCTTTTATGACCTATCTCAATGGCAATAACCCAATTATAAAGGTTTAAGTTAAACATCACAAATATAACGGGAATTAATAGCGTAAATGAAAACACTAATCGAATTAAAACTAATAAAAGAGTTCAGCAACCATGAAAACCAGAAAAATAAATACACACGGTTGAAAATTAATTTAGTTGACGCATGAATAACGAGGCCTTGCCATTGACTATAATAAAAACTTGCAGGAATGATTCATATCGTATTCTACAAAATAAATTTTACATATGTTTTAATGATATTAAGGAATTTATTTTCTAGAAGGTTTTGAGTAAAATTGATTGCCATTTTCATATTTTCTAGGAAAAAGGTGGGAAATAATAATTCAGTACCATCCTATTTGAAAAAGATAAGAAATACGCTCTTTATTCTACCATAAATAGGTAATTTTGAAGACTGCTAAATGCCTTACTTTTAGCGTTATAAAATTAAAAATATGCTATAGATTTTAATATTTTCAGTGATTTCTTAAATTTCGTCTCTGCTTAATATTGGGCTAGTTAAAATTTAAGGAAAATTATCAGAAATGTCGATATAAGAGAAGTATTTTGACCTTTCTGAATAAATCTGATAATTATAATAGCGTCCCTATGCATTTGTTTATAAAGCCTACTTACCTTACTGCACTTAAATAAAATAGTAAAATAAATTGTGAAAATAATAAAACTTACTTAACAATAAAAATGATTCGAAAATTTAGTGAGTAATATTTTATGCAAAACGCGGTTTTATTTATTATGAAAAATGTATACTTTGCCAATTTTTTCGAAAACAAACATTTCTAATTTTATTGTTGAATTCAATAAGAACCGATGAAAAAAGGATTTTGTTTATTACTTTAACAATTAGTTTAACAAAAATGTCATCGGCATCGGCAAAGTTATTGTTAATTTTCAAATGAAATTGTGTGTCATTGAAATAGAAATATGAGTCTTAATAACATATATTTTCCACCCAATTATCAATAAATATATATATATATATATATATATATATATATATATATATATATATATAAATAAAGGTGTGAAAGCGCATTTTATCGATTTTAGTATCTACTCTCAGCATGATAGTGCTAGTGCATACTTTGCCAAAATACCTATGGGTCTGCAGCCGGAAACCACCGGAGCCCCAATAGGTAGCGCTAAGTGTTACACTTAGCATGTAGTACTGTTCCAGTATGATTGACGTTTGGTTTTCGATTTTCTCATATCTAGCAATCTGTTACTTCAGATCTCCCTGAGTACGAGCCTGCCTGATGAGGGTAGAGGCCCAGAAATCATGATCACAGGAGGAACCCTGTGACATAATCGAAAGCAATTCTTCTAAGATGTGTTTTTATTCCGGGTGTGCATCCGTTCACTACTGTCGTTCTGAAAACTTCGTTCTGACTTCTCGGATTATTTTGGTCTTATAATGCTCTATATTGGCAATCTCCCTACACCTGGTTTATAATTTTTGTTGTTCGTTGTTCGGGAACCCTGTGCATTAATAGATTTCTCTATGGTGCGATTTGTGTAGCCATTTTTCTTTAAAGCACTAGATATTATGATGTTGCAGAATGTATAGTACTGAGTAGACGCGTTTAGTTCGCTCCATTGTTTTTTAAAAAGTTAAAAGTGGCTTGAATTTTCAAAAAAGTGACCAGTTGTGTTGTATGATTCGTACAGTTGATTTGTGAAATTTGAAGCATGGCAAATCACTGATATTGCCTGAAACAAAAGAATATCCTAATTGTTTTGTTGTATAGGTCTATACTGTCGATAAAGTCGCAAGCCGCGAAAATGCCACCTACTAGGAGTAACAATAAAGATGAATCCGTTGAGGAGTTGATAAACAGAGTATGTGCTAACTTTGCTACTCAGGTCGAAAATAAGATTTCAAAGAAGATTGATGAACTTTCAAAATCCTTGGATGAGAAGATAACAAACTTGTCTAAGTCTCTACAAGATACCAAGGACATAGCTGTAGAAAATAAGAATAATATCCACACTCTTGCCTCCTCCTATGATCTGAGTGCTTAGAGTCTAAAATTAAAGTCCCTCAGACTGACTGGTGTTAAAGAGGAGGAGAAAGAAGATTTGCCAATTATGGTTTCAAATATTTTCAATAGCCACTTGAAATTGAAATGTTCTCCTGTTGACTTTATATTTCGCATAGGTAAGGAATCCGAAAATCCTCGAACCATTCTGATTAAGTTTGTTAGAAGTGTTCAGAGAGATGCTATTTTTTCTGCAAAAAAAAAGAGACTCAAACCTCTCAAATCTTTGAAGATCTAACCCCTATACGCTATGATCTGCTACAAACGGCGTAAAAGAAATATGGACCTCAAAATGTCTGGACTTTGAGTGGTAAGGTGTTTGCATGCAGTGAACAGCAAAAGAAAAAGATTGTTTTGAATTAAATAAATTTTAACTTTTATTTCGCCGTGAGTACTTTATTGCTATGGCAGGACTATAATTTGAAAGTTTTTTTTACCTGAATATGTTGCACTATTTATCCTTATTACTGGCAAAAAAAGTTTTCTTTGTTAACAGAGGCATATCTTTAACATCTTTATTTTATGAATAAACTTGGTCTTTATACACTTGTTGTTTATGAATAATTTATAATTTCAAGAATAATTTATAATTTTAAGGTATAATATTTATTGTAATGAATATTTTGGCTTATAAGCCATATATTATAAGTTTCAATAACATTCCTGTATACATACATTTATTTATTTTCATTTTGGAGTGGACGAGCGCGTTGTCTGGGTTTGAATGTCTAAAAATGAGTTCTTATCATTTGCACATTTTAATGCGCAGTCTGGCAACACAGGCTTTGATTTATTTTCAGACTTTTTAAACAGTGAACGTTATGATGTGGTGGGACTTTCTGAGATCTGGGATCAAATTATAACCTTATAAGGAATGATAGAGAGCTGAGAGGCGGAGGGGGTCCTTTTACATTAGTAAACTTATTAAATATAAGGTTTTAGCTATCCAACCTAGTATTAAAACTTTGCTTCCTGATACCCAATCTGAGTTCCGACCAGGCCAGAGTGCAACTAAAAGCCTACATTAAGATAACTTTAAACTCTTTTATCAGATATTCCTACGGCCTTAGGAAATTTGACCATGTTTCAAACTGTTTAATATTTAAAATAAATGAGTTAGGTACTCCTAAATATTTGGCAGAAAAATTGATAGAAAGAACACTATAGAGGAAAGAAAACTAAATTTTCTTTCCTCTATAGTGTTCTCAGGCATAAGAGGGCATTGTTTCAACGGTCCTTTTTATATAATAGTGTAAAAATATTCAATTTCCTCCCCTACATATCAAGTCGGCTCCATCTTTTCAGTCTGTCAGGCGTAAATTGTGATTGCATATCCTATCTCAAAAGACTGTCCATTAGAGTGCGCATTGGAGTGTGCATGGTATTATTTGATTTAAAATATATTTGGAACGTACAATATTATTAAAGCATTGTTCATTAGTTTTTAAGTCTATAATTGTTCGTATAGTTTTTAAGGTAATATTAAAAAAAAATTAAGTAAATGGATGGTTGCGTGGAAGAGCATACATGTATGAACGTCGCTATCTCCATCTTATGACTTCAATTTTTTGTAATTTTTCTTGTCGTTACAAATAAAGGCACTTTGTATTGTATTGTATACTATAGTATATTTCAGTTAATCGCACGGTTTTGGATATTAGGATATTGAAAACAGCTTGAGTTTGTGCTGGGTAGTGATGTGATCTTGCATTTAAATATCTGTCTGTATGTGTTGGTTTCCTATACCCGATATATTCGAAATGTTCGTTATGCAATTTTGTGAAAATTGCCATATAATAAATATGCCATCCACATAACGAATTCATAATTTGGGCTTTAAACTTGCTTCCTTTAGAGTTTCTTTCTCGGAGTATATCATAAATAAATTCGCAACTACTGATGATAGTGAGGATCCCATTGAAGCACCATCTATTTGTTTATATATTTGCCTGTTGAATGAAAAATGAATATTTTTAAGGCAATGCTTTGAGAGATGTATTATATGTGCCTCGATATACTTGTTCATAGCAATCCTGTCCAGTACTTCGTCGATGGGAATATTGGGATACAACGATTTGACGTCTAGGCTTGCTATGATATCGTCTTTTTCAAGAACAATGTCTGGTATAATTCGAGTGACATGAAAAAAAAAATATATATATATATATATATATATATATATATATATATATATATATATATATATATATATATATATATATACCCATAATTCAAAATTTCTCTGCGCTAATCTTATCAATATCAACTATCGAAACTTGTTTTCATTGATTAAGTTTATAAAAAAAAGTATGCTAACAAACTTACAATATACCTCAATATTATTCAAATGCTTTTTACATTACATTTTATACTTAGATGTACGAATTTAAATTACAGGTACATTTAAATACTCCTTGTCCTAATGGTTTAATTTAAATGTATATGTGTGAAATAATCACACAATATTTCAGCATTTGTAAACAATATAACGACAGACCCTGTATATTGTTTCTTCTCTTAAGAATATTTTTAATATTTTAATTTTTATTAAAAAAATCTTTGGTAATTGAAGCATAATTTTTTTTCCTTAATTCAGAAAATCATTAATTAGTTATGTTACAAACTATGATTGACGCTATATATTCTGTAATGTTTATTTACATAGGATTCTTTATTATTTGTAAAATTCATTTAATGATTTAAATACAATATTTTTAAGTGATTATAATATATGTTTAACTCTACAAGAAGCTATTAGTTCGAATCTTAAGCTCTGACATCCTGTATATAGAACACACACGGTGCGTTTGACGAGGGTACGCCAGTATTAATTTTCGATCAAAATGATATGAACTTTAATACCAAAAAATCAGCCATTACCCGCAGATCCATTTTCCAGAAGAATCGTTAGAAAAAGTTTTGAAGCATCTACATGATGTTGACGGCATGGTATTTAATTGTAGAAAATCGAACAATAAACATAATTGGAAAATAAATCCACTAAAGAAATTTCACAAAGTATCTTATGAAGTATAAAAACCAACTTAAAATACAAAGATATGAAAAATTTTAGAGGGTGATTTTACAAATAGCCACAATAGTAAAGAATAAATTAAATATCCTAAACCACGTACTTGCAATTATTAAACCTTATAGATGAATTTGTATTAAAAGAATAATAAAATATACTTATACAATTATAATGTATTATTTTGGCTTGGCATACAATAATTCTTAACACGCATAAAATCAGTAACTTTGTTTTTTTAAGCCCCGTAGCAATAAATACAAGTCCATGACCCGCATTAAAGTTTGCGTCTTGTAAATATTATCATGGTTGTGTAAGTTTGCACAAAAGTTTAAAAAAGAGTAAAATAATACTTTACCTGCTTAAATACTTCATGCGTTAATTATAAAAGAATCATCAAAAATTGAAACGAAATGTTTAGGCCCCTTAATTCTTATCAAATATGACAAAAAAGATCCATCGTTTAAAACAAAAAATTCTTATTAAATACAACAGTAGAGAAAATTGTCGTTCCTAAAAAACTACAAGGACAGCAACAGAAGCATACAGTGCAAGACGTTAAAGTAATGAACTTTTTAATTAAATTAGAAACAAAAGCGATCAAATCTCTCTTCGACCATAAAATTACATATCGCAGAGGGAGAAATCACAACTGCTTTGCAGCTATTTATATTACTTATTACATTCATAGAATTTTAATTATTTGTCCACTTTTAAATATCAGTCCGAGAAAAGATTAGATAATAATTTAAATGTTGCAATATTAAATTTAATTTATAAGAGTGGTGAAATAAAGACAATTACACCAGGAAGTGCAAATATATTCCGCAAGTCAAAAATGATGTTAGTGTCAGGTCATGTTTTATTTCTAGTTAATATTTATCTTAGTTTTGTTGTCTGCAAACCACCCACACAAAATAATATAGACGAACAAGGTAAGAAAAAAATGTAATTTTTTATTTTCTCAGTAATAGGAAAAGCGATTTATAAATAAATTATAGTACTTCATACAAACATTATTGTTATTTCATTTTTACGTCCACTTATACACATACATGCACTTTAAAAGAACATGTTTTAGAGGAACCCTCAACAAAAGATATAAACTTATTGCAGAAAGACGGATTTTGAAAATCTAGTTAAATTAAAATAGTTAACAGTAACAGTACCCTATAATACAGATATTCTAGTCTATATGATAAACGTTTTTACCATAAAAATCTGAATAAAATTTTCATTAAAAACATCAACCGTTGTGGCTTGATACTGTAAAACCTTCCTCTTTTAAAATTTAAACTTAAAAAAATGGATGGAGTCTCTCAATGAAAGGGAGTGAAGGTCATTCTTATGACTTTGTGCAATAATACTTACAATTAGTTTCTAGTTTTTAAGACAGTACTGTATTAATTAAGATAAAGACCTAATAATTGTAAAACCATTTTGTAACGTACAGAAATAGTGGTATATCTGATACTAACACTAAAATAAAATATTACTCCTAACGTAGGTTTATTCTAAATTTTGGTTATGTATTTATTAGTGTTCATGTTTTTGTATAATCGCTTTTATCGTTTTACGGCTTTTTCTATTTTAGCTATATTAGTTTGAGGCTTTCACTGTATTTAAAGAGGTACCTACATAAAAAGGTATCAAAACAAAACTTATGTGTATTAGTTTACTAATGTATAGCTGATTGTTTTTGCTTTTTTTATTAAATCTGAAGCGTCTGTCAATAATGAAATATTCAATAGCCTGGATACACTAAGAGTTGAATTTATACAAATATTTAAATATATTAGTGCAAAATTCTTATTGAAAAAATTAAATAGGAAAGAGAATAAGGCAATAAATTAATGAAATAATAAATATTTCTTTAATTGTACTTAAAGGCATGCATTTTCTATATTCTTGATTTTAGCAGAACAAAAGTTATTCTACATAAAGTTTTGCTTATTAAAAAAATAAGTTTGGTTATAAAAAATTCCCACATAATACACAAGTTGCCAAAAAACACGCAAATAGGTGAAACAAAAAATTGGGTATCAAAATTTCTAAGGTAGCCGAATTAGAGAGCAGAAAATATGAGATAAAAAATCATTTAAAGTTTTTTTTGTACGAGGTAAAGTAGATATTTTTATGATCATTCATATTTAAAAAAAATATAGTGGGTGTTCTATTTAAAAAAAAAGACTTTTTTCACTTTAAAAAAGTCCAAGATTGATTTTGTAGTATGTCCATTCTTTATATGGGTGGACAAAAATTTTGTATTCCGTATATGCATTGATGCTTTATAAACTGAAAATTACTACCCAAACGCTTAATTTTAGATTTTTTAGTTTTCAAAAAATCACCCATAACCTTAATTATCTCGGAAGCTACGCAAAACTATAGTTTAAATTGGTAATGTATATTTTTGACACTGAATCAAATAATGAACAAAAATACAGGGTGTCCCATTTAAAATTTTATAGTTGATGTCGTCCTAGCAAAATTGGGACACTCTATGTACATGGAAACATTATATTTTAAAAGGATTTTTTGGATGCGTAACTTTGATCACATTTCGCATAAAATTAAAGAATTGAAATGGATGAACGTGGATTCAGCCTATAGGTATCATTTTTCTGTGTTTGTACATAAATTAATAGTCACTAAAACCAAAGTTTACTGAATATAATATAAGTTCCCGCACTTCGACGAAAATTCCGATCTACCCATACCATTCCCCTCGCCTCAGCTGGTTCTCGGCAGTCCACCGTTTTCAGTTGTGCGAGGCGCTGGTGTGTACACAGTGGATTTTGTTTACGATTAACTTTAATAAATTATTAACGAATATTGTTCCGTGGATAGTTGTTTTTCAAAACGTGGAGGTGGATTATCGTTTTTTCGCTGTCCAAAGGATGAACCAAGGTAGGCACCTACCTATTTTGGAATATAAAAGTATAACATTATAATTTTTGTGCAATTTTAAAAATATTAAAAAATATATGAATATCCTTTGTATAGTACCCATTTTTTCGGTATTTGAATTGAAATATAATATCTCTGCAGATGTCAAGCTTGGAAGTCGAATTTAGGGTTTACTGGGGACCACAAATATGCAGACATTAATTCTGATTTGTCTTATCAAAAAAAAATTAGGATTTGCAGCCGTTATTTTAGGGACGAAAGCTTTATGTCACCTTTATGACAAACATGTTTTCTCCATTCCGTCGGTCTCTGTCCGTTCCCGGTATAACTAGAAAACTAGGTACTTATCCCATTGACTTCAAATTTTGGTCAAAAATTAATGGTCATTATGAGATAATCTGGTAACATTTTGGTCAAAATCTAAAATGACTGTAAAAATGGCGGCCTAGTAAATTGTTAAAAAAATATTACTAAAAAACTACACCTCAAATTTTGCACAAAGTGTTACGTAGTAATCGACGGGTAGAATTTTGGTACGAATCCGAGATGGCGTAACAAAATGGCGACCTAATAAAATATTTAAGTAAGAATTGATTTTGGTTTAGAAGTTAACTCTTACAATAGTGAAACGAATATAAGATGGCGAAACAAAATGGCGGTTAAATTATTACTTCTGTATCTCTAAGAGATGGAAAACTATAATATCGGCAAAAAGAAATTTTTTTTTGCTAAATTGATTTAAAACGACCCAAAAAGTGTAAAAACATAATTTCGGCGAAATCTATTTTCTGTCTGTCTGTTAGTTTATGTGATAAATTTCAAAGAAATAATTGTGCTATCGATTTTAAATTTGGTATATAGGTAGTAATGGTATTGAGTAAAATCGGTTGAGAAGAAGGGGGTGAAGTGGGGGATTAATTGATAAAAAAACATAATTATTAATAAATAAATTAAATAAATATTAAAAAAATTATTAATTAATAATTCCGTAATATGCCTTTTTATGGGTTTTGGGGTACTCAGATTTAAATCATAATACTTTGGTAAATAATAAGGGATAAGGGAAATAATAAATATAAAAGAGTTTTGTCTTGTTCTTGCAGCAAGAACAAGACAAGAACAAGAGATTTGCAAGAGTCTTGTGAAACACTACATATGCAACTTAAGTCCAATTTGAAAAAAATGTCTATCAGCAAAATTCAAACCATATCAACTTGAAATGGTGAATATACAGGGTGTCCCATGAAATTTTGACTAGGGAATATCTCAGTGTATGTACAAAATAGAATAAAGTGTCATTCATAAGATACATGGTCTTAGCATAGCTTTGATCATACATTTCAGCTCACAATTCACAAAGCCATAGGAAACCAAATTTCTTTTCTTTTTTAATCAGACACCCAGTGCATTTGTTGTATTTTGGAAAGTTTATTCGAAAAGCGGTTGGGTAATATCATATTTTATCCTATAATTAACTTATACATGGTTTCATTGGTTTCCAAGTTGTGCATGCATACTTCAGAATGTGTACTCTTTAGCACCCTGTATAAGCTAAACCAAAAAATATGGTGTTTTCGAATTGGTCTTTAAATAAGCTTACCAAAATAAAACGAATTTACTCTATGTCTTATTAAATATAGAAAGATTGGTTTGCTAAAGTTTTGTGAGCTACCCTGTATGATCAAAGTTATTTTTAAATTATGCACCTCATGGATCACATAGAAAGTCCTTAAGACACTATGTCCATTTTCGAACACCAACCGGGATGTACTCTGTTATAAACAAATAATATTAAGAACGCATTTTTTACACTGTTATAACTTTTATAGTTTACCAATAAAAAAATTTAAAACAAAAAGGAACATGCTTTTGTATTACCGGTTTAATTTAGCTAAAACTTCTACTCTCCATTAAAAATCAATATTCCAGGAAGGGAAATATTTACGTATTCGGACACCAGAAAGTACCTTTCGTAAACGTTAGAAAAATCCCGGCTACTGCATTATTTCATGGCAGTGCTTGTTATAAACACATAATATTATACCATTTATAAATAAAACAATGTAAAAAATGGTGATGCTTTTCGACAGTGATATTTTTCTTTTCTCCATCTCTTACGAATAGTCATGTCCATAGAACGGATTTTTGAAACATCGAATTAATTTCCTTAAATTTGTATTTAAATTAATGACTGTCGGATACTAGTTACTAGTATTACATATTAAACTTTATTACTATTATTATTTTACAATCGGACACCGCTTGACATCGCCTTCCCCACAATATTCAACTGAGGAGAAAACGATTACATTTTTTATTTTATTACTCTAATCTCCCCTGGAAGTTTTTTGTTCAAGACGGTACGGGCTTTGTCCTAGTCGGCAGGCTTGTCTAGCCCGCTCGACAAAGTTCCGACTCGGAGTGAAGGAACTTATATATTATATTCAGTAAACTTTGCTAAAACCCTCTGATATCTACACGACAAAATAAGCTTTCGTTATCAAACTCATAATTTAAATATAAGAAACCCAAACCAACTTTCATTTCCTAGATTTCGTACAACTCTCTTCAAAAGAACCTTTTCTTATAATGCACCGCTAATCTATAACCCCCTTAATAGGGAATTGAAACTTTGCAATCTTAACACATTCCATCGAAAACTTAAAGATATGCTTACTTCCTAGAAAGTATACTTTATTTCTCCATATTCCTTTCTACCATGGACTATTCATTCTCCCGCATTATTTATTTTTTTATTCACTCATTTACATACTGTAGAAACTACGGTCCCAGGACCTAAAATTCGAATGCCTCTTTTCTTCATATTCATCATATGTTTTGTACTAGTGTGAAGGGTGCATACTTTTTTATATGAAAAATATAGAAATTATTATATTAGCATTAGTTAGTGTTAAATTGTATGTAAGTCGTTTTGTAAATAGCACTTATCCTCGTATTGTATTGTATAACTCTTATTGTATAGTATCTTTCATACTTCTTAAATTTAAACTTAGTAAAGAAAAAAAACTCTCGAGGTTAAGTGGAGTAGCTATATAGGTAGGCTTTGCCTCCTGTCGTCTTATAAACATTTTGTATTTTGTGATTTTAAAATCAATAAAAGCCAGTTATTATTATTATTCTCCCCAACCAAATTATCGGTCCATATTTTTTTAATGAACCTTTAAACGGACGTATTTATTTACTTTTCTTGCAAGATCAGTTGCCAATACTTTTGGAAGAGGTGCATCTTAACGAACGTTAAACTATGTGGCTTATTTTTATTTTGAAGCGAGATAATATTTGGATCAGCATTATCATCAAAGGTGGGTTGGCCACGGTAGTTTTGTTACATAGCCGCCAAGGTCTTGTTAATATTGGTTGGTTAAAAGTTAGAGTATATGTCGCAAAACCTACGACAAAACAGGACATGATTTAAGGAATTAAGGAGCTATGTCAAACAATAACACCAACCATGTTAGTCAATGTCCGGTAAAATATTGTTAAAAGAATAAAATAGACATGATAATTTAACAAGGACGTTTTCGATCATTTATTCAGAAGAAACTGTTTTTTAGGTTACAAAATTAGTGTGATCCTTTAGTTTTAATATTAATATAATGTGTAGTTTTACTATTTTTTGTTTTATTATGTTTATTAACTTTCTACGGACATAACAACAAGTTGTTTAAAATACAAGAACATAATACTCTAGGAAAATCAAGATTTTTGAAAAACTGTTAGAGATAGGCATGGGACATAAAATGGGCAGAAAAATATACAGAGTGCTCCATTTAAAAAAGTGAGATTTTTTTAATAAAAAGTTTTGTGACTTTGGGCCTCTAGGGTAATTATATTAATTGGGCTTTTACTGTACTCCGGATACTAATTTTATAGGGTCTGGGACGAAAATTTGATCATTTTATGGCACTGTGTGCGCACCCCAGTCTGTATAATCCAAAATGCTTTTAAACAGTGGAGAATCTCTAAAATATATCATAATATAAAAGCACATTATTGACAAATACCATCTTCAAGGCAAAAGATTAATACGCGCCATCGTTGACTCACCTGGTATTCATTTTTTGTTAAAGACGATGAACTTCACCCATATTCGAACAAAATTGTAAGAAATAAGACAGCGGAAGAAGTTCTAAAGGAGGAAACAAAAGAATATTGGAAAAATAAAGCGTTAGAAGCCGTCTATCTTCGATTGAAGCAACAACTAAATTTTAGTAAGTAAATTTTATCAACATATTTAATTACAAGTATATCGTTACATCATTTTAGATTTTCTTCTATCTATATTTGGACAAAAATTTAAACATATTGTTATTGATAAAGTAAAGATGCATTAAATTAAAGTTTACTCTGAGACTACGCTAATTAGGAACTAGGAAACAAAAATAATATTGTTAAAATAAGTTACTAGTTGCACTAGTTTATAAAGGGTGTGTAAGTCTACTACTACTACTAGTACTATTTTTAACTATATAGGTAAAAGATGGCAGATTTCAAACCTTTATATAATCCAAATATCACCCTGTATATAATCAACGAACGAAGTCGTAGTGTGACGTCTAATCAGTAGTCATACATCTAAAATATTTTAATTCCCCAGTAAACAATATATCGCAGTTGAGTACAACCCTCGGTAAATCCAAACCCACACATTTTAATGCATTAGGTAGGCAGAATTTCAAATCCTGAGATTTTCCTTTTTGTAATAACCTTGTTCACTACATCAAATATTATATCTTTATATCAGTCAACTTTAACCGTTCACCTAGATGTAAACTATTTACCCTGAGAAGTGTATTATCGAGTTGTGCATTTTAAAATATCTACCAAAATAGTATTGTGAATAATACCGCAATAGGGATTAACATTAGAAGATACGGGTGTTTTT
This sequence comes from Kuschelorhynchus macadamiae, assembly GCA_030620095.1. Lineage (NCBI taxonomy): Eukaryota > Metazoa > Arthropoda > Insecta > Coleoptera > Curculionidae > Kuschelorhynchus > Kuschelorhynchus macadamiae. The sequence continues at coordinate 208,384 of JAUTXW010002349.1, read as the reverse complement.
TGAAAAACATGTAGAAAAGCGGTATGTGTTTTAAAAAAGAATTCAAAAAAACTGAGTGACGTTTTAAATAAAAATAAAAGGGTGCAATATACTAGTTTTAAGATGTTTCCTGACATAATGTCTTGTTTGAAGTACGCCCCTATAAACTCGATTAGGAATGCCGGGCGTAGCATTAGCCAGCGGATTAGTTGTTATATTAATTTAAGTCTTAAATTTTTGACATTAAAATAAGCTTTTTTACAACAACAAAAATTAAAACATACAACTAAATCCCTCGATTTCTGGATCACTCTGTAGTTAGCGAGGTATAGTACAATAACAAAATAATAACGTTATAGCCCAGATAAACACGCACCAGATGCGAAAGTTAGACAAGTAGAGCGTCAATTTTCTTTGGCCTCGGCGCGAGAGACATGTATGGCCCGCACCAAAAATTTTGTCGGATATTAAAAATTATTAATAAATTAAAAAAAGCATTACCCGCACCAATTCAAATCTTTTTGAAACTAAATGTAATGACAATTTGGGTATTATAATATGTAAATTACCGGTTTTGTAAGGTCCTTATTTTTGCTTTTACTGCGATATAAATTTGATTTAATCTCATTTCATTAAAATGAAAAACTAATTATAATGGTGTTTTAAAAAAATGCCAAATTCTCATTTTCCTGCACTATTCAGAAAATGGTGTTTAAATTAGGAAAAAACACATTTTTAACTTTCACAAATATATTTATTTATACACAAAATTATAAAAAATATCTGAACATTAATTATTTAACTAGTTGATTAAGAATGTCTTTTATTAAGGAATTACATTGTAAAATGCCATCGTTTTATGATTTTTTTAAGTAAAACCAATATTATCGGCATCAACAAACAAGGTTTTTGGGTAATATCTAAAATAAATAATTTAATGACAAAAAACGACGCATTGGTATAAGGTGCTATAACGGAGAAAATCAAATCATACAGGGTGTTTCTTAATTGAGTGTCAATTTTTAAGGAGGTGGTTTTTGGGTCCATTTTAAGAAGAAAACTTCATATAAACATGTCTTAAACGGTGTAAATTTTGAGATACAGGGTGTTAAACTTTCAACAATTTCATAATTTTTCGATAATATCTCGAATACCACTCTAGATATTGTAATGACATTTGGTATAGAGGTACTATGCATCTAGTGAAATTTTTTTTATTTCCACCAGTGGCGTCCGTACGGAATCCGACCTGCAAGTTTTCCCAGACATTGATGGTACGCCACTGATTTTTTTATAAATAAAAATTATTTTTGAAATTCCCATTCACTTTTAAGCAAGTTTGATCCCTTGGTAATTTTGAGTTGAACGCACGGTTTTCGTTTTAAAAAATAAAAACCGTTTCTCTGCAGAGTTTTAACAATATCGCTAATATGACAACACCAATCGCCATGGCATGCAAGGAATTTTTTTTTTTACTGAAATTCAAGAAATCAAATTTGCTTATGAATAACTAATACCCAAAGATTTCAAAATTATTATTTGAGCTTATAATTTTTTAACACGAAACTATAAAATACTATGAGTTCATCAATAAAGAAAGATTACTAATAATAATTATTATTGTAGTAGGTTTTGGCTGTCAGAATTAATACTTCTCTTGTAACTTAATTTGACAGTTCAGCTTTCAGATTCAGTCGGGTTTAATTAATTTTGTGTTCTAAATAGTTTATCAATGAAGAGTTGGCAGACATGCATTACATGTATGGTTTGGCTGGTGGCAGTTCACCGGAAGCTAGGCGATTATATCAAGAGCGCTTTCCTGGTAGAGTCATACCAGATAGGCGAATATTTGCAAATGTGCATAGAAGGTTGACTGAAACAGGTACATTCAAGCCAAATAATCAATTAAAAGGGGCCCATCGAACTGTAAGAACTCCAGAAATTGAAGAGGCAGTATTAAATTCTATAGATGAAAATCCTGAACTGAGTACTAGGAAAATTGGAATTAACCTAAATATTTCTCACATCCTAGTTTGGAGAATTCTACATGATTTCTTTTATACCCATATCACATTCAACGAGTACAAGCCTTACTTCCCCGAGATCTTCCTTTCCCAGTTAATTTTTGTGAATGGTTTTTGGAAAAAATTGTGCGTAATCCCTTATTTGATCGCGAAATAATGTTCACAGATGAAGCGAACTTCTCCAGGAACGCTATCAGAAACTTCCACAATAATCATATCTGGGCCGACGAGAACCCTCATGCCATTGTAGAACATCATCATCAAGAGCAATTCTCTGTAAATATTTGGGCTGGCATTATCGAAAATCACCTAATTGGACCTTTTTTCCTCCCAGAAAGACTAAATGGTCATAATTATCGCCGGTTTCTTGAGAACGATTTGCCGATATTGTTAGAAGATATACCAATTCTGATTAGAAACAGAATGTGGTTCATGCACGATGGCGCGCCCGCTTACTTTAGTATTGAAGCCAGAGAATATTTGAACCGCACATTTAACAACAGATGGATAGGTCGTGGCGGATCCCAACCATGGCCCCCTAGGTCCCCAGACCTAAACAGTTTGGATTTTTTTCTATGGGGACATCTTAAATCTTTAGTTTACCGCACCCCAGTAAACACTGTAGCGGAGCTGAAGGATCGTATAAGAGATTCTTGCGATATTATCAGAAACACCGAGGGTATCCTTCAAAGAGCGACAACATGAGAAAAAGTGCTGAAGCGTGTATTCTCCAAGGTGGTGGGCATTTTCAACAACTTATCTAATTTTTTTCTTCTATTTTGTTTCACAAAGTGTGCTGTCAATTTGTTAAAACCTAATTATTTTTGTTGAAATTATTAATTATGTACCTAGTTGTATTAGTATAGTTTTGTAAATAACTTGTTATTGTTGAAGAATGTCATGTTATTTTAATAAAATTTATAAAAAGTATTTATGAAGGAACATACTTCTGAAAAACATTGACATGGTGGTCCTAGATTGGCGGCTGAAGACTACATACTATTATCTACAAATATCTCTCACTAAGATAAAGCGATTTCTGATTTTAATAAGAATGGATATAGTAATTACTTTCACGCCACTGATTTTCTAAAATAAAGCATTTTTATTGATTCATTTGTTTGTTTTTGAAAACTTTTAGTATTTATTTTCGACAAGATTTGATTTCTCGAGTTTAATACAATAATATTCCTCTGTATGCATGGTGATATCCGTCTTATGACCAGGATTGTTTGGACCATGCAGAGAAAAGCTTTTTATTTTTTAAAACGAAAACCGTGCGTCCAACACAAAATTACCAAGGGACCAAACTTGCTCAAAAATTAATGGGAATTTCAAAAATAATTTTTATTTAGAAAAAAATCATTGGCGTACTATCAATGTCTGGGAAAATATGCAAGTCGGATTCCGTACGGACGCCACTGGTGGAAATTAAGAAAATGTTCAACATCAAAAAATTCCACTAGAAGTTTAACACCCTGTATCTCAAAATTTACACCGTTTAAGACATTTATTTATATGAAGTTTTCTTCTTAAAATGGACCCAAAAATCACCTCCTTAAATATTGACACTCAATTAAGAAACACCCTGTATTGAATCAACATAAACTGCTTTTGCGTGTCCGGTAAAAAAATATTGTAAACATTTTCGAATAGATGTTCTCAGTTCTTAGAAAATACGTTTTTCAATTATCTATATGGTACAAGTAACAAGAATCTAGTCCTATCAAGATAGCCGGTAGCTACACCAAAGCCAACGGTCGGTCGAAACAGTCTTGTGAATACCGGTCGATATGTCAATTCGATTTGTTGACCGGATTTATTTAATTACTCAGTGTTACTATGTTATGGAGTTAGTATGAGCATATATATTGTTAAAAAATTCTATTTTTTTGTGTATATCATGGCTGCTCCTCCAACACAAACATATTATATAAACTCTTTTATTACTTATTCTATTTTTTCGATTATTTTATTATCTCTCTAATATTTGCTTTACCTTAATACGAAATTTTTAGACTAGATTATAATAGGTAGTTGCGTTACAGTATTTTAAAATAACAATTTATTGTTTACAAAAACCAATTATTTTCATATTTTTAAAGCCCATTACTTTAACGTTAGCATTTTCTTTAATTTTAACCGTAACTATAGTAAAAACATTTTTGCGTAATGGATGACCGTGTTCACCTTCACGTCAGTTGGGTTATTTCAATCTTACCGGGATTAATTATCGGTACCGGTATTTTAACAATGCTGTCTTTAACAATAAAATCACCTACTTGATAAAATTATGGCCTTTTTCGGAGGTTCTTCGAATAAAAAATATAGCATATCATAAAGGCGCTTAGACAGCTTGTAGATACCGCAAAACATCTACTTTCGAAGTGATCTTCGCTTAACTTGTAATTACAATAACTCTTTTCTAAAAGATCTTCCCGTCCGCTTTAAGCCAACTCTTAAATATAAAATTATTATATTTTTATACTATAAAAAAACTATAAATTAGGCTACTTATAAAGTACCTACTTGTTAAGACATATTTTGCGTGAACCTATTAAACTTACTATCAATCGTAAAAAATTATAAATGTTAATAATAAAACTAACATACCTTACGAGATCTTAAGGTAATTTGAACAGTGATTTATTGCTCCCACTTCTATTTGAACCATATAAATAAAGGCACTTATAACCAGGCATTTTTACAACCACAAAAATAAAACTGTATAAAAAATAATGTTTGAAATATGAAATAATAACATAAGCTCTCGCTCTATCGATATCGCCGTTCGAGGAACAAGCACTTTTCCGTGCGGATTTAAAATGCCATGTCCTTTAAGTACAACTGTTTTTAGTTTTCCTTTAATCATGTATTATATTTAACATTTAAGAGGAATGACAATAATATTCCAATTGTTCTAACTTGAAAGAAAAAATGGCTTAATGAAACAGATATTGCATTTTAGAAGTCGCAAAAAATGTCATATTATTTATGGGAGATGGAATGTCAATTCCAACCATTGCAGCTACTAGAGTATATTTGGGAGGCGAGGAAATGTCACTAGCTTTTGAAGACTTTCCTTATACAGGACTTTCTAAGGTAAGAAAAAAAATTTAATATCCCTATCTTCCATGTGTGTATGTGCTCAAATTATTAATTAATTAGTTTAAACGTTTGAAGTACGTACTTTTCATACATTTTCGTCAATCTCGCTAGATTTTAGGGGCATAAATAATGCTATATTTATTCAAATAAATACTTTTCAAAATAAACATATTTTTGCAGCTCAATATATTTATTAATATAATTGGGGGGTTTCCCGTAAAAACCACACATGTCAATTTTTCCTAAAAATGACTTGGCAACACGGTTAGAATCTTAGGAGCCCGTTTTAAATAACGACTTTGATAATTTTCTGAAAGAATCCCAGTTATCAGTACTAGAGGCATTTAAAATTTGTACAATTCCGTAAAAACCTCATATGTCAAGCAAATATTCCCGTAAAAACTACACTTGTCAATCACAAATGTGTTTCTTACGGGAAAATTGGGTAATTAAAGACGACGTGACTTGACTTGACTTTCCTGTTTATCCTGTTACATAACAGGACTTATTGGCTTTGCTACAAGGCAGTCGCCAGATTGCTCTCCGTCCGGGGCTCAGAGTCGTTAAATAGACGACCCTCGAAGTCGGCCCTGCACCTTATTCCAGTTTGGAGACGTTATCGGTAGGATATCCGGATGGCGAGCTCTAAACTCCCGGATACCCTGAATCTTTAAAATACTTGCCATTATAGAGCAGAACTGCTTTTAAACTTATTTTATAAGAATCTATAAATAAGCGCCATTTATCCGGGTTATGTGCAAAGCCTAATTTTTCCAAAACACTATTTAGATTAACATAAAACACATATTTTATTCTGCATAGTAAAAAACGATGGTTACGGTTCCTAAATATTGTAACTTTGGTGCCAGTGTCAATAAATTGGATGGTTGTAATTATTACACATATATTTTTAAATATTCCTCCCAATTTGCCGGGGGCGGCGTTGAAGCCCGAATTTATTTTTTTAATTCCAACAAACATTACTCCTTAAAATAACGTGATTAAAATACTTATTAATTTTTGTTGAAAAAATAATAACTCAAAAATCTTACGTGTTAGGAAGTTTCTACTATCATTTTCGCATTTAACCACTAAAAATTAATAAAAAATTGCATTTTACAACACAGTCGCAAAATGGCTATAAATTAGTCTTATTTAATACCTACACATACAGTTTTATTAATTATTGTTATTAAGTACATCTGTGAAAATTTAGAAATCATTATTAACACGAAAATATAAAGGTCAAACTAATAATAATGTGCTTTGAGCACATTTTTGATTAAAAAAATAATGAGTCGAAGAAATTGTCCATATTTCTCAAAGACATCTAGTTAGCTTAAAATATGCATGGGATCGAACCCAGACCAGGTTCAGGTCATGATTTTTCCATTTCTGACGTTGATGTTTTACATGAATGTCCGAAAGGAAAATAGCTGATCTGCTAAAAAAATGGAAACACCCAAGACTATAAAAAGTCCCATTCTCACTGGTGTTAGAGCTTAGACGTTTTAAATGTTGAACCAACCAGTGGCGGCTCGTGGATTTAAAAACGAGTGAATCGCAGCGTAGCTAAATGCACAGTGCCGGAGGTAAAAATAGCGCCGCAGGCGAAAATATTTCGGGGTACCACGCCCAAAATGGCTACTTTTTTTACCTTTTTATGATGTTAATTATCCATAGCTTTGGAGCGTTTTTTAATACTTAGGACAAATAAAGAAACATAAGATTTTAAATATATTGTTTTTGTTCTTAAAAGCAGTTATGTACCTATATCTTAAAGCTAATTTCGATTCGATTCGATCGATGCAAAACTGCTTCCGCCTCCAATGATCCGAACGCACTAATTTACATTAATTCTATAACACGCGCCTATACGTCACCTGACTATTGGTTTGTTCTACCTCCAATTTTTTCATAAATTGACATTTTGACGGTTTCGTATAAAGTAGGACTTGTTTGTTCTATCTCCACTCGAATTTATTTGTATTGCTGTTATTTGCCGAAATAAATTAGTCTATCTCCTATTTACTTACGTTAGTTATGATTATTGGTTTGTTCTATCTACCATTACTAAATTTTTGTTCTACATAGAATAAAAAAGAATTCCTAAAGAGAATATTGGTTTGTGCTATGTTATATTTAATAATTTTGTATTTGCGCTATCTCCTAATTGGTTAATAAATCAATGGGTACACTTTTGTTCTATCTCCATTAGAGCCAATGAGAGTTAAGGATGCAGAAGCGCATATTTTGTTCTATCTCCTTTCTGGCCAATTGAGTATTCAAATTAAATTTTCGTCTTGGACCCCTTCATAATTTCATTACTTTATATGATCGAAAAGTTAGTAAGTATTGCGGGTTTTAGCGGGTTTTTATCCTAACGAAAAGTTGTAATTTAATTATACTAAAATGAGTGATTTGAGTTCACCTGCACCTGAACTTACTCCAAATACTCTAAGGTAAGTAAACCATTTGTCTAAAACTAATATTTAGGATAATCAAATGAAAAATGGGCTTAAATTTAAAAAATAACCATAACCTCAATCTGTAAATCTGTTTTATATTATAAAATACTGAAAGAATGAAGTGATTTTCATTACATTTTTTGTTTTTATTTTTAATTTAAAAAAATATAGTTTATAATATAATTATTTAGGAGCCTGTTTTGTAGGTATAAATTTTAATTTTTAGGATGATGAATATGATATTTTCCTCAGGGGAACCTAGTTCCTCTGTTAGTACCGCTACCACAAGATCTCAAAAACTTTGCATCGAGCGAGAACGAGTAAAAAGGGATTTATTTAGAGAAGTTGACATTGCGTCATTGGATATTGAACTTGAGGATGGAGTTATTATCCACGGAAATAATATTCACGAACCCATTCAAGGTACCCTTAAATATTGAAACAAAATATTGTGATTTCCCGTAGTTGTTTTTATGTTTACTTGTTTATTTCCTTAACTTTTTTTTCATGGTGGTTGCTGGCTATTTATTTTATTATTTGCTAGGTGGTACCATTTTGGAAGGGGAGCAAGTCCAAGACACAAATAATAATAATACAAGAAACCCTTCTAAAAAAAACTTACTAGGAAAAGGTTACGTGATTCCAGCAAGTGGGTAATGAATGTTAGGAAAAGAAAACGGGAAAATGGAGAAGAATATATGGATATTAAGGGAAAAGTACATGAATAGAGACAGGTGAAGAATGGTTGTAAACGTTCAAGTTGTAAATTTAACTGCGCTAGTAAGTTTAGTATTGTAAATCGGCAAGAAATTCATGATGCCTTTTGGTCACTTTCTGACACCAAGAAAACGCATTTTTACAGCAAATTTGTTATTCGAAAGCAAAAAGCACGGGTTCGCGGGGAAACTAATCGAAAAGTATTTTCTTTTGAATATTATTTTGAGAATAATGGCTCTGAGAAAGTACGCGTCTGTAAAGACTTTTTCCTGGGAACGCTTGATATAAGTTCCCAAAGAATTTATTATTTTTTTTCTAAATTTTATAATGCTGAAACTGGAGTTCCAAGATCGCCTCTTAAGGGCAAAAACCAAAAAAAGGTTATTTCCGAATCGCAAAAAGATGAAGTAAGAGCCCATATTAAGTCGTTTCCGTTGGTGGCCTCTCATTATTGCAGGGCTAATTCTCAAAAATTATATATAGAAAGTAACTTGAATTTATCTAAAATATATTCTCTTTATCGGTTGAAAGTAGACAATCCTGTTAAATATGTAATTTATTCAAGAATTTTTAACCATGAATTTAATATTGCCTTTCATAGGCCAAAAAAAGATGTTTGCGATAAGTGCACCGAATTCAGACTTCAATTAAACCCTTCCGAAGAAGCTCGCATCTCTTATCAAATTCACGAAAAAAATAAAATCGCCGCTAAAAGCGAAAAAGATAATGACCGAAAAATTGGTGACAAAACAATTGCAGTTGTTTCTTTTGACCTCCAAAATGTCTTTTCCCTGCCTAAGTCAAATGTGTCATCTCACTTTTATAAACAAAAACTTAATTGCTACAACTTGACAGCATATTGCAATATTAATAAAACTGTTTATTGTTGCTTGTGGAATGAGGGTATGACCGGTCGTGGTGGGATTGACCTTGCTAATGTCCTAGTCAGAATTTTGACTGAAATTGTTAAAAATATTTTGGGTTTGACGAAAATTATATTGTGGTCGGACAGCTGTGTCCCGCAAAATAAAAATTGCATAATGTCATTTGCTTTGCAAAATTTTCTTTCTTCACCTGAAAGTCTTAATGTGAACCTAATAGAACAAAAATTTTGTGAGCCGGGACACAGCTCTCTTCAAGAAGTAGACTGTGCGCATAGCGTAATTGAAAAACATATTAGGTTCGTAGACATTCACAGTCCGCTTTCACTTATGAGGGTATTGTTAAAATTATCCCAAGGTAAGCTAAATTTTAAAATTCTGCAAATGACAAATTCAAGTTATAACAACTATTCTCCTAAGTCTTTTAATCTTACGTATAACCTTGTTCCTTATACAAAAATTAAACATATTATTTATGAAAAGTCTGATATATTTAACATTCGGTATAGGAATTCTTTTGAAGATGAACTCATTATTTGCAACCTGAAGGGTAATGAAAAAAAGTTATTGCGAGCTACTAATAAAAATAAATCAAAAAATACTTTAAACAAATTTCCATTAGCTCCACTGATGAAAGTAACAAGTTCGTTATCAGAAGAAAAAAAGAGTTCATTGTATTCCATGTTAAATACTATGGAAGAAGATGACAGAAAGTTTTACAAAGAAACTGTTTTGAAAAACTGTTTACAAACCAAATAAAAAAAAATAAATAGAAAACTTAAAAAGACAGGCTAGTAACTTATATTTTTTGCTCGATTTTTTGTTAAACTTGTTATTGTTGTTTTTGTTTGTAGTGGTCTGAAAAATATATACCTAGTTTTAGTTTTTTTTTACAGATTAGGTAACTATATTATACTACGCTGTTTTAAATCTGGCTTTTATTTTTTGTTAAACTTTCATTTTTATTACTTGCAGTGTTTTAAATTACATAAAATAATTTAAAAAATCTGAAATATGAAATTTACAAAATAGAGGAAAATTGATGTTTTTTGGTTGTATTTTATCAGCATGACTGATTATTATTAGTTTTAGCATTTTTTTTTTAATTTGACACTTTTTTTGTCAAACTTTTAGCTTTTAGCAATGTATTTGTGTTAATATTTATCTTGGATATTTGCAATAAATGTTATCTAATCGAATATTGTTTTATTCTATATCCCCTTCTAGTAAGCTTTTTGCGCTATCTCCAAGAAAAAAATCATAATATCAAAGACTTTGTCCTATCTCCGTTTGGTTTTTTGTCGATTTTTTTAAAATTCCTGGAGTTTAAACCAAAAAAAAACCTAATAGGTGTAATCCTCACACCTTGTTACCATAAATCCTTCACTTGAACTAAAAATTCAATTATTTCATTAAAATATTCAGTATCAAAACTTTAAAACGCTCTCCTACACATTTTACAATTTTGGAGGTAGAACAAACCAATAGTCAGGTGACGTATAGTCTGCAGAAGCTGTTTTATACCTCTCCCATCTCTATTTGGCTTACGGATATTCACCATTTCGTTGCCATAACAACTGCCGTAAACAAATCTAACCGTGAAAGCCGGAGTGCGGGGGGAGTCTGAAGTGGAATTTGTTACTGCCGATTCGATTGTGATTCCTTAACGATCACTCTTATGAAAAGGTGTTCAGCGCGCTATGTTTTTAAGTCATTATTTTTTGTGTGTATAACGCACTAGTTTTGATAGAAAATAATGGTATAATCAAGTAAATAATGAGAATTTATATAAAACATACTACATTTTTATAATAGAAATGTAAATTTTAAAATGCTTAATATTTTTATTTTTAAGTAAATTGATTGGAAAATAAGCCGCCACTGGAACCAACCCTAATTGTAGGTAACCTTTATTTTATCTACTATGTAGAGTGACAGTTTTTGATTATTTTCGTTGACCAGTCCAGCGGTCCATAGGTACTTACTCTGGCCTCCCACTCAGGCAGTTCGGGTTCGATCCATAAGTACATGCATCTTTTTTAATATTTCATTTTGTTTATTCACGTGAGACTTAACCTCATTTTAGTGTCGAATAAATATGTATAAGTAGTTGTTTGTTTTGTTGTACTTTAGTGTGTTTTATTCTATTTGTAAGTTATTGTTTTCAGATTTGTGAGTGTGATTATTTACTAAGGTTCTCTCTGTTGTTTTATAGGTATGTTTGTAAGTCTGATGATCTAGAAACGGCGTAAGACGTCATGTTAATAATTATAATTTACTGAGACCGACACTTGGAGTCTTTTCCTATGTTTGTTAAAAAGCTATCTCTTTGCAAGATTTTTCCGACTACTAGCTTTAATGTCAGACATTCATTCAGCAAATCAAGCGGGTTTCATGTATCTTATTCCAAAATAAAGATGATTTATCATTATTCCATAAATTTAGGATATGAAAATACCAGCTAAAGCTAATTTAATATTTGGACAGCCTTAGACTGATGGAATAGTCCGCAAAAATCTAATATTTTCAAAAAAAATCCAACCAAAGAATTGTATACGCCTTTTTCCTTTGGTTACACAATTGTAAAAAATTAAATCCAAACCAAAATAACAATACTTACTTAATCCTAAAAGATAAAGCAGCTTGATTTTGATTCTAGTTGTTTGATTAATTATAGAAGGTATCAGATTTTTTGCGAGATTATAATTATAATACAATCTTTAATAATAATACTTGAAATTCGACAAAAATGCGGTAAGGAAAACTAAAGGAATGCTAGACCAATAATTTCTTGCTTTCGTATCCCACTTGTATAATGATATGTACTGGTTAGCAAAGTTAAACGAAAACCCTTGTTTAATATTTCCACTTAATTTATTTTACCAAAAAAATTACATAACAATAACTGTTTCGCCAACACTGTGACTTCATCAGATGTTAGATCTCAAATTTTTATTTTTATTTTCTGGTTTGACAGGAGGTGTCTAAATTTGACATTTCCTCTAAAAGTGGAAATTGGTGTCAAGAGATAGATATCTAAAAACTAAGGAAAGTACAATTTATTTCAATGCAAGTTAAGTCGCTTGAGAATTACAGAGCTTCAAATGACCAAGAATGTCAAATTTCTGGAAAACAGTTGAATTTAGGTATAGGAAATCTAACACAAAAAGTGTTTAGAATGTTAAGGTCTAAAATAAACGTAATGGGAATTGACTGTGACTGTGACGTAATACTGTAGTGACAGTTAAGGTGCATCGCATCTTATTAAGAGGAGATTATTACTTATAAATAAGTTAAAAATTAGTATACCTTTTGTGCATTAAACTATGTATTATTTTGCATGCAATTAACTTTCTGTTAATAACCAATCTTGCTTTAAATTAGAGCATTTTACACTGAACTTCACCAATAAGAATTTTTTAGCAAACTGAGATAATCGATAATATGGCGAAAAGCTATGTGTTCAAACTGTAAAACATATTCGCCAAGATGATATTTTTTTTCGGGATTCCTTTAGAAAGAATTAAAGCCCAAATGTCGTCCTTCATCCCCTTTCCTGGGTAATCGATGTGTCCGTTTTTCAGCCAATCAAATAGTTTACATTTTGGCCAAGACTTACTGGGAATTTTCTCAGAAAGGCCAGAGTGATAACTTGCATTATCCATAATAATTAAAGATTTTGGACCTAACACTGGAACCTGTGGTGGAAGATAGATCAAATACAAGAGTTCTAACCACACTACACCACAACTTGTTACGTTCTGGACGCGCGTTTCGCTAACCAAGTTAGCATCATCAGCAGATATAAACAGTTTGTATCATCCGCTGACGATGCTTGGTTAACGAAACGCGTCTAGAACGTAACAAGTTGTGGTGTAGTGTGGTTAGAACTCTGGTATTTGATCAAAGATTTTGGAGGTAAATTTGGAATTAATTTAATTTTTAATCATGTTTCAAAATTTTTTTCTATTCATGATATCGTCTCCCTTTTTAGTCCCGCTTTGAAATACCAATACTGCATTTTTATTAAATCCATTCTCGTTGCCAGCGTGAATGACGATATTGAACTGAAAAAAATACTTATACTTATATAAATTATCCTTCGGTTGTCTGTGTAGAACTGGTGGAAGAAGTAACATCCTGCTAACTACGTCTAAAGACTCCTTTGCTGTTTTGCATGTTGTTACATGTTTCATCTAAAAATACTGGAGTATAAGGTTCATGCGATTCGATATTTCTTGTATATTCACGCAAAATTTTCATTCTCGTCAATTTGAATGTCGGGTAATTCGATTAAATATTTCGGTTACTAGTTTTCTTAAATTTGAATCCTATTGGCACCAATTTCGCAGAGAAGAAAGGGAATAATTTAAAAACCGCTGATATCTTCATTTAACTTCTTGTGTAAACTGTTGTTATTCTTCATAAAATCAAAATTTCTGGTTCTGTATTTCGTTATTTTTTCTGTTATGTTGCTTGAATATGTTTCGTCTGATTGAACTCCATTTTTTTTAATGCGAGACAAGGTAGCTTGACTTATATTTAATGCCTCCGACGCCCTCATTAGTACATTATTGTAGTCAGTTAATAACCCTTCTGTAAGCTGCTGCTTTTCCAACGCAAAATATGCCAATACATTTAAAATTAGTAATTGAAGTGACATTGATGAACAGGTAAAAAGATGAAATGACTGTAGAAGCGACATTTTATATTAAACATTTTTTTTGTCTACTTTTCTATGAATTACAAAGAAATATAAGAAAATGACGTCACAGTCAAACCCTATTACGTTTACTTTATATACAAATACAATATTATACAGGGTATTTTATTTAGAAAACAGATGTTTTGGAGAAACCGCACAGTTTAAAATATTTTAGAAAGAGAGTTTATGTTCATCTATTTCCAGAGCCAAATTTTTAAAGTAATGTATTCATTGCTTTTCCAGATACTTCTAACAGGCCATTGAGCGTAGATAACCCTGTATAGGCTATATACTAGTATAGTAATATACAATATATTGGCTGTTATACGGGGAAGGAAAAAATCATGTACCAAACTGCTGTCATTTAAAAAAACAGTTATTTTTTTATGCATAATAAGATTCAGATTTTTGCTCTTACGTGTAGACATACTGCGTCGATCATCAAACGGCTGATTCAGCATGTTCAGCAACAGCATATTTAAGTGGAGTAAAAGCAAATTTAGGAACAATCGGAGTGACGGCCGCAGTAAAACTGAAAAATTGTACAGCTATGAATATGAGAGAAAACCAGGTAGATTCCATTGCTAGACTATTCCAACGTAAAGGAAAAAGAACTGGATTCGTTACTACTACAAGAGTTACACATGCTTCACCCGCAGGTAAAATGTTCTCTGCTTAGAATTTTAAAATAGGTTAAAAAAAAAGGTGGTGTCGGGTGGCTAAATGAATTTTGAAACCAAAATGTATGACTTTTATTCATATTTTGACACCTAGTTAGAACTTTAACTATAGGAGATACAAAAAAACTTTAAATGCAAAAGAGGTTGGATTTTTATTATATTTTTTTTAAACAATAATTTCTAAAAATTATTAAAGAAGTCGCATAGGTGACTATTTTTTATAATGGGACCCTCTGTAACGTTCACTATTTCACTAAATGGGTATATTCTTAACGATTTTAAATATACCAGGTTTGATACCTCTATCTTTAAAGATAACTGAGAAAGTTGACAAAATCCGTACCATATCTATTCCCATTGATTATTACACATTTATTTGTCACAAGAGAATGTTCTTTCTCTTACGCATTACGCCTTATGGCAGCGCTTAGTCAATTGTCTCATTTGTCTTTAAAGATAAGGATATTAAACATAGTATATTCATAATGGGTAAGAAGACACCCGTTAAATAAAATATACAGAGTGTCCCATTTAAAAAAATATATTTTTATAGAGCTTATTTTGTTGACAAAGACTATATGTTATTTTAACAATAAAGTATATTTTAGTTTGAGTAATTTTCTTTCCTTTTTAAAATATTTAAGGAGTCTATGCGCATACTGCTGAACGCCATTGGGAAACTGACACTGATGTAATTAACTTGTCTGGAGACATTTCAAAATGTGAAGATATTGCACACCAACTTGTCTTCGGAGAAGCTGGACAGAACTTGAATGTAATTTTAGGTAGGTATGACCTAAACATTAATCGAGAGATTTGTTAAATTAAATATTGTAGGTAATTACTGTACAGCAAAAACCAGAAAAAAATCTTATATCATGTTGATTTGGAAAGTGACACTATACAAAATACCATTAAGAACTAAATAAAAAAATACATTTATTGCCACAAAGGTACTGACAAATCCTGCATTTATTCCAGAAGCTCTGTTTAAGGAGGATGAAGGAAAAATCCAGATTAAATATGATACTGTCTCATTTTTAACCGACTTAAAAAAAAGGTGGAGATTATTATTTCAATACTATGTATTTTTTATATATGTACATTGATTACTCCGCGATGGTTTGACCAATTTTGGTTAAATTTTAGGGAATATTCAGGATATTAGAGCAGTAGTTCCATCGCAAGCATATTGAGCAGTATATGCGTTCAATATTCTATCAGGAAAGAGTATGTATGTTATCATTGCATAAATAAGACATCTTATGGTTGATGTTGCATATGCAGTGGATCCAGGGGATATTTGTTAAACCATTCTTTTGCAATATAACTCATATAAATAAAACTAAAAATAATGAAATAACATTTTTAATAAAAAAATATATATACTCGTGGTATTAGACATCAAAACACTTGATACTTAATAGAATATTAAAACACTAGTTTGACATGATTTATAACAAGAGCCCTAGGTTAACAAATGTGCCGGAGGAGAGTTTTCTAAAGGGCGAATGAGATTAAATGACTTATGAAACCAGTATTTTAAATATTTTTTTCTATGTTGTGCGCCATATTTTAATAAAAGTATTGTCTTTTAAAATGTATTTACTGTTGAGCATTTTCAAGTTGGTGACAATGCATGCTAAAAGTGGCGGTGACCGGTTTCAAATTCGAAATGGGCATAATTTAGCATTGCCAACTTTGTAGAGAAAAAAGTAGTGCCGAAAAGGGGGCCAGCATCGAAAAGGCGTCTCTATGATTGCAAAATAGAAAAATATATTTTTGTGATGAAGTATTTAAGAATAGGTTTGACGCCGACTTTACAAAGTGGAATTTTCAAGACGGAGTACCCAAATATTGTTTTCCACTTTTTAGTGCATTTCTTAGCATTTTTTTTTATCTTATTCTCATTCTTCGTTTTTCATGTTCATAGTCAATGCAGAAGTAAACATTTTTCTATTTTCCAAAAAAATAGGAAAATAATCTTATATCATGTTCATTTGGAAAGTGACACTATTCAAAATACCATTAAGATCTATCAAAAAATTCATTATTGCCAGAAAGATAATGATAAATGCTTCATTTATTCCAGAAGGCAATCCCTGTTTAAGGAGGATGAAGGAAAATCCCAGATTAAATATGATACTGTCTCATTTTTAACCAACTTCAAAAATAAGAAGGAGGTTATCATTTTGACCCTATGTATTTTTTTATATATGTACAGGGTGGTCCAACAATAGAGGACGTCTGCTCTAGCTCGGGAACCGTTAATGACAGAACTTAACGAAAAAAATATTTATAGGTAAATCGGCCAAGAGAAATCTCAAATTCTCATAAATTTGATTTCGTCGTATTTCTTTTGTTGTTTCACTGAAGCAAGGTAGGACTTGGTTTAATATTTTTGAACAAACCGAGTCCTGCCCTGCCTCGCCCTAGCTTTAGCTATTTCATTACCAAGCTTATGTGATTATGAAACTGAGTTGTAGTATTTTTTGTTTTGTTCCTTTGTTAAGTTTTGTTCTATACAGTTATGCCAGATTACTAAAGTTTCTATTGGAGCACTGTTTTTTCCAGTTCTCTGGTTTTCTTAAAATTTTAGGATTAATTGAAATGAGAGATGAAAATAATTTCCACTTTGCTATTATCACTTCTTCTCCTCTATAAGACGGCAAGGTTAATTTTCCAATCTGACGTTTCGGATTCGCCATCATCAATTTTCTTAATTTAAATGCGGACTTGGATTTTTTATTTCACTATTTAATGCCCTTCGTAACTACCAAATAAATTGTGATTTAAAAGTCATAGCGTATCATTTGACTTTTTGGAGAAAATCAGCATTATTTGGAGAAATCCAAAAGAACGCCATCTAGTGACCACTAAGAAAGTGATTACGGTGCAGTTTATGGCTCCACGACTAGAGCAAGAAAGCACTTTTTTTCGACACCAAGTTGAATCAAATCGGTTCATCCAGAACAGAGATATCTACATTTGTAAAAATGTTTGGCCTTCCCCACTACTTTATTTTTGAAAATAGACAAAAATGGTCTGAAACAAAAAAGTGCGTAATTGTTTGAAGAATAGAATACTTATATTTTCAACATACCTCAATTATTGAAATTTACGAAGAAATTGGCATTTAGACTTTTGCATTGCTGTTACTCCCCCTAGCGGCCAACTTTCGAACTTGAAAGTAAGTAATTTTCAGCGATTTCTCTTAGACGATTTACCTATAATTTTTTTTTAAGTTCTGTCATTAACGGTTCCCGAACTACATCCGACGTCCTCTATTACTGGACCATCCTGTATATTGATTACTCCGCGATGGTTTGATCAAATTTTCAGAGAATATCTTGGATATTGCCGGAGTAGTCTCGTAGCAAGCATATTGAAAAAATCTGAAAAATGGTGCAATGTTTAATTGTCTGGACGTCTCAACATTGAACAGTATATGCGTTCACCATTCTATCAGGAAAGAATATGTATGTTATCATTGCATAAACAAGCCACTTAATACAATAATGTTACATATCCAGTGAATCCAGTGGCTATTTGTTAAACCATTATCTTATGATAAAACTCATATAAATAAAACTAAAAATAATGAACTAATTTTTTATAAAAAAATAAAAACGTTTAAAAAAAATGCTTTAAAAAGGGAAAAATATTATTTTACTCCATCTTGAAAACGTTATTCTGTGAAGTAAGACATTATACTCATGATATTAAACATCAAAACACTCAATACTCAATAATATATTAAAATACTAGTTTCATGACATGATTTTATAACACGAACCCTAAGGACTTTCTCCATATTTTTTAACGATTTATTTGTGCTAGGTAAGTGGAATAGTTATAACAAAAAATTAAAATATTACAATTAAATATTATCTACGTAGAAGCTAACAAAAACTAGATAAAAGGTAACCTACTAGTTGGCACAAAAGGCAGGAGTTTGATTATTTGTTTGATTTGTATTTTAAATGATTGATATTTCAGATTATTTATTTCATAAGGATTATCATTATAAGTTATAGTATTTAAAATATGAATATTACTTCGAAATTGAATTTTTTCATATAAATAATAATCAGGCCATTTGTTTAATATTATTTTATGAATAGAACAAGATAAGTGGATTTCGCGTCTAAATTGTAATTTAGTTAATTTAAATCTATTGAAAATTGGACTATAAAACTATATTTTTTGGACCAATTAATAATAATTTAGGTTAATTTTTACTACATGGTTTTTAATGTTTACATAAATTACAAAGGTCTTTATTTATTAAATTAGTTGATAAATAAAAATCAAATGTGTAAGTAATAAAAAGCAATGGGATCAGTACAGACCCTTGAGGCCCTCCTTTATATATCGATAGCATATTAGAAGTGTGTTCGTTAAAAATTCTAGTAAAGTGATTACGGTTATTACATAGTCGCAAATCCAACCAGATTGATTATCTGGTAAAATATTATAGGTATTAATATAATCTCTAATTTGGTTAAATATAACTCGTTCAAGAATTTTAGATATTATTGAAAGTAACGAAAAGAACGGAAATCGTGCATTATTAATTTGGGTATGGAATAATGGTGCTAATTTTCCATATATCTGCAAAATAATTATTTTATATTGACATATTGATAATATGAGTGAAAGATTTTTTTTAATTTCAATTTTTGTGCACTATATTTTAATAAATGCATTATTTTTAAAAAAATTTTTACTGTTAAACATTTTCAAGTTGGTGGCAAGGCATGCCAAAAGTTCTGTATCAAAAAGACGTCTTTATTATTAAATATTTAAGAATAATTGACGCTGACTTTACAAATTGAAAATTTCAAGATGGAATAAAATATAATTTTTTAATTTTTAGTGCATTTTTTTAAGTTAGTTTTAAACATTTTTTTAATTTTTATTACCTTGCCCCTACAAAGGACACCAGTTGTCATTTAGGTTGTAAAATCGGACTTTAAATATTTCGTTTTTCCTGTTCATAGTAAAAAAGAAAATCTGTCTAGGGGCAAGAAATAGAAGTAAAATTGCTGTATAGAATCCTACTTTTCAGATTTTTTTTTTCAGGCAAAAAATTTGTATTTGTTATTTACTCTCAGCAAAAAAATACAAGTGGCTATAAAAAACATTAAACAGTATACAAACACTAAGTCTCGGTCTCAGTCATATGTTTTTTTAGTTTATGATGATCGGTTACACATGTTTCGCTCAATAGGGCATCATCAGACATAGCAGAAAAATATGTAAACAGTACTTTTAAAATTAATTAAACGTTTTTTAATTTTTATTGCATTTGGTCAGTAATTAGGTTATATTTTCTGACAGGTTTGATGATGTCCGATTAGGCCAAACATGTATACCCAATCATCTTGAAATAAAAAAACATATGTTAGTGTTTGTATACTGTTTAATTTAAAGAAGAATGGATTATTTACTAAGAAACATGCCTAGAAAACTGAAAATTGAAAACTAGAAAACCTGCCTAATTACCTTACTTGAGAAAAATTCTGCATGTCCGTGAAAACGGAGTATCTTTGACATACCTTTCTTGGTGTAGATATTTACTCCATTTATTTAATCGTACAAAATAATTGTAAAATGAGCTTCTTTTAAAAAGAAAAAAAAACTTAATTGGAGAGTATATTATTTTAAAAATGGACTAGATGATTGAATTAAAAACTTTATGATCAAATTGTTATACTGAAGTTACAACCTAAGTAACCTATATTGCAATCCTAACCATAGACTTTTCACAAATCCATTAACAGTATTAGAATTAGGTACTTAAGTTAACAGTTTTCCACATATTTTTGGACCACTATATACAATGTAATCTAAAATAAATTGTATTCTAATTAAGTTACTCATATCGATTCTGCAACGGATTCAACAACCATTTACCTTCCCTTCAAGGCAACTTCTTACAGGAACCTGTTAGACCTAATACACATACTCAAGGCAACATATCATAATTTTCAATTTTTTAAAACAGATAGACTGATAGATATAATATTTATTTTGTTGTATTTTATATAATTTGGAGAATGGATCCATAAAATTGTCTTAGTGCGACGAGAAGTAAATGAACAAAAAGTACTTATAGTTCATCCATTAAAATTAAAGTGATAAAATTTATTGATAGGCTTTCATGTTAAAGTTCGTTTTTAAAGTGTTGATTATAAAAATAGCTGAACCACTTTCAGTTTTATTTTGAAAGCTAGATATTAAAACGTAATAATTCCAAACTAGTTTTTAAAAGGAAATTTAACGGCTTTCTAAATCTGATCTTAGTTCTTTTTTTCGAATAAATCTTCATTCCATTTTCTTAAATTATTTCAGTGAAAGAAAATTTAGATATGATATACGTAGGTAATATAAGTGTTTATCTATTTAAGGTGGCGGTAGAGGAAAATTCTTGCCAACGAATTTTACTGACGAAGATGGATATACAGGTTTAAGATCTGATGGACTTAATCTTATAGAAAAATGGAAGGAATTAAAAAAAAGTCAAGACCAAAAATTTGAATATGTGTGGAATAGGGAACAATTACTGAAAGTGAGAAATGACACTGATTATCTCTTAGGTAAGCATAAGGGAGTATTATATACATTGCGGCTTTTTAGTGCCTCTTATTCTTGGAAAGTTTAAAATAAAACTTTAAACTTTAACACACTTCAGCCCCAGGCCAAATGCTCTACTTTTGCATGTAATTTCGCGGTTAACAATTTCCATATGGGGGAAAGGGGGGTAGAATATTACATGTTTTAAAAAGTATTTTTGACGTTAGTTCTTTCATGTTCACCTTTTTAATTCAATTCATCAATGAAGTTTTATCTTGACAGGATCAAAAAATCGATAAAAATTTCCTTTATCTGGAACTTCCCACATTTTTCCTTTTATCAGGAACAGTAAAGTGTTACTACTCAATTTAGTTCCGCACATAGTCATTTAGCAACACATATAATATACTGTCTTTTCAAATATTTTTATCGGGCGCCATTTTGTTTCACCCTATTGGATTCGTATATCCAATAGGGATCCAATATTTTACCAGTTTCTATCTAGGCCATACTTGATTTTTGGGTACAATTTAAAATAAATTGAATAACTAGTTTTTACACTGATTTTTTAAGGCCGCCATTTTGTCCCGTCATGGTGAATTTGTACCAGGCTATGTCACATTTAACTTTTCTGCAAAATCAATTAAACATGATGTTTTTTTTTAAACATTTTATTCCGCTATCTTGAATTCGTACCACAATTTTACCAGTTTATCTCTCTATCCCTCTTAATGCTTGCACAAAATAATAAGTAGTTTTTCACGTTGATTTTTTAGCTACATTAGTTTCGAACAAAAATGTTATCAGTTCGTTTCTATGAAACAATTGTTTTGTACAAAATTTGGGGTAAATTAGATAATTAGTTTTTAGTAATATTTTTTAACGTTAAACTAAGCCGCCATGTTGTTCCGCCATATTAGATTTTTACAAAAATATAAGTTAAAGTTTTTAGCTACGTTGCGAACACACAGGCAGGCAGACAGACCGACGGAATTGAGAAAACATATCTTTGGCATCTAGGGACGCTAAAACGTAAATTTATGATATACCTGTAATTTTTTTCACGATTATAAACATTTTATTTGGCCGCCATTTTGCTTCGCCATATCGCATTTTTACCAAAATATTACCAGGTCATCCCCATTTGACCGCTAATTTTTAACAAAAATTTGAAGTATAAGTAGTTTTTAGCTACGCGCCGTGAACTGACAGACAGACCGACGGAATTGAGAAAAATTATTTTTGGAAACTAGAGACGCTAAAAAGTAATTTTAGTGAGTGATTTTTTCACGATTACAAACTATTTGGCCGCCATTTTGTTCCGGCATCTTGAATTCGTACCGAAATTTAAGCAGTTGATTCTTACGTAAAGTTGATTTTTGTGCAAAATTTGAGGTAAATTGGATAAATAGTCCCTTGTTAATTTTTGACCAAAATTTGAAGTCAATCGGATAAGTAGTTTTTAGCTATGTTGCGAACAGACAAACCGACGGAACCGAGAAAACATGTTTTTCGGCATCTAGGGATCTCAGAGGGTGATTTTTTTTACGATTACAATACTTCCCTTTTAAGAGGCATGCCATGCTCCTACGTCTCTTATTCGCAGGTCAGTTCCGATTGCCTCTTTCTTAATGAAAGTCGGCAAAGACAGGAGCCCTAACAAAACATGCAAAGCTGCTGATGGTGTCGTTCTCATTGCTTAGGTTGTCGCTAAGCTGGCCAGTTTCTGGATTTTCGCCAGTCTGGAGCGAATGATTTCCTTTTTCACTGAGGGCCACCATACTATCAAGCAGTATGCAATCCTTTGATAAAATCAGGATGCCACATTCTTTCCGTTTTGCAACCCTTTTCCCTACAAATTTATAAGTAAAATGTCGTCTTATTTTTAAATAAAATAAATAAATAAATAAATAAATAAATGCTTTATTGTCAAAAAAATTTTACAATTTTGTGGACAAAGCTGTTGTAAAAAAAAATAGTTTACAAACATCAAAATTAGCAAACAAAACAAAACAAAAACACATCATAAATATTATAGAAAAATAATATTTAAATCAAGAATTTAGAATATTAATATAATAGAATCCTAAAAGAAGTACATTAGAAATGTACTTTGTCAGTCGTACTATGTTATAAACATTTTCATAAATATAATGTAAAAAAAAATAAAAAAGCAAAGTAAAAAATAAAAAATAAAAAAGTACAAAACAATTAAAAAAATACATATACAAAATTCGGTAAAAATGGTTGGTAATGGCAACTATCACACTAGGGGTTCATAAGGATAAATTTATGTGTTGTAAAACTCGTTCACGGTGTAGAAGGCGCTTTCCAGTAAGAATGACTTCAAAGCCTTGCGAAATGAAGTCAGAGATATTATGGATTTGATGTTAAATGGCAGGTGATTATGCATTTTTTTTGCATTGTAGATTACTGATCTTTTAATTAACTCTGAGTGTGGGGTTGGAAGATGAGAGGGTAGTTGTGAGAAGGTCTCTCTAATAGAGCAGGTGCATGCTTACGAATTAAGCAAACCGATTCCAAAATGAATAAGCAAGGAAGGGTTAGTATTTTATATCTTTTAAAGAAATCTCGGCAGTGAGTTCTACTGTTAAGTCTCAGTAAGTAACGAACAGCTCTTTTTTGTAGTATAAAAATTCGATCAAATTGAGTCGCACAACATGTACCCCAGAATGGAATAGCATATCTGAGGTGCGACTCAACAAGAGCAAAATAAACAGTTCTAGAGGTAGAAAAGCTAAGCTCCTCGGAAACAGATCTTAACGCAAAGCAAGCAGAACCCAACTTCCTTGATAAAGCGTCGATATGTGGATCCCATTTTAAAGAATCATCTACAAGAAGCCCTAGAAATTTTACAGAGTTTACGACATCAATAGTGGTGCCATTAAGGTCAAAAGGTTGCAGCGTGTATTTAAAACACAAGACTTTCGTTTTAGAGATGTTCAAACATAGGAGATTAGAATCGCACCAGGATTTAATGGTGATTATGTCATTAGATACAATCCTATGTAGGTCCGTGACATCTGGGTGGCTCCACGTAAAGCTGGTATCGTCCGCAAAGAGACATATTTTTCCACTAATGTTTAAATTAGCCATGTCGTACCGAGCCTTGAGGCACTTCATATTCCATTGGCCTACAAGAAGACATCCTGTTGTCAACTTTCACAACTTGATTTCTGTTGCTAAGATATGACTTAAACCAATCGAGAGGAGCCCCTCTAAATCCATAGTACTGCAGCTTGTTAGTTAATATATTATGATTCACACAATCGAAAGCTTTGGAAAAATCACAGAAAATTGTTGCCGTAGCGTGATGGTTGTTTAGGCTGGAGTAAACTCTATTAAGAAGGGAAAACATGGCATCGCTTGTGCATTTGTTACTTTGTTTCATATCTAGACAGAAATGATAAAAGCCTTTTTTTAACCAGTCTTTCGATGATCTTAGATAGCGTAGGGAGAAGTGCAATTGGGCGATAGTTCAAAGCTTCTTCTGAAACACCTCCTTTGTGAAGAGGTATGATTATTGCAGTTTTAAGGCAGCTTGGAAAAGTACCATTTTGGAAAGACATATTTATCAAAGCAGTCAGATGCTCTAGAGTGCACTCCGGCTGACTTGAATACATTTTTAAAGTAAGCCCATCAATTCCCGAGGAAGATTTATTTTTGATATCATTAATTATACTGCGAAGTTCTGATAAAACTACTGGTGAAAAGAAGAAACTGCAGGTTTACCCTATGATTAGAGAGATATGAAATTGGGTCATTAGATTGAGATACGGATTTAGTCAAATCTTTGGCTACATTTACAAAATAATTGTTTAGGTCCTCAGGAGAGGTAAGGATAGTGTTGGATAAAGGAGTTTTGTTTCTTAAATCATTTACGATAGACCAGGTTCCTTTAGCTACATTTTTGGCGTTAGAAAGTCTATTATTGTAATAAATATCTTTGGCGGCTTTAATAGTCTTATGATAAATTTTTCTGTATGATTTTACATAATTATGAAAAAAGACACTGTCCGAAAATTTCTTTAAATGAGATAGTGACCGCATGTTCTTAGAAGATATACGTAAACCTTTAGTGGACCAGGGTTTACTTCTTTTATTTTTGATAAGCCTAAGAGGAAAAGATTCAGAAGCTATATTAGTTAGAGTTTTTATAAAACGAGAAAATTCAGTGTCGACATCATAAGTGTGAGAGTCCCAGTCAGTTATTTGACATAGGTGTTTGAAATTAATGAAATTTCTGACCGAAAAAATACGGCCTACTTGTCTAGAGGAATTTTTGGCTTTGGATGTAATTGAAAATTTTGTGAAAATTGCTTCATGATCGGAGAAACCTGGACTTAAGACAATTAACCAGGACTTAAGACAATTAAACAACAATTATTAAAGAATGCATTTTTCTGTGGGTCATTTTTTTATCATTAGAGAGATATCTTTATAGGTACTATAAAAAGTATTATGAATTGCGATAATATTCCATGAATATAATAGCTTAGAACTCCTCTTTAGTATTCTGACATTACATGTTTTGCAAAGAAATAAATTTTGTCAACTGCCAGTTAATGGGAGTCATGAACTATTTTTTATACAGAGTGTCGCATCGAACACGAAACAGAGACATTAACATGTAGCTCATAATTTTGTTGAAACACGCTCGGACTCGTTATTTTTTTGGAGGGAGATACTAAATTATCATAAAACCACGTTCATACCTAAAGACCCCTAGGCGGGGGTGGTGCCACTACCCCTAAAATCTTAAATGAAAAGTCGAGTGATACTTCATTTTAAAGGTCTTTCAATTCCCTTTAAAATGTCATATACTTATAGTTCAGTAGTTTTAGAGATTTATTGATTTAAACCTTAAAGTAGACTTTAATACATCAGATTAGTGGAGATCAAGTAAAGCAAGAAATTTGCCAGCAAGTAGTGTAAAATTGAATAACAAGGATACTGATGTTAATATTTAATGCAATTTTAACTCTGGCATCACTTACGCAAGCATATGGAGTTCTTTAATTTTAGGGTTTTAAAACCTTGAGTCTGCACAATAATAAATAACAAGAATATACTTAAACTGCACAGCAATAAATAACAAGAATGTATTTACGCGTCACCCAAGTAAATGTTGAAAATGGCCACATTCACTTTCCATGCAGTAATAGAGGTTGTGCTCAAAACGTTGTCGTACATTCTGCAATATTTCAGAGGTAGTTTTAAGGCACTCATTTACAATTCTTTGTTGCAAATCTTGTCATGAAGTCGGTTGAGTCGCATAGATTTTGCTTTTTAAGGGACCCCCCCAGAGGTGATAAATCTGGCGATCTGGGCCATTCAATAGGACCTCTTCTTCCAATCCCTCCACCTAGAAACGTCTGATTTGAATATTGTCGAACAAACATTGCATAATGTGGCGGGGCACCGTCCTGTTGGAACATCAACCTATCCTCCGTATCGCCGAGTCTTGTAATAATTGTAAATACATTTCACCTGTCAAATTTCCAGGCCAGAACAAAGGACCAACTGTATGATCACCAAAAATACCAGCCTAAACATTTAGTTTTTGTGGGTTGGGTGTGTACCTCATGATAAAGTTTGGGATTAAAATCGGACCAATATCGGCAGTTATGACGATTTACCATGGCGTTTAAGAAAAAAGAGCATTCATCAGTGAAACAAGTGTTGAATAGAAGGTTTTCATCGTTTATAATTCGTTCACTCATAACTTCATAATATTGTAATCGCAAGTCAAAATCGTCTTCATTAACAGTTTCCAGTTGGCGGGTACTTAACGTAGGATCTAGATAAATTGCCCTAAAACCATCGCTTCCATTCTTTCTTTCCTTATGGGATCTTGAATGTTGTGTTTTTTATAGGCCACTAATCCAGTTTTTCGAAACTTAGCCACAATTTCCAGAACATATTTTCGATGCACGTTGCTGTTCTCATGTCGCCCATTAAATATTTCTGGTGTTCTATTAGCGCACTGATTATTTTCGAAAAATATCACTGGCCGACAAAAATTTTTTTTGTTGTAACCCAAATCAGAATAGCATAATCTAATAGAATGGACCTATCCAAATACGAAAATGACAAATAGAATTTAGTTAGTTAATATCTATAGAAAAAATGATTTCAGAAAATTCTTAACCCTGTTTATTGACTATGTTTACAGTTTTCGCCTATTAAACATACCATACATCTAAGAGAAAAGCAAACGAGAAAAATAATAACTTAAAACACTAATTAAACTTTTCTGTTTATGAGGTGTCTTCTCTCTTCAAAAACCAACAGTAGTCACCCATCATGGCTGGATCCCATCGTCGTTGGTACCGAATTTTCATTTTTCTGATATCTTGGTGAAACCTTTCACCCTGCTCGTCACTAGCAGCTCCCAAATTTTTAGGAAAAAATGACAGATGGGAATGGAGGAAGTGCATTTTTAATGTCATTCTGGCACCAAGCGCTTTATAGGCATCTAAGAGTTCATTAACTAATTGTTCATAATTTTCATCCATATTGTTGCCTAAAAATCCTCTTGCTACATTAACAAATGAATTCCATGCTCTGAGTTCCTGCCTGGTAAGCTTTTCCGTAAAATTGACATCGTCCAGCAATTTTTTGATTTGTGGCCCAATAAAAATGCCTTATTTTAATTTGGCATCACTTAACTGGGGAAAGACTTGTCTTAGGTATTTAAATTCATTACCATCTTTGTTCAAAGCCTTCACAAAGTTTTTCATCAGCCCAAGTTTAATGTCAAGAGGAGGCAAAAGGACATTTTTAGGATCAACAAGAGGTATAAATTTAACATTTTGAGATCCCGGTTGAAATTTGCTTCTTTCTGGCCAAATTTTTGTTACATAATGCTGATTTATTGCGCGACTGTCCCATAAACAAAGAAAACAGAAATTTTGTAAATCCCCCCTGAAGTCCCACTAAAATCGCTATAACTTTTAAGTCCCCACATTTCTGCCATTTATAGCTATTGTAGTTTATTTAATCCAAAATCGGGCCCATATTTTCATAATTTTCTTTCATTGCAACTGAATGGGCAACTGGTATAGAGAGTTTCAAATTTCCATTATGATAATACCACAGCTTTTAAGCTATATTTAGATGAGGCTATGAATAAGCGCCATTCACGGGGAAAATGTTCACTATCAAGTTCTTGCATTAAACTGTCTATATCAGTACACGCGCATAACGAATTTTCCATACTGTAGAATTCAGAAAACATGGCATTTCCTTTTCTAAAATTCGTAATTTTTGTTTCTTTGGCCAATACGTTCCATTGCTTAAGACGGGAACCCAGAAGTTCTGACTGTTGCTTATATAAGCCCAAATCACGTACTAAATCATTCAATTCACTTTGAACAATCAAATGTGGCTGGCCGGAACTGGGACCTGTGGTAAAAGTGGGATCGATGCACTGTTCTTCTGAGCTGCCTCATGATGCGTTATCTCCATTATCTCCCAAATCAATACCTTGCCAATTTAAAGGCGCAATCGGCACTGGTAAATTTTCTTCATGAGGAACAAGTCGTATGGCAGATTGCAAATTTGGATATTCTATATTGTGCTTTCCCATGGAATAACCTTCAGTCTTTGTCAGGCAAAAATAACAATCGTCAGAATGATTGGTGGGTTCTCGCTATACCATTGGAACTGCAAAACAAAAGGCATACTTTTTCTCTTTCCCTTCATCCACTGCGCCAATGATACACTACAACTAACACAGCATACATGGGGAGCCCACCGCTTATCTTGATCCCCAATTAACACACCAAAATATTTAAAGTAGGCTTTTTTCACATTTTCGGAAAATGGCCTGGCTTTTATTTATTTTTAGTCTTTACATTTGGCATCCTTAAATAGTCGTAAGAGATAAAAATGCATAAATTAAGAAAATAAAACTCTTCAGTGTATTTTTATGACACTAGCTGGCAAATTTCATGCTTTAATTTAAATCAATAAATCTGTTAAACTACTGAACTAAAGTACATGCATTTTAATATCATTTTTAGAGAGTTGCAGGTATGAACGTGATTTTATTATGATAAATCGACGGATCCGAGGGTTTTTCAAAAAAATTAATGAGCTGCCCGTAAACGCTTCTGTTTCGTTTTCGATGCACTACCCTGTATAATATAACGATATAATATAATATATAATAATATAACTACTATTCTGACTGCACATACATTCACAGTACCAGGTACTTAAATAATACTAATACTTGAAAATTGTACTTTAGGGGCAATAAAACAATATTTTCACTTCCCTCGTAAAAGGAAAGCCTTGTAATCGTGAAAAAATCGCCCTCTTTACGTTTCAATATTTTAGTAAAAATCCAATATGGCAAAACAAAATGGCGGTCTAATGAAACGTTAAACAAGTTATTACTAAACAACTACTTACTCAATATATTACAGATTTTGCACAAAAATCAAGGACTATACAAAAATTTACTGGTAAAATTTTAGTACTAATCCAAAATAAAGAAACAAAATGACTGCCTAATAAAATATTTAAAAATTCTGCCTGAAAAACTACTTAATGAATTAGATTTATACAAAATATATATTAAAAATAAAATGAAATTTAAAAAATCAAATATAAAAGATGTCTTCCAAACCTGTTCCATTCTCGATAGTCCCTAACACAGAAGCCGCATAACCTCTTTGAATAGCGAGGCTGATCCTTTGAGTAATGAAGGTTTTTGCTTCATTACACGATATTTTTGTGCTTATTTCATTAAGAAGCTTTTTTGCCTCATAACCCCAAAAACCAAAAGTTTCAACTGCGAAAGGTACGAATTCAAAACAGTCTTCTATGATGATGATCTTTGATGTTAGAATCAGCAAGATGCAAAGCTGAGCTGGAAGACTCATGTCGATAGGCAGATAAGGAAGTCAATAGCGACCTTCTGGCAGCTCCGTAGAGCGGTAAGCACAAGCTGGGGGCTAAGTCCTAGGGTCATGCACTGGCTGTACCAAGCAGTCATAAGACCCAGGATATCATACGGCTCAATAGTATGGTGGCCCTCGGTGGAGAGGAAAACCATTCGTTCCAGTCTTGCAAAAGTCCAGAGACTAGCTAGCCTAGCGATAACTGGAGCAATGAGGACGACGCCGTCAGCAGCACTGGATGTCTTGCTAGGGCTGTCGACTTTCATTAAGAAAGAGGCTATGGCAGCGCACTTGCGAATGAGAGACGCAGGAGCTTGGCATACCAAAGGTGAGGTTGTGGGTCATGCAAGGATCTCCCACATTGTGGAAAGAGAGATCCCTTTATCTACCTACAGAGTAGCACGACCCTCAGGCAGACTAAGATGGCATAAGGGTTATAGTATCTCAATCCCCGAAAGAGAGGACTGGGAGAGAAACAGGCTGGAGTTCTCCAGAGAGGCAATTGTTTGCTATAGGGATGGTTCGTTCACGTATGACACAGTTGCAATCCTCTGGTGCTGGAGTTTATATTGAGGCTACACAAACCGGGTTCAGCTTCCCTTTGGGGAAGTTTTCAACGGTGTTTCAGGCTGAGGTATATGCCGTTCTAATGGCAATAACGATGAAGGAAGTCATAGAGGGGGCAGAGGGAGAGATTGTCATATGCTCAGACAGTCAAGCAGCACTTAAGGCACTCGACTCACCCATGGCGGGATCAGTTTTGGTTCAGGAATGCGGTGACAGGCTAGAGCAGTTGGCGGGATGTAAAAGAGTGAAGTTGGTTTGGGTGCCAGGACACTGTGGGATTCAGGGCAACAAGAGGGCAGATGAGTTCGCTAGACTCGGCGCCACCAGCCCGTATGTAGGACCAGAACCAGTTTTAGGCATCACTAAGCAGCAGATAAGGACAGCACTCGACGAATGGGCACAACATGAATTTCAACGTGAATGGGGCCAGTCCGGGGTCGGGAGGCAGTAAAGACTTCATTGTGAAGCCCGATAAGGGCCGAACAGAGTGGTTACTAGCCCGAGACAGGAAAGTTCTAAATTCCATCGTAGGAATAGTAACGGGGCACTATCGATTGAGGAGACACCTCTTTATGTTAGGCATTGAGAAAGATTCTATCTGCATGGAGTGTCCGGAAGAGGAGGAAACTCCGCTTTACTTCCTGTGCAGATGTGAAGCGCGAGCGAGACTGCGACGAGATATTTTCGGCACTACGATCTTGCATAGGGACGAAGTTAAGGATCTTGCATGGAAGGATATGCAGACTTACATAGTAAGGACAGGCAGATTCAAGGATGTACACCTGGTGGTTGAGGGAGGAGCTGGGGTAGACTGAAAGGGCCTTATAGGCCTACCAGTCAGGTCTCTAGACCTCCCCATAACTATTACTACTACTACTAGAATCAGCAAGGGTATGCCTGCACGTAGCGTCCCATAAAAATGTTTTACCATCCAATATAGGAAAACAAAATAGCGGCATAATAAAATATTTAAAAAATCAGCCTGAGAAAACTACTTATTAGATTAATTTAATTTTAATTTAAAATGTAGTATTAAGTGTGATATAAAGACAAACTGGTAAATTTGTGGCACGAATTGAACATAGCGAAACAAAATGGCGGCCAAATAATTTTTTTTTAATTAAGGTAAAAAACCTTCTTATTCAATAGACAGAAAAAATGAATGTGATATTTTAAAATATTTTTGTCAACCCCCTTGGCCACTTATCGAATTGTGACCGCCAATTGCACAAGAAATAACCCGGATTATCTTCACAAAGTTCATAAGAAATTTTGCCATATTATGTAGTGTTTTCTATTTGCGTTATTTTTATTTATTTATACTTTTACTGCTTAGATGTCATGAATAAACATTAAAATATTAATTATAATAAGTGTATATAAGTAACTAGTTATATTAAAATACCAACTTTTTTGGCAGGTCTTTTTCAACCAGGGCATATGAATTATAACTTGGAAAGAAACGTGGAAAGTCAGCCGTCACTAGAAGAAATGACCGAAACAGCGTTAAAAATCTTAGACAAAGAAAATTCTACTGGATATTTTCTATTCGTTGAAGGTAAAACGATAAATTAATAAAGATAATCAATTTATTTTTATTGTAGCGATATATTTTTTAACAAATCGCACTAATTTTGTTAAAATTAATATACGTTTTTCGTAGGTGGTAGAATAGATACAGCCCATCACTACACATGGGCCCGCAAAGCGTTAGATGAAACAGCTGAATTTTCTAAAGCTGTGAAGAAAGCTTTAGACATGACAAATGAAGAGGACACGCTTATTATTGTTACGTCAGGTAAAATCATTTTTGTCGAAAAAAAATAGTACTGGATATTTCACATTGTCATGTTTAGATTAAATATTTTAACAAAATAAGTTAGGTAATATTTAAAAAAATGTATTTCCTTTTAGGCACATTGTTACTGTGTGTTTTTTTTTTAGTTTCATGCAAATAATAAGATATATGTACTTCTCTCAATAAGAAAAAAAAAGTTCTTGTCTTGTGCTTTACACAATAGATTTTTAGCATTAAACAGACTATTTTTTATAATCAACGGAAAAAGATTATGGATCATATGGATTATCTGTAGGATAATTAAACCAATCAAAAAGTTATGTTTCTACCCTAAGAATATCACTCCAGAAAGCAAAACTTAAAAGTTGTTTTGTTTTTGAAGAAGAATATTCTTTTACTTCTAATATGGAAAGAATTCAGCTGAAAATGTTAATCATTTAATCCGCTACTATATATTTCAACGCGTAAAAGTCAAATGAATGAGTTTTATAAGACTAGAGCAAATGGAGTATCTGGTGGTGAATGTTAAAGACATATTTCAGTATCATAATATTAGAATATTATAATTTTATAAAATGAAATAAAGTTGTCATGAAAAGCATACAATGTGAATGTTGCATAGGAATGAAACTTACTGCTTTCAGCGAGGTAGTAGAGGTTGGCTCGAAAATAAAAATTTTAAATTAAATAGTATTAAATAAGAATATGGTTTGGGTTTTTTTCTTAAACAATTTTTTTGCGTGAAAAAAATGGTGGCTATTTTGTTTTCTTGGTGTTAAATGTTGGATCCAAAGATTCTGCATTTTACTTGATCTAAACGTAAAAATATGAATTAAAATAAGATTTATAAGCTTTAGTAATCTTCCCGAGTTTAAGGATTGTCCTCTAAAAGTAGGAGATGGTATCAAGGATGCCTTGCAATCAACGATATGTTTGGTAAATTGTCGGCTTCGAAGGGGCATCAAATAATTTCATCACTTGTCACCACCTGGGCAACCTAATCGATCTTAAAGGAAAACAAGCAAATTGAGGATAGCTTGATATAGTGGCGCCTTACCCATAATAGATTGCTACAAACAGCGTCTTACCCACAGTAGTCATCGTTCGAACAAACGATCACTCTGGGGCTAGCCTGACCTTTTTAAGTAATACAAAACACAGGTACAATATCACCTAACCAAAAGTTATTGTGAAATATGCTTGGGACAATTGAGGTCAGAAGAAATGATAGAGCTCAGATATTTCATGATGAAGGGATGTGTTGTATAACAGATGGGAAAGCTATGCATGCTATGAAGGAATATGGAAAAAAAGCTAAAGTGGAAGAAGGAAATATTAGTTCAAGGTACGATAATATGATCATCAATATAACATGCAAGTGTATACAGCTACAGTAACCTGTATGGATAAGAAAAAATGTTAGCATATTAGTAATCTGTATACTATTAATAAAGTTTTAATACTTTAGCTTGCGATAACCAAAATCATTGGGTTACATTTGTTCACATGTAATTGTATACATACATACGCTATTAATTACATAACCGCCTTTTCCATGCGTAGTCGGCCAAAAATCTCCTAAAGAACTTAAAACTGACTGCCAATTAGTTTCTATACCGCTAAAGCTTTCGGTAAGCCCAGAATGAGTTCAGCTCCGGTGCATTCCTGGCAAAGATGCACTAAATGAGCTAGCCAGTGGCGCATTTAGTGGGCGGGGTAAAAGGGGCAAATACTTTCCATAGCTAATAACCCAAGCAGAATTTTTGAAAGTGAAAATTATTTTATAGGGCAAAGCACGATTATATATGTGAAATTATTTTTTTTTCTTCGTTACTATTTTCACAAGGCAATGACCTTTTTTTTTGTTATTTGCCAAATGGCTTACCCCCCTCCCCAGAGAGATATTCTAAATACGCTACTGGAACTAGCAATAACTAAGGTGGTGAGATTGAAATGGTTCCCTGGGCATTGTGGTGTCGAAGGAAATTGATCGACGCTCTAATTTTCGGACCCAGAGCCCTGTCTAGATATAAGTAAAAAAATAGAATAGGCCTGGGAAAAGACAAAAGAGAGTTGGTCAAAGGCGAACTGCTATAGATAGGTTAAAGAAATGCTACCCAATCCATGCGTATCTAAGGCAACTTGGTTGATATCAAGGGTCAACAGGTAATTGGGGACCTAACTGACGTTTTGACAGGATACTGTAATCTTAGAGACACATGCACCAACTGGGGTTAGCAGTCAGCTCTTGCTGCTCTTGTGGGGGCAGAAGAGGAGGATCCCTATCATCTTGACGGCACGTGTGAAAGGTGGGCAAGACTACGCTGGAATACCTTGGTGTTCGAGTCCCTTTCCAAGGAAAAATTACAACACATCTACTGGAGCAAGATACTTTTCTTCGTTAGAAGGACGGACCGCCTTTGAATGGGAGTGGAGTGAGGTGAGTGAGATCGTGGTTATCAAAAAAGGCCTTTCAGGCCTAGTTGCTGGACTTGTCCCCCCCACATCTTACTATCTTACTACTTCTATCCCACTGAAAAAAATTACATATCTGAACAAGCGAAATCAGCTTCCTATCAGCACATGTAATCCGCTAGTTTTTGAGCAATATTTGATACTAATGACCAGCTCCAAGTAGTATAGTCTGTAACAAGAAAATGTGTTGATTGATTGTCCAGTTTGAACACACCTACCATGAAAGAGTACTCCCTGTGGATCGCTTTAATCGATTAGCATGCTGATGTGTTGATTACATATATTTTTGTATATAAAGATCATTATCTTTCCAAGTGTATTCAGTAATCAAATTGGAGGCAGCTGGAATAATAAGTAATGAAATTGATAAAACAGCAATTATGCTAAGAAAACTGAACTGTCTGCGGTCAAAGACTGATTTTTCTCCGAATAGCCCATCCAACAAATGGAAAATAAGAATAAGAAAATAAGAAATAATCTCTTTAAAGTAACATTTTTGCATAGTACTTCTAAACAAGTAGACCTAAATCAGGCTATTGGCAACACTAAGCTAAATATTGTTGCATTCGTTTTAACATTATGCTATGTTTGCTAAGACTCAACATGGTTGTAAGTGCCAATAATAGGATAGGTCGGGATGATAAAATATGGCTATATAATATTTGATATTTTATAAAGATTTTTAATTGGTTTCTTATATCATTATTAATTTATGGAGCAGAAATTGTAACATTCACCAAAAAATCCACAGGAATAAATTCTGTAGCACAAAGAGGTACGAAGCAGTCTATGCTGGATAATGTTCTAAAATATTGAAAGTGCACAGATAAGGAAAAGAACTGAAGATACGGATCTTGAGAATAAGATAACATGTCTTAAATAAAAATAGACTGGTAATGTGTTAATGGACGGAGAGTGGACAGAGCGTGTATAGTTATGGCATTTAAGTCAAGATGGATTAAAAAGCCAAAGTATCTACCTATCTGATAATAATACTAGAATTACAGTAAATAGCCTGTAAGTTACTCAAAACCAACAACAATGGTTTGATAATATAATTTAAGGAATGCCTGTGTCCAACACTGGACGTTATAAGCTGCATGATTATGATTATAATGGAACTTTTAAAACTACTGAAGTATATAAACAAAAAACAGAAAAATGATGAAAAAATCAGACGTACGATGCAAGTTTAATCGTAGTGTTACGTAGCAGAAGAGAGATACGACCATTGTTTTTATAATATAATATATATTAACTTATTTTTAAACTTAATTTAGTGCCGTTAATTATTTTCCTGCTATTTTCTTTCAGATCATGCACATACTATGAGCTTTGCCGGTTATGCTGCAAGAGGTAGTGATGTGTTTGGTTATGCTGGCATGGCAAGCGATAAAAACCCTTATGCCATTTTAGGCTATGCTAATGGGCCAGGATACAAACCATTACTCCAGGATGGAAGTAGATATGTGCCATTACCTGACGAAATGGGTAAGACATTTTGAATAAAAAAGATATTAAATGTATAGGGCTTTTGTTTATAAGCGAAAATAATACTTTTTTTATTATATCTGAGCATGACGTTTGGCCATTGTTACATAATAATTCATAGATGAACATATAGAGATTCTTTCTTTCCAAGTTACTAAATCTTTGATTGTTTTCAGATGAAGTACACTTCCAGTGGCCTTCAACCATACCTAGAGAAAAAGAAACACATGGAGCAGATGATGTAGCAATTTACGCGAAAGGTCCTTGGTCTCACTTATTTACTGGAGTAATGGAAGAAAACGTCATACCATATTTGATTGGCTTAGCTGCCTGTGTCAATCCTGATATAGAATGTCTACAAATCATGCCTAAATCTGCATAAATGTCTTAACAAACAAGCATACTGTGATAGCAACAAGATTTATAATATATAAACTAATTTTATTTTAATGTGTTTTTAATAAATAACGGAATTTTTTAACCTTAAGTTGGGCACAAGAAACGGTGCAGTATACATACTGTAGATTTGCTAAACATGTTATGTTATGTAAATCAATTTGATTAGAACGGTTTATTTTAGACAGAACTGAAAAAGTAACTAAGCTCCTAATAACAGTAAGTTACTTTGTAAAAGTAACTAGATAAGTACTTTATTTTGTGGATTTAACATAGGTATTATAACTATATCAAACACGTTATTAGGTACTTATTAGATAGGCTGTGCCTGAGGTTAAAAAAAATCTTGACAAGGTGGTCCATATTTTTGTGACTTGTCAAAGTAGTATTGTTGCGCATGATTTCGTGTTCAAAATATATTTGCGATCAGTCGAAAGTATCATTCTGATAGTTTTATTGTGACGCGGTCCATACTGAGACCATTTTTTGTGTCAATTAAGGTAAAATTGGAAATAGGCTACTAGAGTTTTTTATAC
Organism: Kuschelorhynchus macadamiae; assembly: GCA_030620095.1. NCBI lineage: Eukaryota > Metazoa > Arthropoda > Insecta > Coleoptera > Curculionidae > Kuschelorhynchus > Kuschelorhynchus macadamiae. The sequence continues at coordinate 171,047 of JAUTXW010002349.1, read as the reverse complement.
AAAATTTGAAAATTGGTTAACAGGCGAGATGGTATTTAAAGAAATTGTGAATGTCTTAAAAATACCACCCACTACTGGCGGAAGAGCTATAAAAGATTTTGAAGGAAGTTCGTGATATAACACTCTCAGAATCGCAAGACCTTTTGGTTCGAAAGTTAAGGTCTGTAGGGAAAAAAGAGGAGGCAGCCGTGATGAAATTCTGCTTGATGAATAAAATTATTTTTCACTTCTTTTTAAGCCAATGAGAGTAGACTTTTTTTGTGGCTTTTCACTGTATGAAAAGATTTGTCGTTTATTAACTGTCATTTTATTTTATATTAATCACATCTGTTACCCATATTAATAGTACTCGAGGGAATCCTTCTTAGATTCTGATGTTTAGTGTTTTATCTAATCAAAAAGAAATCAACTTGATTACTAATTTCACTATACGGAATTTTAGATATTAATGCTTTTCAAAATATGTTCTACAATTAATATTTCTCCTGAAGTGATAATTTTACAAATATAATACAAAAGTAGGTTCGTTCACAATGTTTAAATATAAATAGCCGCAATTTTGTTCTGCCATATTGGATCTTTTAAAAATTGTTATTCAAATTTCAGTTTGTGTTGGGTAGTGCCTCTATCAATTTTTGTTAAGATCAAAACAAAAGTTTTGAGATTATGGCCGTTCTTATGTTCTATATAAATAGCCGCCATCTTGTTTCGCCATTTTTGATTATTTTGAAAGACTAATCAGTTTCTTCTCTCCATACATATAATCTTCCCGACAAATTTCATCGTATTCAGATTAATAGTTTTCGAGCTACTATATGTTCACAGAACAAGCTTGTATATATAGATGCACAGTGCACACACCCATACACGCACCCACATTCACAGATTCACAGACGGACCAACAGGATTTTTTTGATTTATTAAGGACATCTTTACCTAAAACATCGATATTTGACCTAAAAACAGGGAGTAAAATTTTTCGCCGTCAGAAGCTTTCTTAATGAAACACCATTAAGTCAAAATAATAATTTTTTACCCTGTATATCACAAGATTTGAATAAAGGAACATCCTACGATGGTCCGACGATGGTGTTCCATTAATCTATGTTCTGAAATTGCAATAAATGGAGAAAATTCTAAAATGCGGGACACGAAAGAAAACCGGGCGGAGTCAATCGGTTTAGGAAGGTCGGCCAAGAAATCTCTTTAAACCAGTGGTGTCCCGTCGTTCTTTAATTAATATGGCACTCTTTTTTGACTATACGCACTTCAGATAATTAAAAAATGTAACTATGCTTAATGAACCCTTATTTATATTTGTCTGTTTTCTTTCGTGTATCGCACTTCTATATATCTTTTGTGTTGCAAAAACGGCAAACTTTCGAATTTTAAAATGATTTAATTTTGATTTTTCTTGATCGATTTACCTATTATACCTATATTTTTTCTTGAGTTCTGTCATTAACGGTTCCCAGGCTACTACATACGTCCACTATTATTGGACCACCCAGTAAAGTGGTACACGATTTACAAGTCCAGATTTTACAAGGGCAGCCAGCATCTGATCCAGTGAACGAGATTTATCAAACTTTTAATTTATGCCGTTCGACTTTGGGCTACTCGGGTATGCCAAAATTGGCCGTCTGTCTCCGTTTATCATTTTATTTTATACAGGGGCCGTCATTGTGAAGTACTATACAGGGCGTTTCCTAATTGCGTGCTGATGTTAAAGGGGTTGTTTTTATGTCCTAAAAGTCTTAACTTTTGTGATACAGGATGGTAAAGTTTAAAAAGGAAAACATTTTTTTTTCATCCCAATGCTATTGTAGATAACTGCATGAAATTTGATACACGTCTTCTATGCGTTAAGGAGCATACGGATTTACCCAGGTTAATTACATATGCACGCCACTGCTAGAAATTTCAAAAATTGATTGTTAATAAAAAATGCCCTTTTATGCATAAAAGACGTGTATCAAATTTCACACAGTTATTTATATATAACAGCATCAGAATTAGGATTTAAAGAAAATGTTTTTTTAAAAACCCTGTATCTCCAAAGTTAAGACTTTTAGGGTCATAGTAAACTTTTTTCTTAAAAAGATCCAAGAATCGCCCTCCTTTAACATTAGCACGCAATTAGGAAACGCCCTGTATAGTACTTCACAATGACGAACGGTGACAAACGGTCACTTTTTGGCATACCCGAATAGCCCGATATTAATAGAAAATTAATTATTTTGAAGCAGTTTATTGACAGCTATTTTATGAACAATTTTACAAACTATATGAAAAAAAACTAAGCCGTTTTTGAGGTTGACGGCTGATTCTAATGGTTCGATTCCTTCTAAATCGTTGTCTTCCTGTGAAAATGGTGAGGTTTCGTCGTCACTACTTGAAGATCTCAGTGTGATAACTAAATCATCAATAACCGTTTCAATTTTGCCATCTACTTCCCAGTATTTATCTTCAATAGAACGAACATGTTTAACATACGATTTCCAATTTTGCAGCCGATATTGAGTCAATCGCTTCTAATGTTATTTTATTTAAATCTTTAATTGAAAAATCACCGGTGTTGCGCTCTAGAATATATTTTTTTACTTCTTTCCTCTTTTGCTCGCCATCGTTACTTCGAAATAATAATTCAAATTCAACGCAACGCGTTTATATAGAAATGAAAACAAATGCTCGAAATGTATAAGCGCCACTGGAAATAGCTAGAACCTTCTAGCGGCAAGTGCGAAATTTACCAAATCCTCGATTAATTTTCCGTACCGCTTAACTGGCGCACTTTATAGGTGAAGCGGCAAACTATTACAACAAATAAAATAACATAAAATTTATTTCCGTACACAAATTTTACTTTTCCGCTTGCTTAAGACTATGAACCTTTATTTTAAGGACCGCCCGGTTTTCTTTCGTGTCCCGCACTTTAGTTATACAGATGCTCAAAAGTTATGGCCGGATAGTTACATAAGACCTCACCATTGTGCGGTGGGTCAAAACATCATGTGAAAAATGAAAAAATTAAAGAATTTTTTTTTGTTTAATGGTTAGGTTTAGGGAGTCACAAAAAGCATATTAAAAGTTCTCCCACTCCCGATGAAATCGCGACCCCCTAAATATGCAAATTAGGTAATAGAACTTGGTTTTTGTGCAATATAATATCTCATTTTCTCTTTGTCATACCAAAAATGTAACAAAATAAAAACTTATAAAATTCTCTACACAAATCGTTTTGTACACTTTTTACATCACACCAGGACTACCGCCTTTGCAACCGCTTTAAGCTGACTGATGCCCGTCTAGCGTATTAACCTATACATAGCACACCTAGCAAACGTCAGTGAATAAAAATTGTAGTTAAAGACACGCATCAGTCAGCTGTTGTTTTGTAAAAAGTGAATAGAACATATTTTTTACAAAATTTTATAAACTTTTATTTCATATACCACAATATTTATAGTATGACAAAGTGAGAACGAATTATTGTACAAAAATCAACTTTTATATAACTGCATATTTAAGCGGTCGCGCTGACATTCGAAGTGGTAGAATTTTGAATATGTTTTTCGTGACCCCCAAGTCTAATTAATTATGTTGCCATTTAAAAACTTGTTTTCTTTAAAAAAAATCAGTATGTATTCTTAATCATCACTTTTTGAGAAGAAAGTATACTTATGGTAACAAAAGGGAATAAAGCAAAGCAAAAGTGTTTCTTATATAATATTTAAAGTAAAATGTATTTAAAATATATTTTTTTTTTCAAATCTAAAAAAACTTTAATTGCAAGTTTCTGCTTTAACTTACAAACTATCACAAAAACTTCAAATTTTCTTAATTGTATCCGATACTAGATTCTAGTAATTTTTAAGACATTTATATTTTATTAGTTTTTCAATCCCTTTGTTTATTTTTATTCGCTGTATTCACAGTAGCTACTGAAAATAACATAACAGTAAATAAATTAACAGGAGCAAATTACTTAGTCAAATAAAACTATTAAAATAGCAGTTAATGACAAAGATTTTTTTACTCCTAAAATATAAAAACTACGTAATATGCTCTACAACCTTCATATTTATCATTTTTCTTTACCTCATTACGCAAAAAAGTTAAATGGGAGTCCAATTTATATTCAATATCCCTGTACACTTATCGTTTAAGAAAATAGTTTCAAAATTATACCCAGAATTCAAAAATTACTTAATATCCAGGAATTACTTAATATACAGGGAGTTCCATTTAAAAAATAATATTTTTTGCTGCACTACTTTTTTGACTCAACTGTTTATTCGGAAATAATTTTACGTGATGCACAATTGTTACTACATAATATTTCAAATGTGTTTTGTTGCCAAATTTAATCTATAAAGAATAATCAACGCAATGTTGTTGACTTACCTTTATATACTACTTAACTCCGTGTCAAATTTGTATTACTTACCAAACAAACTTACTACCTAAACCCCACCTACATCTTAATATTTATCATCTTCAGAAATAAATAATTTGGTAGAAAATATCTATGACCTTCAAAAATATAATATTCTAGGTAAACCTGGTTACCTTATTTATATGATTTATAAAAAGCAAACAAACTGCACTTTACGGCTTGTTACTGCTAATGAAATAACTAAACTAAAACTAACACGAACACATAACAATAGCTTGCTATGTTTCCTTCTGATATCGAAGTAAAAACGGTAGAAGAGGTAGTAATAAAAAGTTGGTGAAACTTTCAGAAAATAAAAAAGTATCGACGCCTATAAAGTCAGGACAGGCATCAAAGTCAACTTTCTTAGTTCATTTCCGGGTGTTGCAATTTTCGGATAGGATTTATGACCGAACTAACATATATGTAACTGAGATGCATTGTAGTTAGATAGCCTGGAAATGAATTAAAAAGTGTTTTATCCTTTCGTCCGTTTTTATAGGTATAATAAATATATAGTGCACTAATTAGTAAATTTAAATGTCATTATATTTTTATTGTAATTATTGTTATCTGAATTCCCAGCGGGAGCGTATTATTTTTAGAGGATCAAAATTATTAGAGACATTTCTCAAACAATGTTATGTCGGTAAAAAAATATATGTAGGTATCTGATTTATGTATTAGCAATATATATATATATATATATATATATATATATATATTATATATATATATATATATATATATATATATATATATATATATATATATATATATATATATATATATATATATATATATATATATATATATATATATATATATATATATATATATATATATATATATATATATTTCGTTTTTTTTTCTTTAACCATATATAAATATTTTGTTAGTTATTTTCTTGGGCATGGGTTAACTCATTGAGAAGTAAAACTATAATTTAATCGACGTTTCGTTCATTATATTGAGCTTTCTCAAGATATTTATTTTTTTGGAAACATGTCAGTTTTACGAATGTTTTAAGCAAGTTGATACCAACTTCCGGTTTAACCGGAAGTTGGTATCAACTTGCTTATTTTAAATGGAACACCTTGTATTTCATGATATTTTTGGATTCTACGGAAAATTCTAATGCTATTTTATGTAGCATGTCCTATACCTAGGTTCAAGCGTTCTTAAGATATTTGACCTTGAACCAAAAATGAGCCTTCGGTGTACCAAATTTTAAAATTTCATATTTTTGTAAGTTTTGAAGATATAATCTTCATATTTTGCAGACGATCGGTAAATAATCTTAGGTTTCTATTTTTTATATTGAATTTGTCTATTTTTATACAGGGTGTCATACATTCAGCGGCAAAAATTCACATTTTCAAACCCGCTAAAGTCCGTTTTTTTAAATGGGACACCCTATAACTTTATGCACTATCAAATGTAGAATTTCATTTTCTATCTAACTGTATTAAGGTTCCTATACCTATTCGTAACCATTTTCGAAATAATTGGATTTTATAAAAATATATGTATTTGCTTAAATTTTTACATGTTCCAATGGTGAGCCATGGAAAAACAATTGAGAACCAATATCCCATATGACAGATGATTAGTATGCGTTATTTATCGAAAGCTGTCAGTGATAAACTAAATCTTCTAAATCGAAATGGAAGAATACTCAAACGCTGATATTCTCAATCTATTTTATATTCATGGAGGATGTTATAAAATTTTGGAGAGAACGTGTCGTTTGTTTAATGAAAGCCACCCTTTTTTGCCGCCAATGAACAAGTCAAAATTCAAGAGGATTGAAAGGAACTCTTTGCGTTTTGGCAAGGTTAAAGTTACAAAAAATGTTCCGAAACCAGTGACAAATACCGAGGATAACGTAATAAACACATTAGCTTATTTCCACGCAAACCCGCAAAGTTCAATACCGTCTGCAGAAAACGATTTGGGAATTTCTTCTTCATCTGTCCAAAGAATCTTGAGCGAACATCATATGCACTCTTATTCCTTCCAAAACCTGCAAGCCTTGAGACCTGGTGATGACGTCCGACGAGTAGAATTTTGCGAATTCATGTTTTTGAAAATTCAAGAGGACCCTCAATTCCTTTCAAAAATATTTTGGACCGATGAAGCGAAATTTTCTAGAGAAGGAATAACAAATAGAAGAAACGAACATTTCTGGGCAGCAGAAAATCCGCACGCTTTACGCGAAACGCGTTCTCAAGAGAGGTTTAGCTTCAATGTTTTCGGTATAGTATTAAATGATCAGATGCGGTACTGTATTTATAAAGACAATTTAAACAGTGATAAGTATTTGGAAATTCTACGAGGGACGGTTTCTGAATTTATAGAAGAAATTCCTACTGGTGAGCTGCAAAATTATTGGTATCAATTAGATGGGGCACCAGCACATAATTCCGCTGCAGTTTATCTACAATTATCTCGAATTTTTGAACATCGCTGGATTGGTCCCAATGGCCCTTGGAGATGGCCCCCGCGATCGCCTGATTTAACACCCCTAGACTTTTATTTATGAGGATTTATCAAAGGTAAAGTCTATGCTTCCCCAGTAAATAACCAACAAGATTTACTGGACAGGATACGAACAGCTTTTGCCGAATTAGAAAACGGACAAATTCAAAGGGCCACAGCAACTGTACAAAGAAGAATTGAAATGTGTCGTCAAATGAACGAACAGCATATAGAACATTTGTTATAATTCCATTTTATTATTTTATTTATTTATTGTTGATTGTTAGATTGCTATAATTTTTAAGTTCACTAAAACAAGTTTAGAACAGATTCGAACTTAGTAAATGTGGTTAAAATAATGTAAACAATTTATTACATTTTTTATAACTTTAACTTTTCCGAAACGAAAAATTTCGTTTTAATCCTCTTCAATTTTCTCTTGTTCATTGGCGATAAATGAGGATGTTTTTCATTAAAAACATGGCACTTCTCTCCAATATTTTGTAACATTCTCCGCGAATATAAAATAAATTGAGAATAACAGCTTTTGAGTATTATTTTATTTTAATTTAAAAGTTTCAAATCAGCTGTCATGTTGAATAGAAAAGCACAACAATTGTTTTTCCATGGCTTACTACGGGAAGGTGTAAGCATTTAGCAAATACATATGATAGTTTAATAAAAACCTGATTATTTCGAAAATGGTTACGAATAGGTATAGGGAACCTTAATACAGTTCGATAGAAAATTAAATTCTATACTTGACACTGCCTAAAGTTATAGGGTGTCTCATTTAAAAAAACGGACTTTAGCGGCTTTGAAAATGTGAATGTTTGCTGCTGAATTTAGGACACCCTGTATAAAAATAGACAAATTCAATAAAAAAAATAGAAACCTAAGATTATTTACCGATCGTCTGCAAAATATGAAGATTATATCTTCAAAACTTACAAAAATAAGAGATTTTAAAATTTGGTACTCCGAAGGCTCATTTTTGGTTCAAGGTCAAATATCTTAATAACGCTTGAACCTAGGTATAGGACATGCTACATAAAATAGCAATAAAATTCTCCGTAGAATCCAAAAGTATCATAAAATACTGGGTATTCTATTTAAAATAAGCAAGTTGATACTAACTTCCGGTTAAACCGGAAGTGACAGGAAGTTGAAAATATTTCAAAAAAGAAGTACCCCTTGACCGTACCTTAATCACAAAAATCGAAATTTTTATCTAAGTGGCATCATCAAAAACTTTTAATGAACCAGACAAGACATCTGGTTACCCAAATACTGTTTAGGCCTTAAACTAACTAAATCAAACTCTATAGATGAAAATATAATAAATTTGTCATATTAATCTCGAATAACGCAATTGATAATTATAAATATAATAATAGTAAGGAAGAAGAGAAGAGATCAAGAGTAAGAAGAAAGAAGAAAGGAAAAATATTGCGAGGAAGACTCAGAGTGGATATAGTGACATATCTCGTTTAATTACTATGCATATTTACAAAATGAGCTACGTTATATGACAACGATCTTTTAAACATCTTACGATGCTTAGGGATTGTAAGAATGCCCCTTCTGCGGAGATTCAAATTGTAAACGTCAGTCTGAAATTTTATTTTTTGATATAAGTATATTTATATATATATAGTTACTAGATTTTTCTTGGGTTATAAGTTCATAGCATTAAAACAGTTCTCAAAAATTATTAGTCAACTATTCATTTTAAAATTTGACGTTTCGGCAGGTGGCTCCGTGCCTTTCTCAAAAATACTTTCTAAAATAATTTAAATTAGAGAAATGATTTTGAAAAAGATTTTAGAAAGTATTTTTGAGAAAGGCACGGAGCCACCTGCCGAAACGTCAAATTTTAAAATGAATAGATGACTAATAATTTTTGAGAACTGTTTTAATGCTATGAACTTATAACCCAAGAAAAATCTAGTAACTATATATACACGGATGTTCAAGAAAAACAAACTCAAAACTATATATATATATATATATATATATATATATATATATATATATATATAATAAAACGGAAGAACGGTAAGGATTACTCCTTCACCATTTTGTCGAGAATCGACCAAAACATGACGCCATGTTTGTTTCAAGGGCCAAAAACGGTCAAGTTACGACCAAGAACCGCATAGAAATTGAGATTTCCGTTTCCCTTATATTTTTGCACAGATGTGTCGTCTTGGGCTCCAAAGTAGGTCGCAACTAAAGCGATTTAGTTGCACCATAGTACCTTAGTTGCACCATAGATAGCGCCGCTGGTTGCCTATTTCCCTCGTCAACTTTTAAAGTCCAATGACATGACACCTTGTTTGTTTTTAGAGTTTAGAGAGATGACAGACAGACTTGCCAAACTACAAGCTCTCTTCAAAAAAAACAGGCCCAGGCCATAAAAGTCGTTAAACAGTGTTATAAGTTCCAAAAGTTCGGTCACATGCAATCATTGTGCACGTACTCTGACAAGTGCAAGTGTGCTGGACAACATAGGTCTACTTGATGGGAAGAAAACAAGGTGTGTTCTGCTATAGGCATAGGTCTCTCGCAGTGTTGCCATTGGCAGGGAAATTTCCCTATATCTAGGGAAAAAATGGAACCTGTAGGGAAAATAATCAATAATCATGCATTTATAATTTTACCTACAGTCGCTTAGTATAATATATTAAGCCACTGTTTAAATTTATGTTTTTCTGTGCCACTGTACATTTACCTATTTACCTTTAAGATGCTGCCATCTATGATAACCACACGAAAGTTTTGTTTACAGAATGGATTAGTTACCGTAGAAATACCGGTACCGAGAGAGTTTCAGGTTTCTGGGAAATACTGAGTTTTAGTTTATTTTATGTTTATGTGAATGTGTCTATTGTTTTGGACTCGATGCTACGTTAGGCGTTAGTTGAGGCGTTAGTCGATATTAGGGTGTTGTGTAAAAGATCCGTACGCTGATGCAATTGGTTTTATTAGTTACAGTTACCTATCAATTAAGTATTAAGGACATCTAGAGTTACATATTATCTTATAGGCTGAAACTTAAAAAAGGTAGGTATGTATTTTTATTTTATCGGAAATAATTTTCCCTATTTTCGAAAACTTTGTGAATCTATCGGGAGTATTTAACTAGATATTTGCTAGACTAAAATATATATATGTTTGTAGATAAAACAACATGGCTTCAAGTTCAACGTCTTCTAAACCACAGTCATCATCAAGCTCTGAAGAGGCCGAAGAACCGCAAAGTTTGGGGAAAAGGAAAAGAAGCTATGTTCAAAAGTACAACTCAAAGTGGGAGCAAGATATCACATTTAAAGGATGGCTAACAAAAAGCAAGAAAGGCGAAACCTACTGTTATTGTAAAGCTTGCAATAAGGACTTCTTATGCGGTAAGTCTGAAATTGAAAAGCATTCCAAGTGAAAAAAGCATATTTCCAATGCAAAGGGAATAAGTCGACAACAAACATTAATTGATATGCCCACAATGCAGCAACGAGCTGCCACTCAGCGAAAAGTGAAAGAAGCAGAAATACGATTAGCTACTTTTGCAGTAGAACATAATATTTCATTTAGTTGTCTAGATCATCTGTCAAAATTAAATAGAGAAATTTATAGTGATTCTGAAATTGCCAAAAATGTAACTTGCGGGAGAACTAAAGCCACAGCAATTGTCAAAAATGTAACCGGAAAATATAACTTTGAAAAGGTATTAACTTTGTTACGTAAAAGCAAATTTTCACTTATAGTGGATGAATCTAGAGATAAAGGGGATATTAAACATTTGGCAATGGTAGCTAGGACATTTGACAATGAAACATACAAGGTTGTAGATTTGTTTCTAGGCTTATTACAGGTGCCTTCAGCGCAACAGCTGAGGCTCTTTACACGGGTATACAAACATTTTTTTCAGAAAATAATATTCCTTATAAAAATAATATGATTGGTTTTGCGGCCGATGGAGCAAGTGTAATGATGGGTGTGCGCCATTCTTTATCCGTTTTGCTAAAAAAAGACATTCCAAATTTATTCGTTATGAAGTGCATATGCCACTCGTTTGCTTTATGTGCAAGTTATGCTTGCGAAAAACTACCCTCTACCATTGAGGAAACTGCTAGGGATATTTATTCGTTTTTAAAGTACAGCTGCAAAAGACAGTCCGACTTAACAGAATTTCAAAATTATCTTGAAATAAAACCACACAAAATTTTACATCCCAGCCAAACTAGATGGTTATCGCTACTCGCTGTAGTAAAAAGATTGTTAGAACAATATAATGCGCTAGTTTTATATTTCACTAACGCTCACTTACTTGATAAAATACCAACTGCTGAGAATATTCTTACTAAACTTGTAGATCCATCTTTTCGCCTTTATTTAGAATTTTTAGATTTCTCTTTGCCGCTTTTTAGTAGCTTGACCCTAGAAATGCAATCGGAAAATGTAAAAATACATATTCTTCACGCACGATTGATAAATATTTTGAAAACTATGTTGCGTTGTTATATGAAAGAGGACTATATTGATTCAACCGCTATTGACAATATTGAATTTCAAAATCCACGTAACTTCTTACAAATTGAAAATATTTATCTAGGGGCAATAGTGGAGGGGAAAATTCAAAACAACATGCACAACCTAAATAATGACGAATTATTAGACTTTCGGAAACGATTTTAGAATTTTTTATCCAAGGCTGTCTACAAATTAGCAAACGGTTTAATTTTAAAGATTCGTCGCAGAAAATTTTAAAACAAAAATAAATTTACTTAATCCTACTTCAGTTGTACAAAAGAAACACAATTCTATTGCACCTTTGGCCATACTATTTCCTAATTTGGTAAAACAAGAAAAATTTAACGACGTAGATCGAGAGTGGCGTGAAACACAAAACATTGATTTTAGTGAATTTCAAGATAGAAATATTTCAGAATTTTGGGTAAAAATGAGCAAATTAAAAGCAGGTGACAACTCATTCCTATATCCAAATATTTGCGATTTTGTGTTCCAACTGTTTTGTTTACCACATTCCAGTGCAACGGTGGAAAGGATATTTTCGCAAATCAATTTAAATAAAACAAAAATTAGAAATCGGCTATCTCTCTTCAAAAAAAACAGGCCCAGGCCATAAAAGTCGTTAAACAGTGTTATAAGTTCCAAAAGTTCGGTCACATGCAATCATTGTGCACGTACTCTGACAAGTGCAAGTGTGCTGGACAACATAGGTCTACTTGATGGGAAGAAAACAAGGTGTGTTCTGCTATAGGCATAGGTCTCTCGCAGTGTTGCCATTGGCAGGGAAATTTCCCTATATCTAGGGAAAAAATGGAACCTGTAGGGAAAATAATCAATAATCATGCATTTATAATTTTACCTACAGTCGCTTAGTATAATATATTAAGCCACTGTTTAAATTTATGTTTTTCTGTGCCACTGTACATTTACCTATTTACCTTTAAGATGCTGCCATCTATGATAACCACACGAAAGTTTTGTTTACAGAATGGATTAGTTACCGTAGAAATACCGGTACCGAGAGAGTTTCAGGTTTCTGGGAAATACTGAGTTTTAGTTTATTTTATGTTTATGTGAATGTGTCTATTGTTTTCGACTCGATGCTACGTTAGGCGTTAGTTGAGGCGTTAGTCGATATTAGGGTGTTGTGTAAAAGATCCGTACGCTGATGCAATTGGTTTTATTAGTTACAGTTACCTATCAATTAAGTATTAAGGACATCTAGAGTTACATATTATCTTATAGGCTGAAACTTAAAAAAGGTAGGTATGTATTTTTATTTTATCGGAAATAATTTTCCCTATTTTCGAAAACTTTGTGAATCTATCGGGAGTATTTAACTAGATATTTGCTAGACTAAAATATATATATGTTTGTAGATAAAACAACATGGCTTCAAGTTCAACGTCTTCTAAACCACAGTCATCATCAAGCTCTGAAGAGGCCGAAGAACCGCAAAGTTTGGGGAAAAGGAAAAGAAGCTATGTTCAAAAGTACAACTCAAAGTGGGAGCAAGATATCACATTTAAAGGATGGCTAACAAAAAGCAAGAAAGGCGAAACCTACTGTTATTGTAAAGCTTGCAATAAGGACTTCTTATGCGGTAAGTCTGAAATTGAAAAGCATTCCAAGTGAAAAAAGCATATTTCCAATGCAAAGGGAATAAGTCGACAACAAACATTAATTGATATGCCCACAATGCAGCAACGAGCTGCCACTCAGCGAAAAGTGAAAGAAGCAGAAATACGATTAGCTACTTTTGCAGTAGAACATAATATTTCATTTAGTTGTCTAGATCATCTGTCAAAATTAAATAGAGAAATTTATAGTGATTCTGAAATTGCCAAAAATGTAACTTGCGGGAGAACTAAAGCCACAGCAATTGTCAAAAATGTAACCGGAAAATATAACTTTGAAAAGGTATTAACTTTGTTACGTAAAAGCAAATTTTCACTTATAGTGGATGAATCTAGAGATAAAGGGGATATTAAACATTTGGCAATGGTAGCTAGGACATTTGACAATGAAACATACAAGGTTGTAGATTTGTTTCTAGGCTTATTACAGGTGCCTTCAGCGCAACAGCTGAGGCTCTTTACACGGGTATACAAACATTTTTTTCAGAAAATAATATTCCTTATAAAAATAATATGATTGGTTTTGCGGCCGATGGAGCAAGTGTAATGATGGGTGTGCGCCATTCTTTATCCGTTTTGCTAAAAAAAGACATTCCAAATTTATTCGTTATGAAGTGCATATGCCACTCGTTTGCTTTATGTGCAAGTTATGCTTGCGAAAAACTACCCTCTACCATTGAGGAAACTGCTAGGGATATTTATTCGTTTTTAAAGTACAGCTGCAAAAGACAGTCCGACTTAACAGAATTTCAAAATTATCTTGAAATAAAACCACACAAAATTTTACATCCCAGCCAAACTAGATGGTTATCGCTACTCGCTGTAGTAAAAAGATTGTTAGAACAATATAATGCGCTAGTTTTATATTTCACTAACGCTCACTTACTTGATAAAATACCAACTGCTGAGAATATTCTTACTAAACTTGTAGATCCATCTTTTCGCCTTTATTTAGAATTTTTAGATTTCTCTTTGCCGCTTTTTAGTAGCTTGACCCTAGAAATGCAATCGGAAAATGTAAAAATACATATTCTTCACGCACGAGTGATAAATATTTTGAAAACTATGTTGCGTTGTTATATGAAAGAGGACTATATTGATTCAACCGCTATTGACAATATTGAATTTCAAAATCCACGTAACTTCTTACAAATTGAAAATATTTATCTAGGGGCAATAGTGGAGGGGAAAATTCAAAACAACATGCACAACCTAAATAATGACGAATTATTAGACTTTCGGAAACGATTTTAGAATTTTTTATCCAAGGCTGTCTACAAATTAGCAAACGGTTTAATTTTAAAGATTCGTCGCAGAAAATTTTAAAACAAAAATAAATTTACTTAATCCTACTTCAGTTGTACAAAAGAAACACAATTCTATTGCACCTTTGGCCATACTATTTCCTAATTTGGTAAAACAAGAAAAATTTAACGACGTAGATCGAGAGTGGCGTGAAACACAAAACATTGATTTTAGTGAATTTCAAGATAGAAATATTTCAGAATTTTGGGTAAAAATGAGCAAATTAAAAGCAGGTGACAACTCATTCCTATATCCAAATATTTGCGATTTTGTGTTCCAACTGTTTTGTTTACCACATTCCAGTGCAACGGTGGAAAGGATATTTTCGCAAATCAATTTAAATAAAACAAAAATTAGAAATCGGCTATCAACAAAAACTCTAAGTGGCATCATGTACACAAAAAATTTAACAAAAAGTAGTAATTGCTTTGACTTTCAAATAGATCAGGATTTAGTTGCAAAACTAAATGAAAATATTTACAATAATTAATTCTGTTCTTGCGTGCTCTATAATATTGGGCTTTAGTTTTCTAGCATTTTTAAACCATAATTTAAATGTTTATACTTATATTTTATGATTTAGATTTTTGTATCTATATCTTTTATTATACTTTGTATTTTAGTTTGATTGAAGAATATAATACATAACATAACATACAGACTGCATTGTCTTTGTTAGATCATTCCCTGTTTTATTCAAAGTCCAAACAAAATTATTTCATAAATATTATATAAAAATTATAAAGCAAACAACAAAATTCTTTTTTGTGAAATTTTAGGGAAAATCCCGTTTTTTTAGAGAAATTCTAGGGAATTTCGGAACTGAAGGATCTAGGGAAATTCTAGGGAATTTTTTGAGATTTTGCTAGAGAAATTAAAATTTTTGACCTGGCAACACTGGTCTCTCGTTCATTTTAGGTGTGCCAGCACATTTCGTTCAGCACACTTTAAAGAGCCGTTCAGTTTCGTTCGTTCAATTGAACGAGAATGAAACCCGATATCGTGCTTACTAAAAGCGCTCATCACACAATTCAGAGCGTCTAGAGCCAGTTATAAGCAGCCCATTACAGCACGGACGAACGGAGCGAAGTGAATGATTTGATTAATGTTTTGGGATTTTAGTGCTCGGCGCCCCTCGGAAGTAGTCGGCATGGAAGCACTTCCACGAATCAGTGTTGCCAGTCCATTACTATTGTAATAGATTTAATAATATTTTAACAGATTTGTTACTCTTACTTTTTCACTAAATCCATTCACTTACTCTTGCCGGATTTTTAAATTTTCTAAATTGCACTGCAGAAAACGTCTAGGCAAAAAAAAAACAGATTTGTTTTTAAAGTTTTACTAGTTTAAATTTTATTTCGATTACTAATTTTCATTTCCCTGAAACCTTCCGGCGGCGGCGTCCTACTGACATATTATGTCGGAATCTATTATAATCTTTAAGTTAATATATTATATACTCTATTAGTATAAATGAAAGAGTTTTGGCAACACGGCTACGAATGTGGTTATTATTTTAAACGCGATTGTTGATGTTTTGTTAAGCTAATGCGGTTTGTCTTCTAAGAAGCCACGAACGAACGTGACGCACGCACCTTTAACTTGGATTTTGTTTTGTGGGTTGCGTTTAATTCATAAATAATAAAGTTAAAATATTATATCTTTGTTATTGTTGCATAAGATAGTTATCACACCTTTTTGTGTTAGTATTGTTAAATTTGTGTGAACATGCCAAAGGAAAAGCAAGGCAAGAGAAGTTCAATTTGGACATTTTACTCGGTAGTAGGAGAAAACTCCGCAAAGTGTTCATTTTGTTCTCAAACATTGTCTTTTAAAGGTGGGTCAACTTTTAATTTAAATAGACATCTTCGTTCAAAACATCCTCAAGCAGAACACCAAAATTATAATAGTAATTTAAAGAATGATCTAACACCTTCTTTTGTCTCCCAAACGAAAAATAGAGATGATCCACACTCGCCCTCCACATCTGCAGAACCAAGTACGAGTGAGATGTCTGCGGAGACGTCAAAAGAAAACAAACAGGTACAATCAAAGTTTTCTGGAACGATGAGTTCTTATTTTCGGAGAGCCATGAGTGATAAAAGGCGTATTGAAATTCACCACGTAATTGTTGAACTTATAGTTAAAGATTTTTTGCCACTTCAATTGGTTGAAAGTTTAAGTTTTAAAAAGTTGTGTAGAGTTTTGAACCCGGATTATCAATTGCCAACACGAAAAACTATATCTGAAACACTAATTCCTCAAATGTATTTTATGATAAAAGAAAAAGTTAAAAACAAGCTAATATTTGCTGATACAGTTTGTATTACGACCGACGGCTGGACATCAATTAATGGTGAAAGCTTCCTATCGGTCAAAGCACATTTTATTAATGAAGATAACAATCTAATAAGGCTGTTACTAGATTGTTACCAATATGGAGAAAGCCACACAGCAGAAAATTTGTCTCGAGAGTTAGTGCGTGTTTGTGAAGAGTGGGGTATTTCCGAAAAAATTTCTGCTGTTGTAACAGACAATGCTGCTAACGTAGTAGCAGCAGTTAGAAAAACTGGATGGACCCACGTGCCCTGTTTCGCACATACTGTAAATTTAATTGTGCAAGCTGCATTGGAAAAAATCTCGGACATTCGAAAAAAAGTTAAGTCCATAGTAGAATTTTTTAAAAGGAGTCCACAAGCCAGTGAAAGACTAAAGAAAATGCAAACCCAAATGGAGAAAAGTCAGCTTACCTTGAAGCAAGATGTTGTGACAAGGTGGAATTCTACATTTGACATGTTTAAAAGGATTATTGAAATAAAGGATCCTCTCATGTCTACCATAGCAATAAATTATCCTCAGTTAGAAAACCTGTCAAATGATGATATTTGGGTACTTCAAAAATGCTGCGATATTCTAGAAATATTTAAGGACGTTACGGAGGAAATCAGCAGTGAGACTGAGACAACAGCGTCGAAAGTCATTTTGCTAAGTAATGCATTAAAAAGGTCTTGTAGTCATTTTTTAAAGAACAATCCAGATTTGCCCCTTGTTGTAAAATCTATGACGGATAAATTACTTGAAAGGCTAAACATGAAGTTTGAAAATGTAGAAGGTAACAGAATTTTTTCTGAAGCAACATTTTTAGATCCGCGCTTCAAAAAGTATGGTTTTGCAAATACCAGATATTTTGATATAACCAAACAAAATCTGATCAATTCGATTTCTTCAATTCAGACTATTGAAGATAAAAACCAAAATCAAGAATTACCAGCTGTTATCAATCCCCCAAGCTCATCAAAGTTGTGGATAGACTTCGATAATCACGTATCGCAGCTAATATCTAGCAAAAATCCAAAAGTGGCCAGTATTGTGGAAATCGATAAATACTTAGAAGAACCATTATTAGCCAGGACTCAGGAGGACCCGTTAAAATGGTGGGAAGATCGGAAAAATGTGTATCCACGACTCTATAAAGTTGCACGGCAACGATTTTCTGTAGTCGCTTCTTCAGTTCCATCGGAGAGTGTTTTTTCAAAGGCGGGACAGACTCTTACTGACAGAAGAAGTCGTTTAACCGGAGATAAAGTGTCTAAAATATTGTTCCTAAATGTAAATCTATAAGTAATAAGTATTTATTGGTCGTTTAATCATAAAAACAAACTAATAGCTAGGTCGGCACAAAAGTTACCTACTTGACTTTACTCGTTACCGCATTTGTTTATTTGTGTTTCTAAATTCTAATGTTCATATTTTTGTAAAAATATTCTTAAATTTCATATTTGCTTGTTTTATTCTTAAATTTAATATTAATATAAACGTACCTGTATGTAGTAAACTAACAGTAGAATAAGATTTTAAACCTATTTAACTTTATTTTTGTTGGTATATCAATAATGCATTTTTAATTAAAATATAATTAAGGTTAAAGGAATTTGACGTTTTGTTACAACGCATGTGATTGTCATGTATTTATTAAAATAAATGTGTAACAAGTAAATGTGTCTGGTACTATGTCCAATAAATATATTAATTAAATTATCTGTAAAAAAAACACAAATTTTAATCAAAGAATATCTTTTAAACTCCAACACATTCATTCATATATCCGCATATCGTATGCTCCCCTATAAACAAATTATTCAAAAATGTGTAAAGTGAGCTAAAGTGCTGAGCACCGTGCCAATTATTAATCCATCAACCGCACAGCGGCTTGACGCGAGTCTTAATAAAGCGCTCCATTATGTATGTGTACTAAATATCTGTAGTAGCTCCCCACTGAACGAAAAGCACACGTTTAAAAGAGTCGTTCGTTACAGCACACCGCACTGTGCCGCTCAATTCGAACGACACGTTTACGAACGACACATCGCTATTCGGCTATAGCCAGCGCGTGTACATCAGATGTGAAGTAGCTTTCGAAGAAAAAAGAAGTAGGTTGGAAGGAAAAACATTGCTAGTATCAGTTGGGTTTTAAGAATAAAGAACAATATATCTCGTGCGGTTCCTGGTTACTTCAGCCACAATAAAACGAAGGACAAATGTAAGATAATATCTCATAGATTTCCTAAAAATCCTGATTTCTACAGTACAGAGGTTTCATGCCACAAATATGACAAAATTTACTTAAATAACGGTAAATATTTGGTTATACATTTCTAAATCGCTAAGCTAACCATTTTAAAAAGAAAAATGAATGATACTAAAGAGAGCAACCTGCTCCAGACTTGTTTAAAAACCAATAAATAAAAAATAAAAGAAATATTACAGATGAGATTGGGGAACGGATTTTCGCAGGCTTACCTGATAACAGAAAATTTGAGAGTAGACTAAATCAGGTAAAGATTCAGCTAAAATGTGTATAAATAGTAACATACATTTTCCTAAGGTGTTCAAATACTTGATATTCTCACATACCTAGGGTAACCAGATGTTCTCTTTTTAAGCATGTGTGTAGGCATCTAGAATACATTTTGCAATTTATCCGAAATGTTTTCTTTTTGTTCATGGAAATTACATTTAAAAAAGCATGTAATTATTTTTTTTACATCCGAAATAAAAGATTACTTATAACCTTACTCTGAAGTACTCTGAACAAAAGTTAGGACCTTTTCTTTTAGTCATTGGTTTAGATCATGATTATTAGTACTCCGACACAAAAGAAGCGATCTTTTTTTAGTCATTTGTTGGATCATATTAGGGGAATTTTGCTGTTGTACCTAGATAGTATTTTAAACACTTGTGCTTTGAAGTTACTAGAGTCTATTAACTTCTGAGTTTTTAGTTCTGAAAAAACACCTAAAAAGTTACAAAAAAATACATTTTAACATTCTGTTTTTAATCTTTTTTATTTATAATAATTTCATTAACATTTTCTTTCCTTCTTCATTGCTGTATGTAAATCTTTTCTTGATATTTTGTAAAAGTAAAATAAATTTAACATACCTACTTTCAACATTTACTTTAATGAGGTAATTGCCATAGTTCTTATAAAACTAGTAAAAATAATAAATTTAGGTTTGTTTAATAAAAAATGTTTTAGTCTTATCTCTAAAAGGTGTGTGTCACTAAGTGGTTTTACAAACAACATCTACTCTATCTCACTTCGGATATGTATTTATAACATCTGACTTTAACACAGCAGAAGTAAACAAACCTTTGAGTGACTTGAAAAATATTTTTCAGACATTATTTTGCAAACATCTTAAACACGCACAAAATCAAAATGTAGTTTATTATTTCCTGGGCACATGGCAAAATAAGTAGGTGTATTATCGTTGATTGACTAACATACAAATAACGCCATTAACAGCAGTCCGCGGGCCACCTTCCACAGATATTCTAATATATTTATTATAGAAGGTGGCTCGGCCAGCCGATTCCATTATCTCACATGCTAGACTTCATCTACTAGTTCACGCGGTACGTAGTACGTTTGCATACATCCTCATGCAACAGGGGCCCCTCTCGATGTGGCCGTATCCCTGGAAATTTTTCCAATTGAATACTACTATTTTACAGGTATTAATTGTAATTATATTCAATGATAGGTCCTACTTATTTTTAAATAAATTTATTAGTTCTTTACATTAGTAATGACTAATGATGGTTAATATATTATATTAGTAATTTTTACTCCATGTTACATGTTTAAATGTAGTGATGAAATGTGAAGTGAATATTTTAAAATATCATTTGCAATTTGTTTTTTAAGTCGGCCAGCCGCATCATGGTTCTTGCTGGACAATATACTTTTTTGGTTGTGTATGTAGCTTTCACTTTGGCATCTATTTTATTTTCCTTTTGAGGCAAGATACATTAAAATATCAAAAAATTAAATTGACTGACTAGAGCGTTTCACTAACATTTTTCTCTTATTTATTACATTTATACTCTAATCTAGATCTGCTATAGATATGTTGGTGCCTACCTAATTATCACTGAAAAAGTAAACGGAAAAAAATAAGACTAGTATTTGACCATATTTGGACGCGGCTTCAATTAACACCATATTGGCCTTAAAGGCGATTTTAGGAAACCTTTCTGGGGGGGGGGGGGGGGGTTAATTTATAAAAAAAGTTTGTTAATATATTTTATTATAAATGGTATGAGAACAACATAAATACCCATATTTTGTATCATGCTTGTTGTGGCATAAGTGAAAAAAAAACAGCCTCTAATAAATAGTTATAGAATAATAATAATGTTCAATTTTTTTCCTGTAGCAAATTTATCATCAATATTCTGTCTATGAAAAGACATACATACAAAAGACCCAATCCAACAGTTTGCTCTTGTGCTATAGTGTTTCCTAGCCAAGTTTTTAATCATAACTTTCACGTATAAATATGTAAATTACATATGATGTTTGATTGACCTTGAGCCTCAGCCGACCCTAAATTTTTCAGTTCTTCATTTGTTTCAGAGTTCAAACCGTCACTGCTATTAATTAAAAAATGTTCACTTTTACTTAAAAATTTTACCATTTTGCTGCCTAAATTAAATAGGTATATTCTACTGTGTAAGTGTTTTCTACAGAATTTTACATAGAACTGGAATAAAGTTCAACTAAATGCTTATGGAAAGTATGCATATTTTTTAAACCGGCCTATTTTTACTCATTTTCTTTACCTATAATTAACTAACTTAACGAGTGGCTTACAAACTTCCTAGAATGATATACATAATATACATATGTAGGCTACAAATAGAAGACAGAAAAAAACTGATACTGGAAAACTCCATTATGTACAGATACAAAAAACAAAAACATTTATACATAATACAGTTTTAGTTAATGCCACTTAACACGCAATTGGCAGAGACATAATATTGATATGAATTTTCCAATGCCAATAATCTAATTTAGTTTTAATATGTAGTTACAAGCATATATCAAAATTTTCACATTAGGTATATCTTCTTTAAATATAATTCGGTTCTTCTATACAGTAGCTGAACACTTCCTGGTAAAAGAATACAAATTCATACAGAAGAAAGTAGGACTCATAAATATACTTATTATAATAACTGAAGTTTTTTTGTTTTATTTATTTCTGCCTAGAAGTTCCTTCTGGATGAGGGGTAGGCTCGGAGGTAGGTAACTGTTAAACTGTTTTCATCTTTCTTTTGGTAATGGCCATCACCACATGTAGGTTGTTTGTTATCTGTAGTGCATTTATTAGCCAGCATTCTTATATATCAGCTAAAACAAAAATATCTAATAGGTACATATAAAAACTACTGAAACATATATATGTATGCTTAAATAAGATTATAATCTACATAATAGCAAAACACGTTTTATTTACTATCAATTGTGTTATGTAAGGCTTCAGGGGTCTGGTTTCACTATTTATCAAAATAATTACTCATATACGTATGAAGATCCAGCTACACGTAGGATATTTGACTTACTACATCATTTGAAAACAAACATATTTTTTAAAATACCTCATTTTAAAATGTATAGCTTGAACTAGTCCAAATAAAAATATTTCTACATACTGTCTTGAGTTCTTTTACATCAGTTTAAGGACTATTTGTGTATTTAAATACATCATTTAGTTTTTTAGGAATTTTTTGTAATATTTTTGGTATTCTAATCCTAACGAACTACATAATTTTCTTATTATATATGTATCACTAGAAAATTAAATAATACATACCTGCATTTCAACGATGTTTAAATTTATCATACGACCAAAATTCGACGAAAACACATAAATACGTTGAAAAAACTACGGAAATATATTTAACCTCTACCTGTCAAATTAATACTCGCTCATAACCACAAAAAACAAAACTGATAAACATGGTCTAGGATAATTTTATAATTAATAGGGCTTTAAGCGATAGACGTATTTCCGTCTCTGTTTTCACCGTAATCATAAAAGAAGATAGAATTAACTTTAGCAAAGGTGTACTGTAATCTTTTGAGGCCTTTACGCAATAAAAACAAAGTTAACCTGTCATTTTAATCGGCCCTGGCTCCGTATCACAATATACGTCATCAAAAGCGCATAGACAATGTTTTCTTCCCACCATGGGTGCAGCGCATGCAACCTACCAGCTAGTGAAAGTGGCACCAAAAATGCTACTTGTGCAAATTGTGGGCCAAACGGACACCCTGCTAGCTATAAGGGATGTCCCAAATACTCCACCCCGAGGAAAACTCCTATTGCTCCATTGGCGAACTTCAAGCCCTCGGTGAAGCCCATTTCCACTAAGGTGGAAAACAAAACTGCAAGCAAAGTTAACAGTACTCAAAGTCAACCAAAAACAAGTTCCTCCAAGGACAAAATGACAAGTCCTCCACTGGATCTTCAAACCGCCGTTCTACAGGCAGTTACAGGGATGATGCTATCAATTGTCGAGAATATTATTTCGACACTGATGGTCGTAAGATGTCCAGACTCTGCGAAAATCATAGGCTCGCCATCTTAGGCCCTGATCAACCAACCCACCTTCCTTGTGGATACGGAAGGCTCTCAGTATTAGATATTGTACTCCTGAAGAACATCAGGGAATAGCTGGACATCAACACTCTAGAAGAAGAAACATCCGATCTCAACCCAGTACTCCAATAGCTGGGTGTAAACCTTGACAGAGTGAACCAACGTATCAAGAAGACAACCGATTGGAAGACCTATCAAACACGTCTGAAAGCTACAATCGAAATCCACCACACAACATGGCAAATGCAACGTGCTCTAAAGTCAAAAAAACGACCTATACCTCCTCTACAAGGTGCTGACACCATTGTCCAGCGAGGTCAGCTAAACCAACACCCAAATGAGGACGAGGAGCACATAGAAGAAGTTAATGATATATAAGGGATCTAGACGCACAGGTTCTTCCTCACCAAAATCCAAATCCTGTCTCCCCTGGGAAAGTTCGAGACATCGTCAAGAGGTTAAGCCCTTGAAGTCGATGGCATCATCAAAAAGGTGCTAAAATACTTCCCCAGAAAAGGTTACAGTGCGATGGCCAATATCATCAACTCTGTGATACGTACATGCTACTTCCCCAGCATGTGGAAGAAGGCAGAAGTCATTGTCTTGGATAAACCAGGCAAGGACCGAACTCAATCTCAAAATTATAAACTCATAAGCTTACTCTCTGCACTAGGCAAAATTGCTGAACGAGCCATAGCCAGAAGACTTAAAGTTGAGACCCAAGAGCTAGATGCCATTCCAGATGGGCAATTTGGCTTCAGGGCAAAGCACTCTTCTGAACAACAAGTACTCAGAGCTACAGAGTACATCACAAACGGAGTCAACAACAGAGAAGCCACAGGAGCAGTCTTCCTAGACTTCGAAAGGGCTTTTGACAGGATGTGGCACCAATGCCTGGTGTACATAATGTCAGTGGCCGGATACAAGAGAAGTATTAAGCTAATATGCAGCTATCTAAGAGACAACCTTGTGAAGCTCAAAAGGATAGAAAATAAACTGATCAGGATGGCGGCAGATGCCCCGTGGTTTATCAGGAATGAGGACCTGCAGAGAGGTCTTCAATGGAAGATTTCATGCAATTATGTACAAAGCCTAATTTTAAACACACATTTTATTCTGCATAGTAAAAAACGAGTATAGCTCCTGGTTGCAGGTCTATTCTTCGTTCTTTAGAATTGGAAAAATGCTGAACGATTTCTCAATACTTAACATTGCTAAAGCAGATAGTCTATCTTGGCCTAACTCCTCAACAAAATGTTTAGCCCTCGAATAACCCCTGGATTTTCAGACAAAGCCGTTTCATCATGGCCACGTAGTGCCAGCTCGAATGCCCTACAAAATTTCACACAATTTACAATTTTGTTTAAAATATAACGATTTTTGGATACATTTTCATTAAAATCTCTAAGGGATTTTCTATTAGATGTGTCTGAGCGCGAATATCAACACTTCCGACCTTAGCTTAGTTCACCGAACACTTCATGAGATTTGCAGAAAACGCATATTTTTTATTTTTTCTTTTAAGTGTTTTAAGCCTTTAACACCGGTTTTGCACTATAATGAGCCCGACGAGTGCTTGGAAAACAACCAACTAACATAACAGTAAAATGAGTTAGAGACTTCACAACCACATCCAGTTAGCTAAATCGTACATAGTTTTGCGAAAGTTTCGATAAACCTCTTTATTTTTGTCTTTACTAGTTTGTCGTATACTAAAGTCTGGCAAATTGTGACCACTTACCTTGAATTCGGTTATTTTCTCAAAATTAAGTTCGTTAGCACTCTTTAGTTGTTTAATTTTTTGCACTATCGACATTTTATTTTATCTACATTCAATATCGACCGCGCGACCACTGAACAACTAAACTCAAATCGCGATTTCATATTCCATTTTCTACCACGTTCGGCTGCCGCTCGGTAGCTGTGAAATCTTCGGGTACTTTCGTCAAGCTTTAAGGTAATCATGGCAATTCGGACTGCCCAGCCTAGCTTAGTAGTAGTATTATGCTTAAGGAACGGAACGAGACCATTCGAACCGCTGCGCGCGCATAATAGTGTAACGTATTTAACTTTTCCCAAGGTTCACGTTGTATTAGAACTATTAGGAGGGACGGTCAAACGAATAATTTATTTTCTGAAATATTTTTGGGGAGTCACTGACCAAATGACACTATGGAAGAGCACCCACAGCTTATCATCATAATTTTTTGATCTTCCTCCCAATTTTCCGGGGGCGCTGGAACTAAACATTCTCCATGAAGAGATGGCTTATCGCTGAGAGAACATCGTCATATTTAATATTATGTTTGCTCTTTCTTGAAAAACTAGACACTTTTGTTATGTAAAAGTAACACTCGTTCAAATGATTTTATTGATTCTCGCCAAATCATTGGAACTGCTAAGGGCATAGAAGAATGTTTGCCATTTAACCAGTTACTTAGATTTGCTGCACAGGTTTAATCTTAATCCTGATCTTAACACATCCAAAATACTTAGGATATGCTGTTTTTGTCATTTTGTTAATAGTCGCTAATAGCTAATAGTCCTTTTCTGCGATGAAAAACTGACCACATATATAGTGAAATATGAAATTACATAGGATTTAATCTCTGCTATTTTAAGCAAAAAGGGGATGAGTTTTTGTAGATGGGGTCACCCCAGGAAACCCCCTTGCAGTTTTGCCAGATTGTGCAGGATTCCCTAACTTATGGAAAACGTAAATTTGGCAACGTCGAGCCTGGTATGTTACAACAGTATAGTTCACTTTAGCAACTTAATATGTGAAACATCCACGTGCAAGCTTTACACCGGAGCCCAAATTAATTTTTTTTAGTTCTAACAAAAATTAATTTTTAAAGTAATGTGATTAAAAATCTTAATAATTTTTGCTGAAAATATCATAACTCAAAAATCTTACGCCTTAGGAAGGTTTTACCATCATTTTTGTATTTAGCGACTAAAAATTAACAACAAAAAATTGCCTTTTACATCACAGTCGCAAAATGGCTGTAAACTAGTGTAATTATTATTTTAAAAATAAAATTCCCACTAAGGCAGTTAATTTTAAGTTGAGTTGGCGCAAGCTAGCATTAGTTGGCAAATTATGAGACACATTTAGAAATAATTAAAATGTGCAAGAGGAGCCGCGCTTCATGACTTTTTTAGTTGGCCATAGAAGGTTGTTGTCATCCCGGTACAAAAGGGATCACTTTTTTTAAGTCATTAATTGTTTTTTTTTCCTCCGAGTCCTTATCAAGGGTCTAGGACGCCTCTGGCAGAAGACGTTTATGTTTCATTGCACACACTATTGAACCAAAACAGCAAAATAATATATTCTTTCTGTATGGTAGTGACACTGAGCAGTTCATGGGAAAAATACCTTGGTTCTTGAATATATCGCACTTTATTGCATCATTTAAGATAAAGTAATTGTAGAAACAATGATTCTTTCGAGGAAATGTATCAGGGTCGTTAAAAAAAAGTAATGTGGTTGCTAAAATTGCCTTGACCTATTTTACAAGAATTAAACAGCAATAAAAAATTTCCCTAATTAATGCAAACATTGCTAAAACCCTTTATCCAAGAAAGTGAATATAACACAATTGAAAGTGTTACCTATTTCACTTCTTATTCCATTATTTATTTATAACCTTATCCCTAACAAAATTTTAAAACGTTGGAGCAACATATGTCGAAAGAATAAACATTCGCCTCTATGTAATATTTCAAGCTTATGGTGCAGTTTAAAAAATAATCTTCTATTATTGGATGGTAATAAAAAATATGCATCAAAATTTGATAGGTATGTTTCTATTATGACAACACATAAATATTAACGGCATTAACTGAAAAGTCAGGTTAATACTTAAAAATAAATAAAATATATTAGATATTAGACAATAATGGGAAAGCCAGACATGAATATCAGTTAAACTTAAATTCGGCGTCATGGTAGGGATGAGCATACTTCAACCTGTAAGGACCCGCCATCGATTTTGGTCAGCAAGAATAGAATTTTCGAAAGATCATGGGTTCTTAGTAAGAGCAAGATAGAAACTACCCTGAGAACAAAAAGGTTAGGCAGCAACAATATATCTTCTTTCTCCAATGGACCTGAAAATCTTTCGCGATCGACCGGTCGATCGTGACTGACATTTTGGCCATTTTTAACAGTCATGTATGTATGTATTTATTTACTGATTTGTTACCATCTACAGGCTAAACGCCTGAACAGATTATCATGAGTAAGGCATCACAAGATCTCACGAGTGCTCTTAGGTAAATTTGCCTACAAATTCAAAATGGTGGAAGTACGTCATTCTATCCGACTTAAAAAAATAAATATGTTATTAATTCATGATGATAGTATCAAATTAAAGAGCTCACCAAGACTATTTTAAATATATACGATGCCGGTGGCTGAAAGTAGAGCAAGTATTTATTGACATTCAACCATAACTCTGATCGGGCCGAATTTTTGGAAGTATCTAGGACTAACTACTAGGCTGGATAATGCAGCAATGGGAAACACTTTAGTAGTTTCTTAGAACAATTGTAACTAACGCAAAAATGCAACAAGATAAAAAAATGTATGGCAGCTTGACAATTTTAGGTATACGGTCATTGGTTATAAAAGCGCCAACCCCTTATAACGATTAATTTTCGCTTTTGAAAAAAAAATTGTACTTATATAAAAGTTAAAGCAGTTAACTACTCTATATTTTGTTTATATAGATTTTATTTCTATGCACAGTGTGCTACAAACTAGTGGCAACCAAAAATTTACATTTTGGTTAATGGAACATCCTGTATATTTCCACGGATATTGATAGAACTCATAAAGACGAATTTATTGATAGAGGGTTTGATGGCTTTATCTTGAACGATTCTTTAAAAAATAATTAAAACATTTTCCATAAGCTGCTAACAGACAAGAATTATTATTTACCAAGACTGGAGCAGTT
Organism: Kuschelorhynchus macadamiae; assembly: GCA_030620095.1. Lineage (NCBI taxonomy): Eukaryota > Metazoa > Arthropoda > Insecta > Coleoptera > Curculionidae > Kuschelorhynchus > Kuschelorhynchus macadamiae. The sequence continues at coordinate 142,735 of JAUTXW010002349.1, read as the reverse complement.
TTTAATTATTTGCAGAAAACCCGTTTACAACAAACCCCATATCAATAAATTCTTCTTGATAAGCTCTTTCGATGTCCGTAAATACAATGTGTCCCAAATTTGGCTTACATGCATTGCTATCTCGTAAACCGCTATAGCTACAGGGTGGGTTAAATTAGGAAAGTTTTAGAGAATTTTATTACAAATTTGATGACGTTTTGAAGTTCAGGATATCTTTTGTGGTTTTCAAGATAATTGGGAAAAATCAAAATGGTGCATTTTCAACTTTTGCCCGTAGCTTCTAAACGACTCGTATTATGGTTTTATGGTTTATACATTATTAGGGCACTTTTATTAGAGGAACATTATGCAGGTAAAACGAAGTTTCTAGCTTCAATTGTTTTTGAGATATTGGCATCAACTTTTTATTTTCTTACCGACGCCATATTGGATTATTGTATTTTTGGAAAGATCTTTTTAAGAGCTTTCCAATGATGTATAACAAGGTAAGATTATTATTTTTCTTGAGCTCTAAAAACCAAAATAATTGTTTTTTTTTAAGTAGGCTTTGATTACGTATGGCGGCCATAATGAAACAAAAGAATGCCGCATTTCAACAATCATTTTGTGTTCCTGAATAGTACTTGTTATCATTTTCTCATTGTGCCGAGTTTTTACAAAGTTTATTTGAGTTTCTTATACTACTTAAAATGGAGGGTAATTATTCCAACGAAGAGAATTTGGATATGATAGAACTTTATTTTAAAGCAAATAGAAATACACAAGCAGCTGCGCGTTCATACGAAGAACAATTTCCAGACCGACATCAACCAAGCCAAAGGCATTTCAAATTTCTAATTGTAAACTTGTTAGCTTATGGGTAAAAATATTAATTCAACCATCGATGTTTCAGATTTTCAACTAAGATATTATACTAACAGTGAATACCTAGTGACTAAAATGTAACTATCACACTATTGAAAATACCTAAACTAAATTTAAATTAACACATAAAAAAAAATATAAGTTAAACCACATGCCTCCCTCCATTTTCCACACATTTTTGACATTTCTCCAATACCTTCCGTGTAACCCTTCTTAAGGTGTTCCTGTTAATATTAGCAAAAACATCTCGGACTCTGTCTTCTAGCTCTCTGAGACTTTCTGGCGGAGAAAATTCGTAGACCTCATTTTTTGCGTATCCCCATAAATAAAAATCGGGAGGAGTAATATCCGGTGACCTTGCCGGCCAAGCAACAGGGCCATTATTAGCGATAATATTTTCCCCGAAAGTATTTCTGAGGACCGCCATCACCTCTCTGGTACCGTGAGCCGGACAGCCATCTTGTTGGAACCAAATATTTTGCAGGTCGTTTGGGGGAACAGAATTTATAACTTCTGGAATAATTTGTTCCCGTAATAGTTGTAAATATCTATTACCCGATAAATTTTCTTGGAAAATGAACGGCCCAATCAAACGGTTATCTAAAATACAAATTGTTATGAGTGATTTAAAGCAGAAGTGCATTGTTTGGAATTACCTATAATGCCACACCACACATTGAACCCAAATTTTGTTTGTAAACGTCTTTCTTCTAAATTATGAGGATTCTCGGTGCCCCAGTAATGAGTATTATGTTTATTGAAAATTCCACAGTTTGTAAATCGTGTTTCATCTGTCCAAAGTACTTTAGAATGAAAGTTGGGTATTTGCTGGCATTTGTTGATGAACCATTCACTAAACGTGATTCTTCTAGCAAAATCATTTACCTGAAGACCCTGTACAATAGTAGGTTTATAGGGATGAAAGTGAAGTTTTTTCAAGACTCGTTGGACGGTTGATTTGGGAATTGCCGTTTGTTCTTCAATCTTTCTTACTGAGGTTGTTGGGTTGTCCCTGACACTTTCTATTATAGCTGCGTTTCTTGCTTCATTATCTATTGAATAGGTCTTTGGTTTCGGTTTCAAAAAAGACCCGTAGGCTAACAGGTTAACAATTAGAAATCTGAAATGCCTTTGGCTTGGTTGATGTCGGTCTGGAAATTGTTCTTCGTATGAACGCGCAGCTGCTTGTGTATTTCTATTTGCTTTAAAATAAAGTTCTATCATATCCAAATTCTCTTCGTTGGAATAATTACCCTCCATTTTAAGTAGTATAAGAAACTCAAATAAACTTTGTAAAAACTCGGCACAATGAGAAAATGATAACAAGTACTATTCAGGAACACAAAATGATTGTTGACATGCGGCATTCTTTTGTTTCATTATGGCCGCCATGCGTAATCAAAGCCTACTTAAAAAAAAACAATTATTTTGGTTTTTAGAGCTCAAGAAAAATATTAATCTTACCTTGTTATACATCATTGGAAAGCTCTTAAAAAGATCTTTCCAAAAATACAATAATCCAATATGGCGTCGGTAAGAAAATAAAAGTTGATGCCAATATCTCAAAAACAATTGAAACTAGAAACTTCGTTTTACCTGCATAATGTTCCTCTAATAAAAGTGCCCTAATAATGTATAAACCATAAAACCATAATACGAGTCGTTTAGAAGCTACGGGCAAAAGTTGAAAATGCACCATTTTGATTTTTCCCAATTATCTTGAAAACCACAAAAGATATCCTAAACTTCAAAATGTCATCAAATTTGTAATAAAATTCTTTAAAACTTTCCTAATTTAACCCACCCTGTAGCTATAGCGGTTTACGAGATAGCAATGCATGTAAGCCAAATTTGGGACCCATTGTATATACAGGATGTTCCATTAAAAGAAATGTTTTATAGCCTGTATAAAAATAAAATAGACGTAGAGTAACTGCTTCAAATTTTATATATACATAATTTTTTTGAAAAACGAAAATTAACGGAGATGGTATATTTATAACCAACTACCCTGTTCCCCATTTTCTACATTTCCTAGGTAAGAATCCTATTCTTGCACTCGAATATACAGGACAAATTTCCAATTTTTCCCACTTATGAAAATATACCACTTTCGGTATTTCCTAGAAAAATAGGTGTTATTTTTAAGCCAAAACAAGACTTTTAAAAATTTGAAATATACTGATTTTCCCCATTTAATTGCCCTGCATTAGAGCAATTAAAATATGGCCACTTTATCCTAGGAGAAATATCAACATTGAAGATACAGGGCCGAAAGTGAAACACTTGGCAAATAAATAACGACCGGCGGCCGCCATCATTTTTCGTCATAAAATTTGCTCTCTGACCAGGGGCGTGCAGTCCATGGAGGCAAGGGAAGCAGTACTTACCCAAAAAAAACTTCAAAACATCTTCTAAAACGTAATTTTTGAAATAGGACACCATTAATTTAGTTTATACTAAAAATGCTAAAATATTATCTTAATTATCAAGCCCATAATAAATGCGGTCTTGACTCCGACCCAGCCACAATAGAATATCGAATAGAACCTATGCGAGCCGCTAGCTTCTCTCTCTGCAGCCAACTCCTGTATGCTTGATTTTCTCTGAATCGAGCCAGAGGTTATTAAACTTTCCACCAGCTGTTTGCAATTTTTATATTTCAGTCGCGTGCTTTAAGTGGGGGCGGAAGCTATCGTTGGAGTAGGTTCTTTGTTTGAACGGCTATCCGTGTGTTGTATAATACATACGTCGCATCGTGCGTGGTGCGATATGAAAGACAATAATACGGACTTAGATATGCAAATACCGTCAACTTCGGCTGTCGGTAATAAAGTTGAAAATGTTGGAGAATTTAGTAAGAAGAGTGTGCGTGAATGTGTGGTGTGTGTCTTAATAATAAAGGGATTTTCAACATTAAACTTTGCTGATAAGCTTCCAATAATTTCCAAAGGAAAAAAAATGGCTAACAGGGCGTGAAAATATAAATGAATTATTTTGTTGGCCATGTTTACTATTTGAAAATGAAAAAGGTCTCTGGAATAAAACTGGTTTTTCCGATTTAAACAATTTCCGTAAAGTTGTAAAAAGACACATTATGTCCAAAGCGCATTTGCAGGCCGTCATAAAAGAAAAAGTCTTCGGCAAAATCAGAATTAAACACGCCCTTAAAAAACAGTTGAAAATTAGTCATCGCCAACACAATGAACTAGTCGATAAAAATAGGCAAATATTAAGAAGACTTGTTGTTTTCTCGAATAGCACGAATTGGGATTTAGAGGTCATGACGAACAAGGGTTTCTTCAAATAGAGGAAATTTTCAAGATTTACTTAGTTTAATGGCTAAATATGATGATTGCTTAAAAAATCATTTAGAGCAGTCTAGCGTTTTTCGCGGAACGACGAATCGAATCCAGAATGATTTAATTTTGGCTGTTGCAACCATTATTCTAAAAAGAATTAAGCAGGAGATTGGCAAAGCGCGGTTCATTGCTATTGTTCTGGACGAAACAATTGATATCGCTAATTTTAGCCAATTATCTATAGTAATACGCTACGTTAAAACAGACGGAAGTATTCAAGAGCGATTTTTAGGTATTAAGAATGTGTCCGAAAATCGTACAGCAGATGCATCATGTACTGTAGTTTATAACGTTACTAAAGAAATTAATAGAGAGAAAAAATCAGTTGCTCAAAGCTATGTTGGAGCTGCAGTGATGGCAGGACAATTAGGGGGTCTGCAAGCTAAAGTTCGAGAAACTTTAACACATTAAAGAATGTAAAGTATTTTTCGTTACTTTAAGTGGCATGGCTGCTTTTTTTCCAAGTCAACAAAACGTATACAAGCTTTGGACTCCATTGTCCACAAACGATTGCCCAAAGTAGCTTCTACTAGGTGGAACTATAATGGAAGACTTGTTTTAACAGTATCTGAAAATCGTGAATCACTGATTGAACTATTTGAGAATATAATAGAAAATAATGAAACGTGGGACTCAGAGGCAATAAATAGTTCGACAGTTCTCAGACAATGTTTTTAATATATTACAATCTAAAACAAATGATACTGCTTTTTGCCTAAAAAAAAGTAGATGATTTTAAGTTCATGTTAAGCCAAAAAATGACTTTTACCTATTTTGGGAGAAAACGATGACGTTTAATGTAGAGCCAAGCTTCTTCGAACAGACAAGGTGGGAGATAAAATTCAAAAATTCAACGGGGCAGGAGGGACTTTCGCATACATCGCTGTTGTCCATTGAAAATAATCTTCTCCAAAATACGTCGGAGCATCAACGTTTTTATGATGACGTCATTGACGAATTTGTAAAAAATGATCGAAAAATCGAATTACATTACAAACAGGTAAGTTTCTAAAAATTCCCCTTCCCCTTCTTAAAATTTCACCGCACGCCCCTGTCTATGACACTTTACGAATCTAGCGACACCTAACACTCATACATGAAAAACCATCAAACCATTAAAGCTACAGGATGACCAACGGAACAGGCACATAAATATACCCGAAAAATCTTACACTGCTTGGGGAAAGTCGAGGAAAATTGCTGTTTCTCTTTTATCTAAACTTTTCCCTATTTCATTTTAGCACAGCCGATCCTCATAAAAATAAATCATAAAATAGAACTAAACTTGATATTGATTTTATAGAACATGTTTCTTACAAAAATCCCACGATTCTTATTGTTCAGTTTTTCAGTATTAAGTCTTATTCAGTGCGTAATTGATACGCCACTCTTAATTGTTTCCCTAGTTTTTAAATTCCTTTTTGTTTGGGATTTTATTTCTTAGATATATTGTTCTAATTGTATTTATTTTTCTTAACATTGGATTTTATCAGATGATCGTCTACATTATCATTATCGATTCGCTTTTGTTATTATTTGTTTCCAGATTCAGGTTTCTAATTTTTTGACTTACATAGTATATATACAAAAATATATAATTTTGTATCGTGTTCGCCTTAGCACACGCATAGGATGCCCTCGATCCAACAAAACGGACAGTAAATAACGTTTTCGAACAGCCTGTATTTCCCAGAAAAGCGGCGAACAGACAGACAGACAGCAAGCGAAATCTCACTCTAATATTATGTTTCAAAGTCGCTTTAAAATAGAACGTTTCCGCCAATAGATTATTGAATATGCCCATAGGCAAAGTTTACAGAATTAAATATATTTAATTCTGTAAACTTTGTATGTATGTAATATATTTAATTCTGTAAACTTTGTTGCCATAGTAGTGCCGGTATTTCCCAGAACAACGGTAGTTAGAGACGGGCAGGGCAATCTCACTATTCACTAGTTTTAATCTCATTAAAGTAAAACATTTCCGCCTTTTGAGGAGAGTAGTATTAAATGTGATCAAAACTCAAAACTCAGAGAGAACTGTTCGTTATTGTGTTTGTATTGTCAAATCAACAAACAACAACAAATATTAACAATTCTAAAAATATAATTTGAATATGTAACTACATAAGAATTGTTTTATTAAGGAATATAAAATTACTGCCCTTATCATTTTTTATTTTAATCTTTTGCGCTATATTGACAATTTATCAGCCTGCCCCAATCATAATATAACCGTCTAAAGAGCGCCGCTTACACGAGCTAGACGCATTTACAAAATGTACAGCATTAAAACACTCAATAAATCTAACAACGTCTCTTGGACGCAAACCCTACCCATACGTTCGAAAATTGTATGCACTTTGGAAGCGAAAAGACTAATTTCTAATAAAGAGTCTAACAAGCAACATAAATTAAAAATATCCGTATATGATTAGAATGAGATATTGCTTCCCCTCTCGATGTACTCTTGTCCCCTGAAAGATAGGCAGTCCAAAAATCCGATTTATAATTCTCTAACTTTATTCGTTCTAGTGGAGGTGAGGGTGACCTATACCTGTACGGAGGCGAACAAAATCCTAATGCATAAATATATATATATATATATATATATATATATATATATATATATATATATATATATACATAATATGATAATTTGATATTGGTCTATTTGTAAGTTTGAAAATTCGAGTCTATTTTTGTTAGAGTTTAGAGAGTTATTTGAAATGCTAAATATTTAGTTTTGTAGTTAAAGACATCTCGTCAAACCAATCCTTTATTCGAGACAGATCATGTTCCGCTATTGCTTTTACATCTCTCCAGAAGCAGCCCTCGTAGTAATTGACAGTATCATCGGCAAAGGATGAGATATGTTCATCGTAATTACCTTGCAATAAGCCCGTTTATATAAATTAAAAAAAACATGAAAATACATTTATATCTTTTGTAGATAACTTTTTTGCAAATACTGACTTTCGTTTATATTCCTTTTGCCTTGGTAGCCTTGCTCCATTGTTAGTATATCTTGATGGAATCTTTCTCCATGCTCATCACTAATCGCACCCAAATTTTTGGGAAAAAATTTAATTGGGAGTGCAAGAAATGAGGTTTAAGAGAGATGCGATAGCCCATTTTGAAGTAGTTTTTCTACAAGTTTTTCGTAGTTTTCTAGTTTTCTGTTTCCTAAAAACTGCGAAACAATTCTTTTAAAAGACCTCCACGCAGCTAATTCAACATCTCTTAATTTTTTTATTGAACTTTTCTTCCCTTAGTATTTTTCTAATTTGTGGTCCAACAAGTATTCCTTTCTTAAGCTTAGCTTCACTTAGATTAGGAAAATTGGGTTTAAAGTATTTAAACGCATCTCTTTCTTTATCTAATGCTTTTATGAAATTCTTCATCAATCCTAGTTTAATGTGAATGAAGGTGCAATGAAGGTAACAGAACTTTTTTGCGGTCAACAAGAGGTATATTCTTTACGCTAGCTTCGCCTGGAATAAATTGATTTTTCTGAAGCCATTCTTTACTTGGTAATGGCTCTGTGTTACTATACTGCACCAAAGACAAATATAGTATTAATACTTGGTAAATCCACCCTAAAGCCTTAGTAACAGTCCTATGACTTTTAGATCACCAGATATATGCCACTTATACGTATCAAGCTTATTGCATTTAGAATAAGTGACATACTTTCGTATATTTGTCCTTCGAGTGTACTGCATGCGCAAGAGGAAAAGACGGTCTTTTGTTGCCATTATGGAGCAGAACGACTTTTAAACTTATTTTAGAAGAATCTTTAAATAGGTGCCATTCGTCCGGGTTATGTGCAAAGCCTAATTTTTCCATAACACTATTTGAAATAACACAAAGTTAAGTTTGGTTCCAGTAGCTAGTAAATTCCATTGTTGTAATCTTGAACCTAATAGTTCAGAATGCTCTTTGGACAAATGGAAGTCCCGAAGTAGAACACTTAATTCCGCTTGTTCGATTAAATAGGGTACTTTTTCTTCACTTTCAAGAAAATAAGAACCGTCCTTTTCTGATACATTATCGAGTTCTGCCTTATCATCATATCATCTTATATCATGCCGGGAGCACTGGAACCCGAATTAATTTTTTTTTATTTCAAACACATTAGTTTTTAAAATAATGTGATTAAAATATCTATTAATTTTTTCTGAAAAAATCATAACTCAAAAATCCTACGTGTTAGGAAGTTTTTAATTATTATGTTTTAATAGTTTTTGAATTGTTAATTGGAGTTTTATATTTTAGACTTAAGTAGCCCGCAACAAAAAAACAAAATACACACACTATGAAAAATAATGTAATACTCGCATATATTCAAATGCCTGGAGCATATAAAAATACATCTTTTTGATAACCTTGAATATAATATGTATACAAATGAGCGATATAAAAGATATGTTTAATCTGAATGTCAAATATTTTTACGTTTTTGTAGCTCTAGTTTAAATATCAATAAAATAAATTTACTAGATTTTAAAGGTTAATTGGGACTATTATAAAACTCACACACAGGGTGTTTTCTAATCGATGGCTAAAAATGAAGGACGTAATTGTTTGCCTTATATCAATATATGTCTGAAAGGCCTCCGTTTTTTGAAATATAGAGTGTCAAAATTATAATTTTTTTTATGGAGCATTTCTTATAATACATATTTAGCCACTGCCAAGATTACATCACAGTGTAAGGTCGATCGTACGACGATGCCAAGCTTAGCCAGGAACACCAATGTTTATACCAATTTATATTACGGTGAATATGTTTAAACATGATGCAATAAATTTTAGATTAGAATAGTAATGTGTTTCCAGTATTAGTTTCTAAGCAGTATAAAGAAATTACTTTTATTGCAAAATAGTAAAACACAAACTAAAATACCCCAAGCCTCAGATCAGATTACACCAGTAACAAGAGTTTTAGTTAGATATAGCAAACCCGATCGACAACTCCACGTATTATACCATCCCACTGTAGTAGTAGACATTGAAAGTGGGATGACTTTCAGTGTCAAGGGATCCTTATAGTAAAAAAGTATAATAGTCTACAGTAAAGATTGTTACAGGGTCACGTGACCGGCGTGGCTTAAAAACCAATAGCGAGTCGTGGAACTACAATAAATGTTAACATTAAAGAAATTAATTCGCTAAAAAATATTTTATTAGATACCAAGCTTTTCTTTGTTGATATGGTTCAAATCTTCTAATTATATGTTGCCTTACTTCAAGAAGCAGCGTTCTAAACGTGCGGTGACATTAGAAGAACATTGATTTTCTAAATATTTAATAAATAAGTTTTATTTACTTTATCTTGGACATTGCGAAACTAGGAGCTTTAGTTGACCTAACTATGGTGCGGAAAGGTGAGTTTGTAAAAAATGGCCGTTTAAGTTTGGAATTTTCTTTTAATCGCTAAATAAATAGCAAGATTTTCTTTTCCAAGAGACATGTTTAAGGAAGATACCTTATTCACTTATTTTGGGTCACTAGACGTATTGACCAATCCGGTTCAGTATAATAGAACGTTTATTTCGTCGGGGATCATTTGAGAATCCTCAGAAGCAAAATGATACAAGAAAGACTTACTGCGATGTCGAAAATAACTAGATTTTGGATGAAACTGTGGAAATAATAAAGTTTCGGATGATTTCGCGCCTTTTTGTAATTTTCACAAGTGTTGTTAGATAAAAGAATTTAAATGGTGATTCTTTGGGTATTAAAAGTAAAAATGTGTTTGTAAACATGTTCTAAACTGGTTAGAATTTAAGATATAGGATATTGAAAACTAAAAAAAAATCTCTTATTTTTTAAATTTTAGCTATTAACATGAAAAAACAATATGACAATTGGCTATTCTATACTTATCTTATAGCGCTCGCTTTTTTCTTACTTTCCTCACAAGAGGAAAGTATTCTAGTTGCAAAAAAACATCTTTTCTTAGTTCCGTCGGTTAGTCTGAATGTCTGTCCCCGACAAAGCTCGAGAACTGCTTGTCCTATTTACTTCAAGTTTTGGTTAAACATTAAAGGTCATATGATGATGACGTGGTAACATTTTGGTAAAAATCTAATATGGCTGAACAAAATGACGGTCTATTGAAATGTTGAAAAAATATTACTAAAAAACTGCTAATCCATTTTATCCAAATTATGCAGAAAAATTAGGTGTGGCATGAGCACCAACTGATAAGTTTTACTATAAATCCAAAATAGCGGCCTAATAAAATGTTACAATTTTGCTTAAAAATCAAATATTATAAAGGGATGAAGTGGTAAAAATATTGAGACTAATTCAAAATAGGGGAACAAAACGATGGCCTAATTAAATGTTTAAAAATATCTGAAAAAGGTACTTATCGGATTGATTGATTGATGACATCCCCATTTTGAATACTTATTACTTAAAAATGTATAAATTGCACACTTAATATCGATTTTTAATCAAATCTGTATAAATGTTAACATTCGCTCGCAATCTAGGCATCCCTACTCTCATTTTTTTAAAATATTTACTAAAAATGTATGATATGTATTCTCAAATCTGTACAAATGTTAAAATTCCGCCGCAATGTTGGCATTACAATCTTGAATTTTTAAAATGTTGACAAAAACTCATGATGTGCAGTCTTAAATACACCTAAATACCGAATTTTAGTCAAATCTGCAAACATTTTGAAATTAGTCTGCTATGTTGGTGCCGCCATTTTTAATTCTCAAATATTGACTAAAATTTCATAACTTTCATTCTTAAATATTTCTAGATACTGATATTTCAGCTGAATCTGTACAAATGACAATATTCGTTCGCTATATTGGCGCCACCATTTTGATTTTAGTTGTGCATTTTTAAATAATCCCCACAAATGTTAAAATCATCCGTCCCACCTGTTGACATTGTCATTTTGGCACCGCTATTTTGAATTTTTAAATGCTGACATTCTTAAATTTTCCTAGGCACAAATTTTCAGTTTAATCTACACAAGTAATAAAATTCGTCGGCCGTATTGGCGCCGCCATTTTAGATTTCTAAACGTTGACGGTAATGGAAGTGGTGAAAAATCCATTACAAGATTTGAACCAGACATACAAACATAGAATCAGATGAGTAGGAAGCCAATAAAAGCGCGTTAAAAGCATTGATTATAGTTTAAAACTCTAACAATAGTATTCACTAAAGAGGTTTAAATTTAGAAATAGCTTAACTTGACAGTTAAAGGTTAAATATGACATTTTTAACAACTAAATAAATAATTTTTCTAAATGTCACAATTACAAAATGACAGTGACATAAGGCAAACATAACTAAAAACTTAAGTTTAATAATATATAAATAACTAATTTTCTTTTAAACTTGCCTAACTTATTGGTTTGATTTTAATAGTCAAGTATGGAACGATTATTTATTTGATATTTGTAAAAATACCTATTTGCCTTATTAAGGAATAGGTAAGAATGCTTCTTTTTGTCAACGATAATAAAGCATGGCCCATTTCTTCATTTTCATGAAGATCTGTATAAACCCGGAACCATGATTTTTTGATGATTCCTTATGCGATAAGTGAAAACTCGCGCCACCACTGGCATTCGTCAACAAGTGGTCACGGCTTGAACATGGGCCATCCCCACTTCTTGTTGTATCGTAAACATTGGTCGATAGAATGTGAAAAATAACCATGTTAGCGCATACCTCTAGGGTGATTTATCAATGAATTGTGATCTCTACTTTAATTCTTACTCTAAAAATATCTATATATATATATATATATATATATATATATATATATATATATATATATATATATATATATATATATATATATATATATATATATATATATATATATATATATATATATATATATATATATATATATATATATATATATATATACTGGGTGATTCACGACCCACTATATATATATATATATATATATATACTATAGAATATTCAGAAAAAATAGTAAAATACAAAATGTTCAAATATAAACCTATACAACTTAAATCATAGTACATACTATATGTAGTGTATAGGGTATCCCTAGGGTATATCGAAATGGATATTTAAATTGATTAATTCGGCTTTATTACCAATGTACAGGGTGATTTTCGTATTTTGGTTAAAATTTGTTCACCCTGTATCTCCTAAACTGCTTAATAGTTTTTTTTTAAATTTTGTACACAAACACTCTTGGTATATCATAACTTTTTGACGTTTGGAAAGTAGCAAAGTTCCAGGGCCGTATCCAGCCAATTCACACAGGGGAGGGGGGTTAGTTTTGAGACACCCTGTACATCGGAATTCGGTACTTTTGAATTCTTTTCTTAAACTACATTCATTTGTGAACAAAAATATGCCACCATCTTGAATAGCACACTAAAGGTTATGTACGAAATTTAAATCTTTAGATAGTACATACCCCTTTTTTAGCGGTATCTGTATTAAAGCTTTTAACTAAGTATAAAATTATTTCAATGAATGACTTTAAAAAAAAATTAAACTATCTCTACTAATAAAACACAGCCTTGTCGAGTTATTTTTTTTTTAGTGGCCTAAAAATACCAAAATCTACAACAACACAATAACGCCTGTCTAACGGTATCTCTACATTTTTGTGCACGCTTTTGTGAATTGCAATTGAGCGTTGAATCATTTACATTTGAGGTTTTTGTCTAAATGCTTGACTTTTAAAAAAATTAAACTATCTCTACTAATAAACCAGTTAATTTCTGTTTGAGTCTTTTTCGCCTCATCTCTTTTCTAATGCTCGAGATCGTGATCATCTTTCGGCTACCGTAAAAATATATCTTTTTTTATTTTTGTTATTGTACACAAATTACGTGTAAGAGCTTGTTTTTTTTTAATTTTTTTATTTACCTTTATTTTTTTCGTAACCTTAAAACCTACAAAAAAATACAAATTCAATAAATTTTAATACCTAAAAATAATAAAGTAAGCCTTGGAATTTAGACAGATATTTTAAAAATGACATTACATACATACAATTCAATCATTTGTGTTTGACATTGTTAATTAAAGATTTTTTATTTGAATTTTTTCTTTGCAAAAAGTTTGTACGTTTCAATAATTGTAAAAATGCCGTTATTTACAAATGCTGAGTACGCAGACATCGTATTTGTGTACGGATTTTGTAATGGTAACGGAAGGGCTGCTACAGAAGAATACAGAAGACGATTTCCGGATCGGAGAATTCCAAATCACCAAACGTTTGCCGCAACCTTTAATACATTGCGTGAAAAGGGTAAGTTTCCCTCAACCGATCTTCATATTGAAAGAGTGGGTGCTACTAACGTGGTCCAAGAAGAGAATATTCTCAACCTTGTGAGGGAAGATCCAACCACAAGCACTAGGCGAATTTCCGCCCAATTAGCGATACCGCAGACAAGAGTATGGAGAACTATAAAAAATGAAAACTTATAGCCTTTCCATGTACAAGAGGTACAAAGATTAGAAGAAGGCGACTACTTGCCTAGATTAGCATTTGCTAGGTGGGTAATAAATCATCGAAGAACTATTTTTAGAGCACTATTCACTGATGAAGCCCAATTTACAAGGGACGGAGTCTTTAATTCTAGAAACTCTCATGTATGGGCAGATGAAAACCCTCATTCGTTGCGATTGGCCAATTCTCAACGAAAGTTTTCAGTGAATGTTTGGTGCGGCTTAATAAATAATCATTTAATTGGACCACATATTTTCCCTCAACGACTAACAGCTGTTATGTATTTGGACTTTCTACAAAACATTCTACCGGGCTTATTAGAAAATGTAAATTTAAGAGGCATATGGTTTCAACACGATGGGGCACCTGCACCTTTTGGAATTGATGTTCGAAATTATCTTAATCAACAATTTGCTGATCGGTGGATTGGACGCGGAGGACCACATCCTTGGCCAGCTAGGTCGCCAGAATTTAATCCAGCCGACTACTTTTTGTGGGGGCATCTAAAACAAAAAGTTTACAGTGTTCCAATCGAAACTAGGGATCAATTAATATATAGGAAACATTTTTATTGCGACGAGGTTAGACAAAACCCTCAAATGATTCACCGCTCAATTGCAAACCTACAAAAGCGTGCACAAAAATGTAGAAACACCGGTGGTATGCATTTTGAAAACATTTTGTAGCTTTTAAGACGTTATTGTGTTAGGGTAGATTTTAGTTTTTTTTGGGATACTGAAAATAAAAATTACAAGGCTGTGTTTTATTAGTAAGATAGTTTAATTTTTTTTTAAAGTCAATCATTGTTTTTATATTAGTTAAAAGCTTTAGATACCGCTAAAAAAAGGGGTATGTACTATCTAAAGATTTAAATTTCGTACATAACCTTTAGTGTGCCATTCAAGATGGTGACATATTTTTGTTCACAAATGAATATAGTTTAAAAACAAAATTCAAAAATACCGAATTCCGATGTACAGGGTGTCTCAAAACTAACCCCCCTCCCCTGTGTGAATTGGCTGGATACGGCCCTGGAACTTTGCTACTTTTCAAACGTCAAAAAGTTATGATATACCAAGAGTGTTTGTGTACAAAATTTTAAAAAAATCTATTAAGCAGTTTAGGAGATACAGGGTGAACAAATGTTTACAAAATACGAAAATCACCCTGTATCTTGGTAATAAAGCCGAATTAATCAATTTAAATATCCATTTCGATATACCCTATACACCACATAAGTATGTACAGTGGGTCGTGAATCACCCAGTATATATATATATATATATATATATATATATATATATATATATATATATATATATATATATATATATATATATATATATATATATATATATATATATATATATATATATATATATATATATATATATATATATATATATATATATATATATATATATATATAATATTCTACGAAATAGGTATAACTTTCAAATAATTTCAAAAAGCTAGGCAGTAGTTATGTTATATTAAGTAGGCCTAGATTTTTATCTAGAAGTCAAAAAAGTAATAAAATACAAAGTGGTGCATTTAAGTTAATACTTTTTTAATTCATTTTGTAATATTTTTTTAAATTCAATTGTGAGTTGTTCTTTTTTATTAAATTTTTGTCACATCAGAAATACCTCTACAAGTTGCGTATTTAAAGTGTTTTCTTATTTCTACGAACAACCTAAAAATATCTGGATCACCCTGTGAAGTATTCATTTTAAGAAATACTACTTTTTGCGACACCCTGTAATCTTATAGGAATGACGGGGCTTTTACATATTGGAAAATCGTCTTTAAAATGCCTTAGTGCCAATTATTGCGTAACGAAAAAAGTAGAAATTTGGTATAGGTAATCATCCTGAATCCCTATAGGGAAGTAATACGAATTTAACGCATGACGGTAAGAAATGACGGTCTTAAGGGAGAACTGCTCGCAAAAAGTGAAAAACCAGCTATAAGGTTTAGTCGAGTTGAAAGTAAGATGAAAAGGTACCTATGCATCAAAAAAAACTTCCTGCACGTCCGACCTCAAAAAAATGTGTTATGTATAGGTAATTTAAATTACATTTCGGTTAAAAATAGGTTCAAAAGGATTCACGCGCTGCAGAAATACAAAGACATGAGTACGATTTCCAATTTCAAATTTTGCAGTTACTTAGACAAAGGATCAATATAAGGCGGTAAAGAGCGATTTTGTGGAAAAAAAAATTATATGCGAAGGCATGTGCGTCAAAAAGTGGTCAAAAAATGGTCGAAAATGGACAAATCTACTTTTATTTTATAAATCTAGATTTGATTTTTTCATAAAAATTCGCCTTTAGTGGCCAACTATACATATTTTCCTATTAAAATCACATTGAAGCTAATACATATCTCTTATAGATTTACCATAATATTGCAGCGGCGGAAGGCTTGCAAATGATCCATATTACCGTGTGCAGTTCCCCCTTAAAAAATCAGTGTAAAAACTACTTTCATTTTATTACTTCTTTGATAAAAGGGAAGTACCAATCGTAATCATGAAAAAATTATACTCTAGATTATGTCAGATCCTTACCTTTTAGGGTCCAGATGCCGAAAAGCATGTTTTCTCAATTCCATCGGTCTGTCTGTCTGTCTGCCGGTCTGTCTGTCTGTCTGCCGGTCTGTCGGTCTATCCACAAGCATAGATAAAAAACTACCGATTGACTTTTTTTTGCTAAAAAATTAATGGTTATATGGGGAGGACCTGATAACATTTTGGTAAAAATCGAATATGGCAAAACAAAACGGCGGCCTAAAAAAAAGTTAAGAAAATTATAACTAAAAAACTACTTATCCCACGCATCTCAAATTTTGCATTAAAATCAACTATTATGTAGGAATCAACTGTTGAAATTTTGTTACGATTCCAAAATGGCGGAACAAAATACATTCTTAATGGACTGACTTCAAATTGTGTGCTATCACTAATTGTGGTATAGAGATGACCTAGTAAAACTGTGGTACTAATTCAAGATATCGGAACAAAATGCCGGCCAAATAAAATGTTTGTAATCTTTTAAACCCTCTGAGGTTTTAAATATCTACAAGTTTTAGCATCCTTGGATGAAAAAAAATATTCTTTATCAATTCCATCAGTCCGTCTGTTGATGTATCTGTCTGTCTGTCAGTTCGCGGCATAGCTTAAAACTGCTTATCAGATTGACTTTAAATTTAAGCAAAACTAAGGGTCGTATGGGGATGACCTGATAAATATTACTAAAAAACTGATTATCCAATTTTCCTCAAATTTTGCATACAAATCAAGTGTTTACATAGGAATAAACTGGTAACACTTTGGTTTGAATATAAGATAGTAAAACATGATGGCGGCCTAATAAAATATTTAAAAAATCAACCCGAAAAAACTAATTGTTAGATTAATTTCAAATTTTGTTTGTGTGACAGGGGAAAACTGGTAAAGTTGTGGTACGAATTAGAGATGGCGGAACAAAATGGCGGCCAAATATATATATATTTTCTGAATCAACGTAAAAAATCTTATTCATTAAGTTTTGCAACTGGTACGAATTCATAAAATGGCGGAGTGTATCAATGTTAAAACTGCTTATTAAATTTATTTTAAATTATGCCCAAAAAATCACGTGTGGCATAGGTAGAATCCAATATAATAGAACGAAATGGCGCCCAATAAAATTGTTTAAAAGGACAGCATACATTATATCTGTTACTAATGACTATCTACTGAACTAAATTGAGTCACACTTCACTATTCGTAATTAAAGAAAATATTCATAACGAGGGAAATTCTGGGTAAAGAGAATTTACCGATTTTTACTTTCTTCGTGAAAGGGAAGTATTGTAATCGTGGAAAAATCACTCTCCGAGATTTTTTTCAGACGATTCGGGGTCCCTAAATGACGAAAAACATTTTTTCTCACTTTCGTCTGTCTGCCTGTCTGTCTGTCTGTCTGCCTGTCTCTCTGTTTGTCTATCTGTCTGGCTGTTCGCGACGCACAGTGGGTAAATGGCGGAAAAAATGTATAATTTGAAACTATCTAATTTTAACAAAATTTCATTGCATTAGTGTTCTTAGATAATGAATGTAATTTAATTTAGCACGTATTTTCGAATTCATATTTCACTGACATAACCACGTATTTTTAAAGTCACCTAAAAATAGAACTCTTAAAAATTTTTAAAAATATTGTCATCTTAAATTCTTCAGTATTACTATGAGAAACGACGTGTGGGGTTTTTACGTTTTATCCAAAAAGAAGTGACTTTAAGGTCTATAGATAAATAATTATTTTCATTTTATAGGCCTAATTCATTTCAAGTTTTGAAATATTTTAAAATGAAACCATTTTTTATTAACTTTTTCATGAAAATTATAATTTTCACTATTAGCTACATGTACCTACATATTCTTATTATCCTTATTATTTTATTTACACTTTAACGAATATGGAAACGAAAAAATTAGCTGCGGACACGTGCGGGTAAAAATCTAGTTAGCTATGAACGGTTGTTGTGACAACGAGCGCAAATGTTTAACTTAATGTGCGCGTCTTCACATAATATGTGAATATCAATATTATTGATAAAGTAGCGTTTGTGTAATTTCGAAATTCGTTGTGTGATAAAAAAAACTAACAGTAATCTTAGCAAGTGTGTAAAATGTCATCCGTTTCCATAAGTAATCGACAGCTTACTGAAGAATTTATTAGGTGCGGCCGTAAAAGTGATATATGCAATTTTTGAGAGATAAATTCCCTTCTTTTAGTGAAGATAAGCTAAGGATAATTTTAGAACAAATTAAAAAAAGGTATGTTAGCTCGTTCAATTCAAAATGGAACCAGTGTCATAGGAAAAAAAAGGCACTATTTAAAACTTATTCTGTATGGCTGGATAAGAATTTTAATGTAGAGATGCTTAATGAATTAATGCCCGGGACTTCAAATAAACGTAGTTTAAGTGCTGGACGACCGGTAAAGAGATTTGAAGAATGCAGTGAACGAGCTAAACGTTACAAGATCCAAGAAATTCGAGAAAGGTACTCTAAAAAAGAATTACAAGTCGCAGCTGGAAAAATATCAGCTAAGAAGACCTACTTGGAACCTCAAAAAGCTTTAGCGATGTTAATTGATGCACAGTTATCAAAGCATCAATATGAAGTGGTTCGAAATGTGCTTAAAAACTTCGGCTGTGATGTTTTGCCACCATATTATAAAGTTCGGGAAGAAAAAGTGCATTGTTACCCTGAAAATATTACTATTACACCAATATCTGCTCAAGTTGATTTGCAAAGTTTGCTTGATCACACAGCTAAAAGAATTATTTTGGCCGCTGAAAACTTTACAAATGTAGCGCATGTTCCAGATATAATGACTTTAACATCGAAATGGGGTTGTGACGGTTCGTCAAATCAAAGTCAATATCATCAATTCATACCTAACGAATTTAATGGTATATCTGATGCAAATTTATTTATGGTATCTATGGTGCCCTTAGTACTTGAAACTATAGATCAAACAGACACGTTATGGAAGAATTATAGACCTTCTTCCACAAAGTTTTGTCGGCCGATTCAATTTGAATATGCCAAGGAAACCGCAAACAATACTAAAAAAATTGTCGAAAGAATAAATGAAACCATATGCAACATACTGCCAACATATGTGAATATAAAGGACAAGGTTATTGAAATTCGTCACAATCTTTTATTTACCATGATGGATACAAAAGTAGCTCAAGCAGCAACTGGTTGTAAAGCATCGTCTGTTTGTTACATATGTAAAGCAAGCCCTAAAGAAATGAACAACTTAGAATTCGTCATCAAAAAATCATGCAATCAGGAAGCAGTTAAGATGGGAATTTCTCCATTACATGCTAGAATCAAAACAATGGAATTCATTTTACATATTGGGTATAATTTGACTTTTCAAAAGTGGTCTACTAAAGCGGAAACCAAACCACTTAAAGAAGAAAACAAAAAAAGGATTCAGACAGATTTACGCCAGAGATTGGGTATTAGGGTTGACCATGTTCAACAAGAGTTAGGTACAACAAATACTGAAAACACGTCCAGAAAATTTTTTCAAAATCCTGAGGTAGTTTCAGAGGTAACTAGGGTTGACCTGGAATTAATCAAACGACTGGCTACAATACTTGAAGTAATAACTTGTGGTGAGAGCATAGACCCAGTAAAATATGGAAAGTATGCTTTAGATACAGCTAGACGATTTGTTGGGACGTATAACTGGTATTATATGCCAGTAACAATACATAAAATGCTGGTACACGGCGAAAGTATAATCCGAAATTCTTTTCTACCTATCGGTAATCTCTCCGAAGAGGCGCAGGAGGCTCGAAACAAGGATTATAGAAATTATCGCCTTCGTTACGCAAGGAAATGCAGTCGAACTTCAACCAACGAAGATATTTTAAAGAGACTCTTAGTTACTTCTGATCCATTTTTATCAAGTTTAAGAGTTACAACTTTAAAAAAACACATAGATCTATCAGAAGATGCAAAAGAACTACTTTTAGATTAAATTTAAAACTCAGTTATTGACAACGTATTATTTTTGTAATCTTAAATTTGTTTATTACACGTTATTGTTTTATTCAACTCGTTTAATTTAGTTGCACTTAAGTTCTATTTATTATAATCATCATAAAATGATAGCGATCAGATAATGTCAGGTACCTATTTCATAAATACAACCAAAAAAGTTTTGCACCATACTGTATAAAAGAATAGCCTGTAATTTTTTAAATGTAGTTATGTCTTAATTAAAATACAAGGTGGTGTAAAACTTTTTTGGTTGTGTATATTATTGTAAATATACTATGACAACTAATAATTAACAGTTATTATTAATCCTTTATCTACAGCCATTTTCTTGCAATGATATGTTAAAAGGAGTAAAATCTTGATAGTCTATAATTTTTTATTTTTTCTGTGGTTTTAATTTTAGAAAATGTAAAGTGTAAAAACTTGTTAAATCTAAGCAATCACACTTATCAACAAAATTTATACTGGGTGTCCCACAATATGAGGGCAATCTCTCGAAAATAAAAAGTACACGTAAAGATAATGCCACAAGTTCCTTTAAACTTTTTTCAAATAGTCGATATTAACGAAGATACAGGGTGTTAAAGTTAAGTAACAATGTTGCCTCAGTTCGAGGATTCAACAATCATCAATTCTTAAAGCTAGGGAATGCTTAAGATTAGAAGGTATGTTGAATCAACCAAAATCTTTGAAATTAACCATTGCTTTTTTTCCGTAAACCGAATTATTTATTTATATCGAACAAAAATGTATCTGTTTTTTCTTATTTTTATCTTATTTTTTTTACTTAAAAATTTAATACAAGTACGTAAAATAAGTTAAGATCCATTAAATAGTAATAAATACATGTAGGTGGCGCCCCCTACAATTTAGAGTCGCAATAACATTAAATTTGAATTTCGTATCTTAAAAAATCCCCGGATGCCAATTTTCTCTCAAATATGGATAGTATTTCAAAAGTTAATCCCATAAAACAAAAATAGAAATTTATAACACCCTGTATCTACCTTAATATCGAATTTTTGAAAAAAGTTTATACTTTTCATTTCCGAGAGATTGCCCACATATTCTGTATAAGCAAGCAGTTTTAAAATAAGTAGCCGAAAAATGCCTGTTCTGACCCATTGTGCGACGTAGCTAAAAAACTACTTACCCGATTGACTTCAAATTTTGGCCAAAAATTAAGGGTCATGACCTGGTAACATTTTGGTAAAAATCCAATATGGCGAAACGAAATGGCGGCCTAATGGAATGTTAAAAAAATTATTATTACAAAACTACTCATCCCATTTATCTCAAATTTAGCAAAAACATCAAGTATTAAATTGGAATCAACTGGTTACATTTAGGTACGAATCCAAGATGGCGGAACAAAATAGGCGGCTTAATAAAATATATAAAAATTCAGCCTGAAAAAACTGCTTAATGATTTGATTTCAAATTGTGTGCCATAACTAATTTTGGTACAGGAATCAACTAGTAAAATCGTGGTATTAATTCAAGATGGCCGAACAAAATGGCGGCCAAATAAAATGTTTTTAAGCGTGAAAAAACTCGCGCTCTAACTTTTACACATCTTTACGTTTTAACGTCGCTAGGTGCCAAAAAATATTGTTTTATCAACTCCGTCTGTCCGTCTGTCGGTTTTTCTGTCTGCCTGTCAGTTCGCGGCATAGCTTAAAGACTACTTATCCGATTGACTTCAAATTTTGGTAAAAAATTAAGGGTCATATGGGGATGGTCTGGTAAGATTTTGGGAAAAATCCAATATGGCGAATTTATCTGAAATTTTGCAAAAAACATCAAGCATTATGTTGGAATAAACTGGTAATATTTTGGTACGAATCCAGGATGGCGGAACAAAATGGCGGCTTATTAAAATATTTAAAAATGCAGCTTGAGTAACTACTTAATGAATTGATTTCAAATTGTGTGCGATAGCTAACTGTGGTATAGAGGTCAACTAGTAAAACTGTGGTACTAATTCAAGTTAGCGAGACAAAATGGCGGCCAAGTACAATGTTTGTAATCGTGAAAAAAATTACCCACTCTCTCAGGTTTTATATATATCTTCACGTTTTAGCGTCCCTAGATGCCAAAAAATATGTTTCATCTATTCCGTCGGCCCGTCTGTCGGTAAAAATCGAGTATGGCAAAAACAAAATGGCGGCCTAGTGAAATGTTAAGAAAAAATATTATAAAAAAGCTACTTGTCGATTTTATTTTATTATTATGTTGGAATCAACTGGTAAAATTTTGGTAAGAATCCAAGATGGCGGCACAAAATAAAAAACTAGAAACTACTAATGATTGCAAATTGTGTGCCATAACTAATTGTGGTATAGTGCTTAACTAGTAAAAGTAGTTACTAATTCAAGATGGCGGAACAAAATTGCGACCGAATAAAAATTTTGTAATCATGAAAAATTCACCCTGTAGATTTTACATATATTCACGGTTTAACGTCCCGAGATGCCAAAAAACATGTTTTATCAAATCCGTCGGTCCGTCTGTCGGTCTGTTTGTGAGTTCGAGCAAAAATACTACTTACCCAATTAACTTCAAATTTTGAACAAAAATTAAGGGTCGTATAAGGATGACCTGGTAATATTTTGGTAAAAATCCAATATGGCTGAAAAATGTTAAAAAAAATTGTTAGAGTGGTGTATTATTTAGGGTTAAGATCCAGAAAAAAAACCAAGTCTTTTTTTTTTAATTATCGACGTCTCGGAACTTAATTTGTGCATCCTCAGGACACATATATATAGGTCCTATATCCTGCAGGAAACCCATATTATCAGTCTTTACCTACTCCGTAGGTCCGCAAATATTTCCTAGATATTAACTTTCTAAATGGTTTTCGTTAACAAATCTCTTGTTGTTATGTTACAGTGGTGTATTATTTGGGGTTAGGGTCCAGTGAAAAAAAAATTTCTATTTTTAAGTAGTCGACGTTTCGCAACTTTATTGTTACATAGTTCATCCTGGATGAATCCCATATTATCAGTCTTTACTTACTCCATTCGTCCGCAGATATTTCCCAGATATTATGTTTCCATGGTTTTCGTTAACGATCCTCTTTTGTTTATGTTAGAGTGGTGTATTATTTGGGGTTAGGGTCCAGTAAAGAAACAAAAGGCTTTTTTAAATTGTCGACGTTTCAGAACTTTATTGTTGCATCCTCAGGACATATATATAGATTCTATGTTCTGCATGAAACCCATATTATCAGTTTTTACCTACTACGTTGATCCGCAGATACTTTCCAGATATTAAGTTCCCAAATGGTTTTCGTAAACGATCCTCTTGCTTTTATGTTAGAGTGGTGTATTATTTGGGGTTAGGATACAGTAGTAAAAACAAAACTCTGTTTTTAAATTGTCGACGTTTCGCAACTTTATTGTTGCATTCTCGAGACACATATATAAATTTTATATCCTGCGTGAAACCCATATTATCAGTCTTTACCTACTCCGTTATATATATAAGATAAGAACATCTTTGACAAAAACATCGCGTCGCGCGTCGCTTGAATCTGCACTAGAGTAATTTTCTGACATATTTAGGTCAGCTCTGGGCTCGGAGTTTGTCAAACGAAAACGCTATAAAAATTAATAAGCATTTCCATTTTCTGTGGATGAATATAGAATAAAAAATAAAACCCCAATTCGCCTCCGTTTGAAACATTCTAACCTTCGTTAAGCTTAGTTTCGTCCACGTCAGATGCCTTAACCGCCAGGAAGAAAATGCATATTTTCGAGGAAACATATTTTTCGTTTTAAGTAAAGCAAACCCATTTTAACATAATTTTTTTGTAAAAGATCGCGGGCTGGTAAAGTTTTGAAATAGTTTGCGACATCGTAGACAGCATATTCTGAAAATATATTGAATGCAATTTCTACTGTGGCATTCTTGTTAGTACATGAAGATTTTATTGACGGCCGTGTTATGGAAGATACACCTAGATCAGTGGTCGCCAACCTTTTCAAGGTGTTGCGCTACTTCGATAATTTAGAAATAAACCGTGAGCTACCTACTTGTAACCAGCGTTTAAGCCAGCCTAAACGAAATAATGCACAGTTGTATTTGATATATATGTTTTTATATAATTAATAAATCCTTAACTTATATTATTTCCCACAAATTAAGTTTCTAAATGGTTTTCGCTAACGATTTTCTTACAGTTACAGTAGTGTATTATTTGGGGTAAGAAATATCTGCAGACCAACAGAGTAGGCAAGGACTGATGATATGGGTTTCATGTAGGGTATTAAATCCGTCTCCTGAGGATGCAACTATAAAGTTGCGAAACGTAGACATTTTAAAATAGGCTTTTGTTTTTTTACTGGATCCTAATTCCAAATAATACACCACTTTAATATAAGAACAAGAGGATCTGTAACGAAAACCAGTTAGAAACTTAATATCTGGGAAGTATCTGCGGACCAACTGAGTAGGTAAAGACTGATAGTTTCAATCTAAGGTAGCGAAACAAAATCGCGACCAAATAAAATTTTTAAAAAATCAATTTAAAAAAATCTTGTTCAATTGATTTTACAGAAAAATTAGATGTGAAAATGGCATAAACTGGTACGAATTCAATATAACGTAGCAAAATGGTGGTATGTGTCAATGTGTGGCATAAGTAGAGAGAAAATGGTAAAATATTGGTAGGAATCCAATATGTTGGAACAAACACAAATGAAAAGACACCATGTATAACATATATATTCTGTGGCTATGTACTGAACTAAATTGGGCCACACTTCACTATTCCTAATAAATGAAAAGAATCATAACGAGGGAAGTTCCGGGTAAAGAAGTTAACCGATTTTCTTACTTTGTGAATGCTCATGCCTTGTTCAACTATAAAGAATAATGATTCTGAACTTAGAGCATATGAGAATAAGTTTTCGACGTTTCCCATTCAGTTGTTAGAGGCATTTTCTATTATTTATTTATTTGAACAAAATTACAGAAATACAGAAGTAAGAATAAAACAAACTCTTATAGCTCAAAAATGTAAAGTTTAATAATAATTAGTTCTAAAATCAGATATGTTTTATGTTTAATTAATAATTTAATACGAAACAAACTTTTATTAAAGCTCGAAATTCAATGTTGCACTATAATCTTATATTTTGATTACCATCTAAATCGTATATTACTAAAACTGAAAAGGACACGATCGATTTAGAAGCTAATTAATGCGGAAAGAAGATCCAAATAGTTTTAGCATATCTTCAGTATTGTCTAGAACGAACTGAAAGTAAGGGAGTAAAAACGTAAACAACATTTTTTTAATTTGATTTTACATTATTAAAAGGGTCTTCAAAACAAATCAAACATAATGTTTGAAAAGTTTTTCCTGCACAGTCCCTTGCGAATGTCCAAATCCTAAAAAATCTAAATTTACGTATCTGTACGTGTTGGTCAATATCTCCTTAAATTTTTACTTCTTCCCTATTAGGTAAGTAAGTATTGTAAACGTGAAAAAATCATCCTCCCAGATTTTTTCAGATCTTTACGTTTTAGGGTCCCTACATGCCGAAAAACATGTTTTTTTTCCGTCAGTCTGTCTGTTTGTTCGCAATATAGCTAAAAAACTACTTATACAATTGACTTCAAATTTTGGTCCAAAATTAAGAGTCATAAGGCTATGATCGGGTAACATTTGTTAAAACTCCAATATGGCAAAACAAAATGGTGGCCTAGTAAAAAAATATTACTAAAAAACTACTTATCCAATTTAAATCATTTAAAAAAAAATCAAGTATTATATAGAAATCGACTGGTAAAATTTTGGTACAAATCCAAAATGGCAGAACAAAATGACGGCTTAATAAAATATCTAAAAATTCAGCCAGAAAAAAACTACCTATTGGAATTGTGTTATAACTAATTGTCCTATAGAGATGAACTAGTAAAATTGTGGTATTAGTTCAAGATGGAGGAACAAAATGTTGGCCAAATAAAATCTTCGTAATCGTGAGAAAATCACCCTCTCAGGTGACTGGTCTGTATGTCTGTTCGCGGCATAGCTAAAAACAACTTCAAAATTTGTTCAAAAATTAAGGCTCATATCGGGATGACCTAGTAATATTTTGGTAAAAATCCCATGTAGCGAAACAAAATGGCGACCTAGGGATATGTCAGAGGTGTGCAGTCCATGGAAGCAAGGGAAGCAGCGCTTTCCAAAAAAAAATTACAAAACATCTTCTAAAATGTAATTTTTGAAATAGGAAACCATTAATTTAGTTCATATTAAAAATCCTAAAATATTATCTTAATTATCAAGCCCACAATAAATGCGGCCTTGACTCCGACAGAGCCACAAAATCGAATAGAACCTATGCGGGCTGCTAGCTTCTCTGCAGGCAAGTCCTGTATGTTTGATTTCCTGTGAATCGAGCCAGAGGTCATTGAACTTTCCACCGGCTGTTTGCAGTTTTTGCTTTTCAGTCGCGTGCTTTAAGTGGGGGCGGAAGCTATCGTTGGAGTAGGTTGTTTGTTTGAACGGCTATCCGTGTGTTATGTGATACGTACGTCGCGTCGTGCATGGTGCTATATGGAAGACAATAATACGGACGTGGATATGCAAATACCGTCAACTTCGGCTGTCGGTAATAACGTTGAAAATGTTGGAGAATTTAGTATAAAGAGTGTGTGTGAATGTGTGGTGTGTGTCTTAATAATAAAGGGATTTTCAACATTAAACTTCGCTGATAAGCTTCAAATAATTTCCAAAGGAAGGGCAAAACCGCCTATGAAAAATTTAACCACAAAAATGAAAAACTGTATTAGACATTTTTATCCGGGAAAACAATACGAACAATTTAAATAGCTAACAGGGTGTGAAAATATAAGTAAATTATTTTGTTGGCCATGTTTACTTTTTTAAAATGAAAAAGGTCTCTGGAATAAAACTGCTTTTTCCGATTTAAACAATTTCCATAAAGCTGTAAAAAGACACATTATGTGCAAAGCGCATTTGAAGGCCGTCATAAAAGAAAAAGTCTTCGGCAAAACCAGAATTGAACACGCCCTTAATAAACAGTTGGAAATTAGTCACCGCCAACACAATGAACCAGTCGATAAAAATAGGCAAATATTAAAAAGACTTATCGATGTTGTTTGTTTTCTCGGACAGCACGAATTGGGATTTAGAGGTCATGACGAAACAAGGGTTTCTTCAAATAGAAGAAATTTTCAAGATTTACTTAGTTTAATGGCCAAATATGATGATTGCTTAAAAAATCATTTAGAGCAGTCTAACGTTTTTCGCGGAACGTCAAATCGAATCCAAAATGATTTATTTTCCGCTGTTGCAAACATTATTCTAAAAAGAATTAAGCAGGAGATTAGCGACGCGCGGTTCATTGCTATTGTTCTGGACGAAACAACTGATATCACTAATTTTAGCCAATTATCTATAGTAATACGCTACGTTAAAACAGACGGAAGTATTCAAGAGTGATTTTTAGGTTTTAAGAATGTGTCCGAAAATCGTACAGGAGATGCATTATATACCATAGTTTATAACGTTACTAAAGAAATTAATGGAGAGAAAAAATTAGTTGCTCAAAGCTATGATGGAGCTGCAGTGATGGCAGGACAATTAGGGGATCTGCAAGCTAAAGTTCGAGAAACTTTCCCAAGGGCTGTGGTTGTCCATTGTTTTGCTCATAAATTAAATTTAGTTTTATCCCAGTCCATCAATCACATTAAAGAGTGTAAAGTATTTTTCGTTACTTTAAGTGGCATGGCTGCTTTTTTTTCCAAGTCAAGAAAACGTACACAAGCTTTGGACTCCATTGTCCACAAACGATTGCCCAAAGTAGCTCCTACTAGGTGGAACTATAATGGAAGACTTGTGTTAAGAGTATCTGAAAATCGTGAATCACTGATTGAACTATTTGAGAAAATAATAGAAAATAATGAAACGTGGGACTCAGAAGCAATAAATAGTTCGAGGGGTTTTTTCGACTGTTTAAGAGGAGATTTTAATTTTAATTATTTGTTGAATATATTTTCAGAAATATTTCCATTCTCGGACAATGTTTTTAATACATTACAAACTAAAACAAATGATATTGCTTTTTGCCTAAAAAAAGTGGATGATTTTAAGTCCATGTTAAGCCAAAAAAGAGATGACTTTGACCTATTTTGGGAGAAAACGATGACGTTAAATGTAGAGCCGCAAGCCAAGCGTCTTCGAACAGACAAGGTGGGAGATGTTCAAACATCATACAGACGCCTCTTTTATGAAATAATCGATCAAATTCAGCAACAAATAAACTTTAGATTTAACGGTTTAAATGATTTTAAATTCCTCGAGCTCTACAATTTTGATACATTTAAAGGAAAAACTTTTCCAGAACATGCGTTTAAATCTCTTCTTCTTCATTATGGCCAGTTCTTCGACTGAGTGTTACTGCGATCTGAACTAAAAGTGATTTACGAAACTGATGACATTAGTGCAAAAAATAACGCTAAGGAACTAATGCAATTTTTAAAAGACAAGAAGCTGGAAGATACCTACACCGAAGTGTCGAAATTGTATGAATTAGTATTGACAATACCTGCCTCAAGTTCATCAGTAGAACGCAATTTTTCAACACTCAAACGTATAAAAAATTTCGTGAGAAATTCAAGGGGGCAGGAGAGACTTTCGCATACATCGCTGTTGTCCATTGAAAATAAACTTCTCCAAAATATGTCGGAGCATCGACGGTTTTATGATGACGTCATTGACGAATTTTCAAAAAATGATCGAAGAATCGAATTACATTACAAATAGGTAAGTTTCTAAAAATTGCTTCCCTTTCTTAAAATTTTACCGCACGCCCATGGGATATGTTAAAAAAAATATTCCTAACGTAGGAATCTGGCGAAACAAAATGGCAACTTAATTTAAAAATTCAGCTGGAAAAAGATTTCAAATTTTGTGCAAGAATTAATTTTGGTATAGAGGTAAAATTTTGGGACGAATTTAAGATGATGGAGGAAAATGGCAACGAAATTAATTCATTAAATACCTATTAGATTAACTTCGAATTTTGTGCGAGGATTAAGACTGATCTAGACATAATTTGGTAAAATTGTGATATGAATTCAAGATGGTAGCCAACTACGGTTGGCCAAATTCCATTGTGCTTTAGCGATCATCTGAAAAAAATATTTTTCTACTTTATCATAGTTCTCGCGGCTTTAATATTTTTGTGCTTTGGATTTAATTACTCCTGGATTACGAATTTCGGCACAGGTGGCTTTATGGCGAATATTTCGGATGTTCTCTTAGTAACCACAAATGTCGGTTTTACTCCTGTTGGTGACTCTGGTGTGTTTTGTGTGTTTAGCTTAGCTCTAGTCTTAATCGTCTCTCAACTAGTTGACTGTACTTATGAAGACCTTAAACCAGGTTAAACGGTCCGATACTAACAAAGTAGGCCATTATAGGTAAAGAAAACGTCTGCTCGGCTATTCTTCAAAATTGCCTATTTCTATCATACTACAGTAAACCGACACGCAAAAACTCTTTTTCTGAGGTTAAGGTGGTATGTAACATATTTTGGTGATTCTTATATATAAAAGGTATTGGTCAGAAAAAAAATAGTGTATTATGTAACTTGTTGCAACAACAACAACATGAAGTATTTTAGCCTGGTATGTACCTATTAATCAAGTTTTAAATTTCTGCTAATAGAAAACAGAGAGAGTTTAAATTTATCAATTTAATATTTTATTTTTATGTCGCTGTCATGAATTAAAATAAACCCTCGCCCAATTATACTTTTTGTTGAATACAACCAGTGACAGATTTTAAACCATACTTTTCCAAATGAAAAGGATTACAAGTCTAATCCTAAACAGGTTTACGCGTTCCTAAAAAGCTTGTTGGGTATCTCTAGTCTATTTATTTTAGTGCTTATAACATATACATTTGACATTTAAACTTAACAGTAGAAGAATTTTCAGTGCCCAGATTGTTTTTTGTGTTATCTTTGTTATATGGAGAAGAGATTAACTTATAACATTATCATTATTAAAATCAAAAACAAATATAAATTGCAGTATTATTTTATATCAGAAAGTTAATAATTTTATTCCATTCTTAACCAAATTCGTTAAATTTTTTTAAAAGGTCTTCATTAAGCTACGTCTACAATACTAATTATTTCAGGTTGTAATGCGCAAAATACCCCAAACGTACAACTTCACTGATTTCAGGACTGTGGCAAAGAGTGAAACCCTCAATTGCTTTACTGAGTTGGAATAAAGTGGCCTAGTTGGGAAAATTATTGATCAGAAAACTAACCCCTTTTTAAGATTCAATTTTAAGCACCTTGGAATTTAAAAGGTGCTAACAAATAATTAATAAAAAAGTTCAAAAAGTGTTGCTTTAAATTGTTTCCATCCCAATAGTGTAGTGTTAATAAAAAACTTAGGCTCTGTTTTCAATATTGGGAGATTCTGTTTTTGAAAGTAAAGTCGATCGGTGAGACGCAAAAATATGTCGTGTTGTCTCGTACTCTCATGTGTGTGTAGTCGTATTTGCAAATACTGCTATAGATCGTATAAAAATACTTCAAATATGTTTTGAAACATTGCATTTGGAAAATAGAATTCAAATGGGCGGACGGTAACCGAGGCCACCAACAACCATATTACACCGATGCACTATGGAAAATATAATAAAAAATCTATAACTTGTCTAATCTTCTAAATTGTTTTCAAACCTTGCATGCACATGTTGTTATAAGGGTAAAAGCTATTATGTAGATTAAACAAATATTATTTCTGACAAGGATTTATTTCTAATATAATACATGGTTACTGAAAAAAAGCTTGCGAATTTTGCGTTTTCGTTTGCTTGTAGCTCTTGATGATTTTTTTAACCTATTATTCAAACTATAACAATCTGAACATTATTTTAAAATTATTTGCCTGCATATACAGTGTGTTTATTTAAGCATCCTTGCCTCCACTAAATCTTTTTTCTAAAAAATGTTTCAAAAAAATAAGATGGAACTAATAGGCGATATACCAAAGGAACACAGTATTCGTACAGTAAACGAACATTTATAATGTGTAGCCAATTCGTGTTAAATTGTAATATATGTACAGTGTGTACACGGCATTTCCTCATATTTTAACAAGCTCTGGCGATTTAATTATAACATAGAGGAAATAAGTTCAAATGAAAAAGTTGTAAGGTTTCTCTTAAATCGTAAGGATTTGCTAAGAACAAAAACAAATAAACGTCGCAAAACTGTCAAAAATTGACAACTTTGGTTTTTAAATGGAATTTTATTATGCCATATTTGGATTCTACGAGAAATTCTAGACATATTTGATATAACATACCCCAGGTCTATCTATCTCGGTTTCTGAAATAATGACATTTGAAAATGACAGTTTTCCGTTTTTCATATGCTACGATCCAAACGATAAAACCTTCAGCCAAACAATTTGTCAATCCCTAGTGTCATTCGATAGCTTAT
Source organism: Kuschelorhynchus macadamiae (assembly GCA_030620095.1). Lineage (NCBI taxonomy): Eukaryota > Metazoa > Arthropoda > Insecta > Coleoptera > Curculionidae > Kuschelorhynchus > Kuschelorhynchus macadamiae. Next base: position 110,941 of record JAUTXW010002349.1, on the reverse strand, counting down.
AAAAAACTAAGATAGGAACATGCAAACCGTTTTGCTTCATGTTGTATAGTTTGGGTTCTGTAGCATGTCAAAGAGAGAAAACTCATTTTTCAAATGTCAACATTTCAGAAATGGAGATAGATAGACCCGGATTATGTCATATATGTCGAATCCAAATATGACATAATACACAGGGAGTTCCAAAAAAAACAAAGTTGCCCATTTTTGACAGCTTTGCGACGTTATTTCTTTCTTTTCTTAGCAAACTTTTACGATTTAGGAGAAACCTTACAACTTTTGTATTTGAACTTAGTCTCTATATATTATAATAAAACCGCCAGAGCTTGTCAAAATATGAGGAACTACCCTGTGCATATGGGACAAATTCATTATTTATCAACCCCCTGGGTTGAGTGAAAACCCTGTGACACGCGGATAATTATGGCGTATTTTAAATGAGACATTCTATATATTTTCCCCATTGTGAATTGCGAACTTCAGGTCTTTTTAGAGTCACGACTTGTTATATTCGGGGCGTGGGGAAACGTGGGTAACTGCTAAAAGGTTCGTCAAACCCTAAGTTTAAGTATTTTCTCCTCACTTCCTTCTTTAAAAATCTACATGAGATAAGCTTTCTAAAAATGTATAACAGTGCGTATTTGTTTACAAAATTCAATAAGATATTTACTTCTAAAATATCGTATAAAAAGGCTCGAATTGGCCACAACAATCTTTATTTAACACTAAAAAAATTAATGTCTTAGTTATATTTTGTAAAATACCTTCTTTATATTAACGTTTAATATGCATACTAGTAAATCAAATGAACAAAACACCTTGGTTGCGACATTGCCAGAATGCATTTTTGATATGCCTTTGTTATAACATTTTCCACAACGCATGCATAAAATACATAGAGAGTAAGCTATATTTTTCATACAATTCGAAAAAATAATTCTAAATACTTTGATTCTTACCAAAAACGAATATTTAATTCTTTTCAATAAGATGAATTTGGCTCCATATTATATATATATATATATATATATATATATATATATATATATATATATATATATATATATATATATATATATATATGTAAAATTGAATTAAATATTCTTTTATGGGAGTATGTATATTATATATATATATATATATATATATATATATATATATATATATATATATATATATATATATATAATATGGAGCCAAATTCCTCTTATTGAAAATTGAATTAAATATTCGTTTTTGGTAAGAATCAAAGTATGTAGAATTATTTTACATATATATATATATATATATATATATATATATATATATATATATATATGTATGTACCTAGTTTTCTTTTATGAGAGTTAATTTTAACAATTCGTTATTGAAACGCAATTAAAGCTACATAATCTGTGGTAGTTTAAAGACTGTTTTGAGAAATATCTAAACAGTTTTTGTTGTAGTAATTTATTTAAAGGTTTTTTTGTTATACATGAACAGACTTTTTTCGGGTTATCGGAAAATGATCAAACAAAAAACAATTGACCGTAAAATATAAAAATATGGCGGATTTTATAATTGCATCTGATAGTTGCGGTTTAATGAAGTAACTTTATGCATTTGGTTTTTAAGGTGTTTTTGACGGTCGTAAGTCAAACAAATCGAATTTTTACTCAGGAGTATATGGGACTTTTGATATTTATTTTTATCCTTTTTTCTACCTTAAATTTATATTGTATTTGTGGAAGTTGAAGGATGAGAGACAATATTACTTATATTTTTAAGTTCCTTTCGTATTAATCATTTATTTAAACACTAAATTTATTCTAGCTAATTAACAATTATTATGATTATTAATCGAGACTCTGATCAAAGATATCTCTAATCGTTGTTTGGTTATATTACATTTTGTACCTTTACATATTTGAATGCTGTATTGTTTTTTTATGTTTTACCAATATTAACGGGACTTAAATAATTAGCTGATTTGTATGTACTATCTGGAGGGAGAATTTTTAAATAATTTTTACCTTTATGCAATTCTGTAATTTTTTCTTGTTTTTGGAAAGCGAGGTAATCCTATTTAAAAGACTAACAGCCGATTGCACAAAACTTAATCGATGTTTAGAATATTTAACCGAGCTTTCGGATTTGACAAGCTGCTTATAGAAATCTAGGAACTCGCTGTCAAATTTGATATTCCGTTAAACATTCTAAACTTTAATGGAGCTTTCTACATCCGGCCATTATAGTCCTTAAATTCATTATATGAGGAATACATATTTTTTACATTCTATCTTAAACTTAAACGATTCATCATATGTAGAATTTTATTACATACTTTAGGAACTAAATATGTATTATTTTTAGATTGATATAATTATTATAATTCTAGTACAAGTGTAGTAGCTGTGGTCTATAATTTTTACAAAATTTTTTTATTGTATAAATATATAGAGTTAGTACTTACTCAAAACAAAAATTTACCAAAAGTGTCTCTAGGCAAAGCCTATGACCAAATGAAGAAAGATCTTGTTATGCATTCAGGATGGAAGTTCTTAAATTTATTAAATTATAACGGGTGGATATCTTCTCAAAAAAATAAGATGGGAACAAACTATTGGTTTTTGAGACTCGAAGAAATAATACTGTCCTAGAGTGCAAGTTTGTAATTAGTTTTTTATCAACATAAGTAAGTTTAAGTCTATTAAAGGGTAAAGGTTTCATTACGCTGAAAAAAATTGAGTTCCTTTACATTCGTTATTAGGTGTATTGTAAAAACAGAACTTTTTATTCTTATTATATTCCCTCTAAAATTTTATATATTTTTTGAATCTCATATGCATGACAATTTATTTAAATAAAAACATGTTTGCTTTATTAATATATATGTTTTATTTATAAAAAAAAATATATGTACTAGGTGCAGTATAAAATATTAAAAACACAGACTGATCTAACTTTAACTTGGATATACATGATTAAAATTGAATAAGTAGGTAACTAGCAATGTCCATATTTCTCACTTGGGGAAAGTCTTTTGTTAATTATAAAAATATTTTGTATGCACCGCTCGGCGACTTTAGCGTTCTCACTTCAAGCTTCAAAAAGTATTCGCTTGTCATAGCTAAGTTTAAGGTAAACACACAATTATAAAAAACGGTCCTAAACAAAAAAATGCCCTAAATAAATATAAAAATCCCTGAAATTTGCTTTTAAATTATCACGGGCTCATATGGGAGAAAACAACGTTTGTCCTACGTGAGCCATATTGACATCAGTCAGCTGTTTTATTGGTCCGCCTAATTGTTTCCGGGTAAAACCGAAGTTAGGCTGAATAACTAAATTATACTCATGTATTTTAAAAATCAGTTTTTATGCACTCTATGGTTTGTTGTTCAATTATTTGTATATATTTGACCAGTTTAGATAAATTATGTAGCTGAAACTTATATTAACGACGTTTCTTTTTTAAGTCGCCACAACTTTGAAAGAACATCAAAAAGGTTTTATTTCATTCTTCAATAAGAAACATTTCAGTTACTATAAATATTGCTCGAAACTATTGTTGCGTGTACGCAAATACCTTGTACGTACTAAACATACATGCAAACATTGCATTAGTAACTGTAACAATTAAAATATTTGAACAAAATAAGCGACGAGTATTAAATATCTACTCTTTTAACAGATTATAATCGTCACCCTGTCTTCATTAGCTACTGCTGCAGTGGTTTCGCAATACGGGAGAGAGGGCCAATATAATCCTGATAACAGTGGTAAGAAATTTACTTATTATTTTTGTACATTTTCAGATAAACTTGAACTTAACCTCTTAGTGACTAAATTTATAAAAGAGAAATCTAAAATGTAAATTAACAAATCACACTGGGGAACAAATTTCAACTTTTTTTTGTTTCTTGAACAAAACCTAATTTTTGGATTTAGCTACATTCAAGTAACTGAAAAATACCTAGTTAGCTATAGTTGGCTCGCAAAAAAAATCTGAATTATGAACATACAAAATACAGATATAGTCGAATGCGGTCTTATCGTGCGGGTCCAAAGGTCACCAACATTATGAATCAAATCAGAAAACACAGTGAATACCATAATGTTGTGTGATTCTTTTATCGAGCTATTAAATCTCGATGGGCTATTTACAAATATACAGGGAGAAAGAAAATAGTTTGTTTTGATTATATTACGCAATATTATTGAGTTGGCCACTTAATATTATTTTATATATTAAATGCCGAGGGACTAAATAAGAAAATTCGCTAAATATGTATTTGGTTAAAATTTTTTGGTCGGCAAAAACAAAATTACACAAAATGGCAAGAGCCTTAATAAAGTCGGAAGGCGGTTCGAATCAGTGGAACAATCAGGATATGTTCTGTTTATACAGCCACTTAATGAAAGTGAGATTTTTTTATCAATCGGCACCAAAAATTATGAGCCCCGCTTGACCTAAAAATCTAACCACTTATGCAGTATCATTTATTTAAATACGGGCAACCCCTGTGCAAAGAAAACTTGTTTTTTTGTATTGTGATGACAAAAAAATTTTATTTTGCAAAAATATTATACACTTTTGTTAAAAACAAACAGATAAATAGTTATTACTTTCCTCGTGAGATTTTTTCAGATCTTTACGTTTAAGGGTCTCTAGATGCCGGAAAACATTTTTTCTCAATTCCGTCCGTCTGTAGCTATGTCTGTCCGTCAGTCTATCTGTTCGCGGCATAACTAAAAAACTATTTATCCGATTTCTTCAAATTTCGGTCTAAAATTAAGGGCCATGCATGCGAAAAATACAGGCTATATATACATATATATATATATATATATATATATATATATATATATATATATATATATATATATATATATATATATATATATATATATATATATATATATATATATATATATATATATATATATATATATATATATATATATATATATATATATATATATATATATATATATATATATATATATATATATTATATATATATATATATATATATATATATATATATATATATATATGTATATAGCCTGTATTTTTCGTTAGCCCCGAGTTTCTGGTAAAGCGATTTTACCGATTTTTATATATCAAATTTTATCTTACAATTAATAAAAAAATTTACTTATTTTAAACACGCTTTAAAATTGAAACAAATATTCTATAATTATTTATTTATTGTCTACAAAATTACAAATGTACTAAAAAGTTAGCAAAAAAATAGTGTCAAATCTAATAAAAAAAAATTTAAATTAAAATTCGCTGGCTAATATCCAGGAGCCAGTTGCAAAAGCTCTGAGAATCGGTATAAGGAATGTACAGAAATTTGTGCTTCAAAAAAAAACATAATTTACTTCCGAAGATGATTAAGAAATGTACACGAAAAAATCCAAAGGCAAAAGACTTAAGTTACAATGCAAAAATGGATATTCATAATGCAATTTATGATTTATACACGTCAAAGACTAATATAATCCTTCAGAAACTTTTTAATATTATAGACTAAAAAATATCATCATCACTTAAAAAGTCCTCATCTTCTGAGTCGTCCTCAAATGGCGAAATGATCATTGTTGCTATTTCGACATCTAGAACTCGTTCTCGATTCCACCAATCCCATATTAATTTCTCCGTATGTTCCACAGATTTCTTCCAGTACTCCGGCGTAATATAATTTAAAGAATCTTGCCAAACAATTTGCACTTCATATGATGTAAGACCATCGTTCACGTGTTTTTTGTAATATGATTTTGCCCCAGCCCATATTAATTTTATTGCGTTAAACTGGCAATGGTATCGCGGCAGTCGTAAAACCTCATATCCATTTTCCCGTAATATTTCATCTACTGCATATATTGTTGGTTTTTTAATAGATTTTGCCATTAAAAGAAGTTCTAGTTTCAGCATATTGGGTAAAAGATTTTGTTTTCGTTTTATTAGCCAGTCATAAATATCACTTTTCTTCCAGGATGAAGTAGGTTGTTTATTTAAGATTCTTGAATGATAAGATGCATTGTCCAGAATGATTAAAGATGGAGCATCTAAATTTGGAATCAGTTGTTCTTTAAACCACTTTCCAAACAGTTCACAGTTCATATTATCATGGTAGTCCATACTTTTGGATGTTAAAGAAAACAGTAAACTTGCACCTGGGAGAAATCCTGTTGAATAACCTGCATGCAAAATGATGAACCGTTTTCCCGTCCCACTCACTTTTTTCTCTTGACAGTTTTTACAGACTCGTCCTGCCAAAATTTCGAACCACTTCCATTAGAAAATATCCAAGTCTCGTCTAAAAATACCACTTTTCTAAATTTTGAATTAAAATTTTCCGTGTATTTCTTTAAAAACTGGATACGCTGACTTGCTATATGTGGCAACACGCATAAAAATCTTCGATTACAGTCCTTTTTATATCGAAAACCCAACATTTTTATTAATTTTGACAACGATTTTAGTCCAATTTCCAATATGCTTCGATTTATTAAAGCTTCTTTTAAAATTTGAAGGGTTGTATTAGTTTTTGATGTGTATAAATCGTAAATTGCATTACGAACATCCATTTTTACATTGTCACTTAGCCTTCTATCTTTGGCTTTTTTCGTGTACATTTCTTAATCTTCTTCGGAAGTAAATTATGCTTTTTTTCATGCACAATTTTCTGCACAGTCCTTATACCGATTCCCAGAGCTTTTGCTACTGTCTTCTGGATATTGGCAGGTGAATTTTGATTTTCGTAATATTTTATTAGATTTAATACCATTTTTTCGCTTGTGGATGCAAAAAAACCCGAAAATTGTTTTCTATTACTCATTTGGTCACTGACTTGTCAATCTGACTTTGAAGTGACATCGCTCAAAGATTTTTGCAACTGCTGGTATTTATATGTTTATCCTCTTTTTTCATATGAAAATATCATAGGTCGATCTAATTCATCTTCCGGATTTTATGCGGAGGATATGATTACACGTAATAAAAGAAAAACAAACTTAAAAAATTTGTCGTTGATAAATCGTATGACCCGCACGATAACACTGCTTTTGACTATAATAATATATTACATCTTGGTGGAACCTCTCACCGTGCTCGTCACTTACAGCGCCACAATTATCCGGAAAGTAATCCAGATGAGAAACAAGGAAATGAATTTTCAACGACATATTACACCCTAGGTTTTGGTGACATAAAAGAAGTTGGGCAATCAAGTCTTTATAGTTTTCTGTTTTATGTTTCCCAAAAAATTTGATGCAACCGGTTTAAAGGCATTCCAAGCATCTTTTTCCTTGCCTTCAAGTATGGAATCGAATTGCGCATCTCCGCAAAGTTTCCTAATCTGGGGGCACACAAATATTCCCCTTCCTGATTCCAGGGAACTTTTCTTTTAAATACCTGAAATTAAATGAATTAATAAATCCTATATTTATATGAAGTGGCAGTAGTAAAATCTTTTCATCTTTACCCGGTACTTTTCTCATTATGAATATTTCCTTTTATTGGGAATAGTGAAGCGTGAACCAATTTAGTTTCGTACATAATTATTTAGGAACGCATATATATTGTCTTTTCAATTATTTTTATTGGACGCCATTTTGTTCAAATATAATAGAGCCCTACCAATATTTTACTAGTTTCTACCTATGCCGCACTTATTCAATAAGTGGTTTATACATTGACAGACACCGCAATTATTTTACGTCATGTTGAATTGTCACCAGTTTTTCCTTATATTCTCCAAAATTTACAGTCAATTGAATAAGAAGATTTTTTTACGTTAAATTTATTAACCTGTTATTTGGCTGCCATTTTGTTCCGCAATCTTGCAGCTTATCTCTGAATCACACTTAATGCTCGAATGCAAAATTTGAAGTACCTAAGTAAAACGCGAAGATATGTAAAACCTGAGAGGGTGATTTTTCAGATTATAAAAATTTGTATGCACCATTTTGTCCCGCTTCTTGAATTAACACCACAGTTTTACTACTTCTTCTCTATACTACAGTTAGTTATGGCACACATTAAGTAGTTTTTTGTCAGGCTGAATGTTTAAATATTTTATTAAACCGCCATTTTGTTCCGCCATCTTTAAATCGTACTAAAATTCTATCAGTTGATTCCTACATAATACTTGATTTTTGAACAAAATTTGAGATAAATTGGATAATTAGTTTTTTTAGTAATAATGTTCTTAACGTTTCACTAGGCCGCCATCTTGTTCCGGCATATTGGATTTTAACCAAAATATTACCAGGTGATCTCCATATGAGCCTTATAGTTTTTAAGCTATGCCGCGACTGACAGACAGACAGACAAACTGACAGACGGACCGACGGACTTGATAAAACCTATTTTTTGGCATATAGGGCCGCTAAAACGCGAAGATATTGTACTGATTACAAAAATTTTATTTGGCCGCCATTTTGTTCCGCCATTTTGAATTAGTACTATACTTTTACTAATTCATCTCTATACTACAATTAGTTATGGCACATATTTTGAAATCAGTTCATTAGGAAGTTTTTTCAGGCTGATTTTTTAATTTTTGACCAAAATTTAAAGTCAATCGGGTAGGTAGTTTTTTAGCTAAGCCACGAATAGACAGACAGGTCGACGGAATCGAGAAAACGTGTTTTTCGTCATCTAGAGACCCTGAAACGTAAAGATCCGAAAAAATCTCGGAGGGTGATTTTTTCACGATTGCAATACTTCCGTTTTATGAGGGAGGTAAAAATGGTGTTAGGTTTTTGTGACAGCTTCAGTTCCCAAAAATTTTTACTTCATCTTGAAGTAAATTCCACTGTCACAATCGAGAGGCCAATAGTTCTGTTTTTTTCTTGGGCAATATTAAATCCCTTATGAGGTCAATTAATTCACTTTTACTTATTTTGTGAGGCTGGAGGAGTGATTTTACTGGGACGTCCACAATCTGAGTCTTGCGAGGTTGATGTTCCGGCGACATTTTCCGGTACGCTACCGTTTGAATCTATTCAATCAGAATCAAGGGTATATTCCTGAGGTGAATTAGGTATAGGCAACTCATCACTATGAGACACCGGGGGTATGGCAAATTGTAAATTTGGATACTGTATCGCAGATCTTTTTTTCTCTGAAAAGTCTTTTTTGATGGGAAGTGGCAAGCAAAAGTTCAAAACAGTACGGTTTTCGTCAGAGCATAGGAACAGCGAAGGGTATCTTACGCTTTTTTCCACTAAGCCATCCACGAATGTTGGACGCACAATTGTTGTAGCAGTTATGGGGAGTCCAATTTTTATCCTGGTCTCCAACTTTGGAGCCAAAATACAAGTGGTGAGCCTTTCCTATTATAGGGTTAAGAGTACGTTTTTGTTTCACAAAAGTCACTTCACCACATAGATAACAAAAATGATCTGGCTTATTTACACAAACTCACGACATGTCGGTCAAAACTTCCTAATTTCTGAAATACGAAAAACTTTCGGTGAACACCTTATAAAGTTCACCTGGTATAAAAAATCCAGATATTTCTCTTTTAATGGTCGAACTTTTCCATACATTAAGGGCAGATATGTAAATTATCATAATAAGCCTGGATCTATAAAACCGAAGCCAACTGAGACTTTTGCAAGACAGATTGTTAATTAATATAATAAAATGAGTAAGATTTTTTTATTTTGATTTCGGAAACATTTTTGCTGCTCCCCAGTGTAATCAAAGAATTCAGATTCATCATTATCAAAGGCTAAATTATTCATGGCCGTCTGTATGCCGCCTTTAAAAATGAGACCTAATCCTGTCTTCTGTATTTATGGATTCTATAGGATAGGAACACCGTGCAGTGGCGGCTCGTGCGATTTTAAAATTGTTGTTCAATATTTTTTATTAAAACATACAAAAAATTATTCATTCATCTCCTGTTACGATACGTTGTATGGTTCTTTCAAATGATATTCCTTGAATTTTTTCGAAAATTTTAAATACAAAAAGGCAATTTTTTAAAATTTACATTAAATTTTAAGTCGACATCTACAGATTAATGCCTGACCCACTACACTTTTTGCTTTTTTTTTCAAGTAAAAAATCATACAAATTAGGTTTTTTAACTATTTTGTTCAGTTTTAAACAATTTTTCCGTTTCCAACAATTACATTATATAAACTACGATTCTTAAATGCTCTTTCGAAATCATATCAACAGGTTGTCTTATTCAATTTTATAGAAGCTCTAAAGATGGTGGAGTAGATATATACACTGTTTCTTTGAGAAAACTCCATATAAAGAAATTCATTGAGGTCAAGTCGGCCGACCTGGCTGGCCACCGGATTGGATCATTAGTACCCAACCAATGTTCCCCATATCGTTCATTGAGGTAGTTCGTTACAACTCTTGAATTATGGGCTGGAGCGCCATCTTGTTGGAAGACCATTCCATCATTTACATTTAAATGCGAATTTTCCAAAAAATGTTCAATTTGGTTTTGACGAAATCCCAAATATATTTCACCATTCAGTGGTCCGTTAAAAAAATCCGACCGATGACGTTCAGTCCTACTACACTCAACCAAATATTTACTCCGAAAAACTCTTACCGGTCGTTGGTTTTCTCTAGCCCAATAGTGTTTTGTCTGTTGAACATAGCGAGATTGGTTAATCTAGATTCATCTGAGAAGAGCCTTTGATGGTCGAATACTCTATTAACATTATAATTTTCCAAAAACCAAATACAATAATTTAGGCGCCTCTCAAAGTAATTTTCGTATCAGTGATGGTTTCGCGGAAGCAGTTCTAACATATTCAAGTTAAGCTAAAATATTTGTCTCAACTTCTTCGCTTACTATGAAGGCATTAGCATTTTCATTTGCATTATTTAATTTTTCAAGTGTTGAACTAACCATGAAAAATAATTTCTCGAAGGAGCGCGCCACAATGGTAAGATCTTATGTAACCATCCGGCCATAACTGTTGATTTGAATTTTTAGAACATAGAATAATGGAACGCCATCGTCGGGCCATCGTAGGATATTCCTTTATTCAAATCTTGTGATATACAGGGTAAAAAATTAGTATTTTGACTTAATGGTGTTTCATTAAGAAAAAAAAATTCAACTCCCACTTCTTAGGTCAAATATCGATGTTTTAGGTCAAGAAGTCCTTAATAAATCAAAAAAATTCTGTTTGTTCTTCTGCGAATGTGGGTGTGGGTGGGTGTGTGTATAGTGTGCGTGTATATGTGTAAACTTGTTTTGTAAACATAATAGCTCGAAAACTATTAATCTGATTATGATGAAATTTGTCGGAAAGATTACTTTTGTGTAGAGAAGAAACTGATTAGTCTTTTAGAAAAATAAAAATGTCGAAAGAAAATGGCGGCTCATTCTATTTTTTTTTGTTTAGTTTATTGGTCTTGGGGCTCTATATAGGAAATCATGGTTATTGGGATTAGACCGTGTCAAAATGGAATCACTTTCCGACGTTTCGTCTTCGATTGCACGAGGCATCTTCAGGGATCTTCACTTCACGAGATCGGAACACTGAATGGCAGTCATCATAAAAACGTCGATGCTCCGACATATTTTGGAGAATTTTATATTCAATGGACAAGAGCGATGTATTCGAAAGTCTCTCCTGCCCCGTTGAATTCCTCACGAAATTTTTTATATGTTTAAGTGTTAAAATATTGCGTTGTACTGATGAACTTGTGGCAGGTATTGTCAATACTAATTCACACAATTTCGACACTTGGGTGTAGGCATCTTCCAGCTCCTTGTCTTTTAAAAATTGCGTTAGCGTTATGTTTTGCGCTAATGTCATCAGTTTCGTAAATCACTTTTAGTTCAGATGGCAGTAACACTCGGTCGAAGAAATGGCCAGTTCTGAATGAAGAAGAAGAGATTTAAACGCATCTTCTGGCAAAGTTTTTCCTTTAAATGCATCAAAATTGCAGAGCTCGAAGAATTTAAAATGATTTAAACCGTTAAATCTATAGTTTATTTGTTGCTCAATTTGATCGATTATTTCATAAAAGAGGTGTCTGTATGATGTTTGAACATCTCCCACCATGTCTGTTCGAAGACGCTTGGATTGTGGCTCTACATTTAACGTCATCGTTTTCTCCCAAAATAGGTCAAAGTCATCTCTTTTTTGGCTTAACATGGACTTAAAATCATCCACTTTTTTCAGTCAAAAACCATTATCATTTGTATATATTATTATATTAAAAACATTGTCCGAGAATGAAAATATTTCTGAAAATATGTTCAACAAATAATTAAAATTAAAATCTCGTTTTAAACAGTCCAAAAACCCCCTCGAACTATTTATTGCTTCAGAGTCCCACGTTTCATTATTTTCTATTATATTCTCAAACAGTTCAATCAGTGATTCACAATTTTCAGATACTGTTAACACAAGTTTTCTATTATAGTTCCACCTAGTAGGAGCTACTTTGGGCAATCATTTGTGGACAATGGAGTCCAAAGCTTGTGTACGTTTTGTTGACTTGGAAAAAAAAGCAGCCATGCCACTTAAAGTAACGAAAAATACTTTACATTCTTTAATGTGATTGATGGACTGGGATAAAACTAAATTTAATTTATGAGCAAAACAATGGACGAACACAGCACTTGGGAAAGTTTCTCGAACTTTAGCTTGCAGACCCACTAATTGTCCTGCCATCACTGCAGCTCCATCATAGCTTTGAGCAACTAATTTTTTTTCTCCATTAATTTCTTTAGTAACGTTTTAAACTACGGTATATAATTCATCTGCTGTACGATTTTCGGGCACATTCTTAAAACATTTTCTCTTGAATACTTCCGTCTGTTTTAACGTAGCGTATTACTATAGATAATTGGCTAAAATTAGTGATATCAGTTGTTTCGTCCAGAACAATAGCAATGAACCGCGCCTCGCCAATCTTCTGCTTAATTCTTTTTAGAATAATGGTTGCAACAGCGGAAATTAAATCATTCTGGATTCCATTCGACGTTCCGCGAAAAACGCTAGACTGCTCTAAATGATTTTTTAAGCAATCATCATATTTAGCCATTAAACTAAGTAAATCTTGAAAATTTCCTCTATTTGAAGAAACCCTTGTTTCGTCATGACCTCTAAATCCCAATTCGTGCTGTCCGAGAAAACAAACAACATCGATAAGTCTTCTTAATATCTGCCTATTTTTATCGACTAGTTCGTTGTGTTGGCGGTGACTAATTTCCAACTGTTTACTAAAGGAGTGTTCAATTCTGGTTTTGCCAAAGACTTTTTTTTTTATGACGGCCTGCAAATGCGCTTTGGGCATAATGTGTCTTTTTACAGCTTTATGGAAATTGTTTAAATCGGAAAAACCAGTTTTATTCCAGAGATCTTTTTCATTTTCAAAAAATAAACATAGCCAAAAAAATAATTTACTTATATTTTCACACCCTGTTAGCCATTTAAATTGTTCGTATTGTTTTTCCGGATAAAAATGTCTAATACAGTTTTTCATTTTTGTCGTTAAATTTTTCATAGGCGGTTTGGCCTTCCTTTGGAAATTATTTGAAGCTTATCAGCAAAGTTTAATGTTGAAAATCCCTTTATTATTAAGACACACACCACACATTCACACACACTCTTCTTACTAAATTCTCCAACGTTTTCAACGTTACTATCGACAGCTGAAGTTGACGGTATTTGCATATCCAAGTCCGCATTGTCTTCCATATCGCACCATGCACGACGCGACGTACGTATCACACAACACACGGATAGCCGTTCAAACAAAGAACCTACTCCAACGGTAGCTTCCGTTCCCACTTAAGGCACGCCACTGAAATGCAAAAATTGCAAACAGCTGGTGGAAAGTTCAATAGCCTCTGCCTCGATTCACATGAAATCAAGCAAAAAGGAGTTGGCTGCAGAGAAGCTAGCGGCCCGCATAGGTTCTATTCCATTTTCTATTGTCGCTCGGTCGGAGTCAAGGCCGCATTTATTATGGGCTTAATAATTAAGATAATATTTTAGCATTTTTAATATAAACTAAATTAATGGTTTCCTATTTTAAAAATTACATTTTAGAAGATTCTTTTTAATTTTTTTTTTGTAATATAAGCCTTACCTTCTGGCCTTATTCGCCTCGCTTCGTTAGTGATTTTTTTCGTTAGTAAACTTAAAGTACAGAATATTAGTGTAGAAACAAACACTTTAATAACTATCAGCGTTTTAAATAAAAATCTTGTTATTACTTTATATTATCTCTAAAGAAGTGCAACGGTTAATTCTACATGAAATTTAAAAAAAAAGTTATTGTCTCAAACCTATTTTCATGAAATTTACAAAGATATCAGTCCAATTATTTCGATTTCAGAGTCGATTCCGGATTCCATTTTTCCTGAATTGGCCTTATATTTGTATACAACCTAATTACACTATATTTTCGGGTTAGAGTGTTTTTTTAACAGTAGATATTACAACATTGAATAAAAAATATCTATAAAGAGTTTTACTTGAACAATATTTTGGAGATTTTGGCCACTAAATATCATTATAGCTTGCCACTGTGCGCGCAGCGACCTGGCAATCTTACCTCGTGTATAAACCCTAGCTAATAACCAACCAACCTACGAAACTGAACACCAAAACACGATAAAAGGAAACTTTTCACACATGCATGATAACGGGACTATAAAATGAAATTTGTTGACAATAAGTACAAAAAACTATTTTGACGTTTTTAATAATAACCCATTACCAATTGTTTCTACACTTTGTTTCCAAAGCCTACTTTTCATAAATAAAAAAAAACCTTCTCTCCAATAAAACAGTAATTCTGAAATTTTGTTGATCGGTATATCTACTTTATATTAAAACAAAAATAGTCGCAAAAATGAGAAAAAAAATTAATTATTTATGTAACCATAGGTATTTGTTTATAATAAAAAAGACATCTGAATGATTTTAGTTTTTACTTGAAAATAAAGGTGTAGTGTGTCAGGCACTTATCTGTAGATAATGACCTATACTTTAGTGTTAATTTAAAAAATGTATCGTTACATATTTAAAATTTTTGTTAAAATTCAAAAGAAAAAATATCATTTGAAAGAACCTCTAAAACGTATTTTGATAGAAGATGGATCATGAATTTGCATGTTCATCAAAAAATAACCAAAGTGCATCCTTTTTTTGAAAACAAATGGCCACTTGTGACATGTCATTGAGAAGGGAATTTTTCGCGCTATCGAATGGCGCAAAAATATATACAGGATTCTCTTTAAAATCATCGACCTAGGTCTACTTCAGGTTACACCGGAAGTGATATTCAATTGTTTTTCCATGAAATGTATGGGGTCCTAAAGATTTATATCTTTGATACAAATATCAAAACTCTAACTTAAAAAGCAGCTGAATCACGCCTTGGCCAATGATTTCGTTGTCACTTGGTATACGGGGACTTGCAACACAATTCTTACCATTTTGAAATGGAACCTGTACCTTTTGTTTCCATCAACTGTGGTTTAGCTCTGTTTTCGTTTATTTGATCCTACCACTACTCATAACCTTGATCCCTGACTATTAGTTATAAAATTTTCATGTATGCTCGGCATATTTTTCTGTTCTTTTTTCTACTAAATACTAATTGAACACTGATCGAAGTTCTTAAGAAGGAGCAGAAATAAATATCTTAAATAAAGTCTTAACAGACAATTTTTACGTTTTTTTTTGTTTTCCGCTTGACTATAAAATATTTTATATACTTCGGCTTTCGCAAAAAAAAAACTTAGCCTAATACATTTTAATGAGACGTGCGTCTCCATAATTAATTTAAATTCGTGACTGTTTGTTTACATGGGCTGTAAATAAAATTTTTGCTAAAATAAATGTTTTAATAAGACCATTTCAAGTATATGACGTTTACTTAAATAAGAATATATTATAGGTCAATATCATCCAGACAACTCTGGGCAATACTTGGGAAAATACTATCATGATAATTCTGGGCAGTACGTCCATATTGATAATCCATATGTTCATGTGACTGGACCCGAAGGTAAGTTTTTAATAGATAATAATATTAGATTTATTAGGATATATGCTAGAATTTTTGCCTAACAAAATGTTTAAATATTCGATAAAACCCGAATTTTGGAATAATACCTCTTTTTGAAGAGGGAAATAATGAATTAAATAATTTATTTTTTGCATAAAATAAAGTTATAAAAATAAATAATATTAATAATGATAATATTATTTAAATAAATAAATAAATAAATAAGGCCTTTATATTAAGTATATCATATACATATTATTACAAAGTTAAGTAAAAAAAAATAGCTAAAAAACATAACAGTTAGTAGTCAAAGCCTGGCGCAGTCTAGCTTCTTTAGCTACTCTACTGAACCAGACTCCAACCAAAATTGATTAAATAATAATTTGCAATAGATGTATATAAAAAAAATTGATTTCTATTAGTGTAGGTGAAGTAAGATAGAAAAGAGACAACAATAATTAAAAAAAAAAAGAGTGTAAGGATCCAGGAGAAGCTATATAGACATAGAAAGTTCTATAGTGAAATATAAAATATCACTGTTTAACCAATATTAATTTAATAATAAATTTTGTTCACTTAAAAGAAATTTTTTATATTTATATTTAAATGTATTAAAGTTAAGCGCTAAAAAAGTCTGAGGAAGAGCATTGTAACATTGTACAGCATTAAAACTAAAAGATCTCCGGAACATGGCACTCTGATGATGTGGCATTGTTAATCCCCCCTGATCACGAATATTAAGGGGATGCACATCCCTACGGAAAATAAGACGTTCCTTTATTGAAGTGGGTGAATTTGTACCATTAATAATTTTGATAAAAAATGTACAGAAATGTAATTTTCTTCTAAAATCCATCCTTAACCAGTTCAAATCACGATATTTGTGGGAAATATGATCATATTTTCTAAGACCATATATAAAACGAACACACGCATTCTGCACCCTCTGTACACGTAAACGACTCTCACTTGTAAGACACCAACCATACACAAAGTCACAATAATTAAAATTAGATAGGACCAAGGTTTCGCACAGAGTTTTTCTCATTCTGAAATTCAAGACATGTCTATTATTATATAAAACTTTCAAAGCCGAATAAGATTTTTGAAATATTTTCTTTAAATGTTCTTCAAATCTCAAGTCGGTATCCAAAATAATACCAAGATTTTTCGCAGAGTCAACTACCGATATTCTGTTACCATCAATACTAATATTTAAATTATTTTTTAATGTGCTAATTTTATTTTTATTGCCAAAGAGTAGCAGATGAGACTTAGCAGGGTTTAATTTAAGGTTATGATCTTGGCAGAGTTGGTTTAACACACTTAAGTCTTGATTAATGAGTTCTTCAGTATCAACATGATCATCCGAATTAAAACAATAATAAATTTGTGTGTCATCTGCATATGCTTGAACTTTACAGTTCTTTACAGATAGAAGAATATCGGAAGTATAGACCAAAAAAAATAAGGGTCCCAGAATCGAGCCCTGAGGCACCCCGGAAAATATTTGCACCTGATTAGAAAATGTGCCGTTGGAAAAGATCTTTTGAAAGCGATCTGATAAAAAAGAGGAAATCAAGACGCACGATGACTCATCAAAGCCATAATATTTTAATTTAGATACAACGAGCTGGTGATTAATTGCATCAAATGCCTTAGAAAAGTCTAACAAAACCAGAGCAGTAATAAGTTTTTTATCAGATGCACGCAGAACATCACCAATAACATTTGTTAACGCAACAGCTGTACTGAAGTCCTTACGAAAACCACACTGAACATCCGGAAGAATTCCATTAGCGGTACAAAATATAAACATCTGATTATGTAAAACCTTTTCAAGAATTTTTGACAAAGCGGGTAAGATACTTATAAACCTAAGATCATTGAAACTCGTGACAATTTCCATTGATTGGAAAGTAATGCGATTCAATACAGATTTTTTGCAGTATTTTATCAAAAGGGTCGTCCATAAGCATTTGTTTTGACAATTTCCATTGATTTTTAAATTTATAAAAATTAATTTTATTTGTACAATCAGGAACACAAGGTTATTTATATCTTAAATTATTTGGTATAGACATGTTTTTAGTAGGACATATGTTTAGATTTTTTAAACCTGCCCACGCTTTTCGGGGGTTTAAGTTCATTTGCAGCGAATCTATATAAGCTTTTTTTTCCCTTCTAACCATAGATAAAGTAAAATTACGTAAAAATTTGTAGTGATCCCAGTCATTATTGTTTTTTGTTCTTTTAAACTTTTGATAAGCTTTGTTTCATAAAGGTTTTTAGGTTTGTAGTTATAGTAGAGTTCAAATCGGCTTCTATTGTGTCATCCCGTTTACACTTTATTGCTAAAATGTAAGAACAACTTTTTATCATTTCTTATACTCTAAGAATGCAAAATCAATTGGTCGTCCAAAAATCGTATGGTGCAGGGGGTGGTGGGGGTAGTTTTTCCAAAAATCTGGAAAAAAAATTTTTTGCATTTTTTTCATCTCCAATTTAATGCCATTTAACTGCCAAAATTATATTTCAATATTTTAATTAGAAATATTTTATTTTTAATTTTAAAAACCAACCGCACAATGCTTTTATATGGGGTTCCGTAATGAATAAACGCTTGTCCTGAAAACTCACTTTTATGTTACCGTTCACCTCGTTGTAGCTTGAATACGTTCTGGTTTATCAAAAAAATATGTGATATAAAAGTTATGCATTGAAGATAAAGGAATACATTGCTTTTTTGAAAATCCAAATCGGATGGATAGTTATTTTTTAAAGTAGTAAATTGTAAAGCCATGTCGTGAATATCGGCCGCCAGCGGAGACGCGAGGAAGGCATAGATTTCCGTGGCATAGCCAGGCGAAAAACGACTTAGCGGTTCTGACGAACGTTTAGGATTATTTCCGCTTGCAAACCGGTTTTCGCTACGATTGTGAATTTGCGATGCTTACTTTTAATATTATTGCGTCTGAAAACTAGTAGCATTTTGATAATTCGTTTTTTATTAATTAAGTTTAAAATGTTATGTTATTTTTTGTATACTTACATTAGCTTATGTCATTTTGCCGGCAGTTCATCTTTAGAACATTAAGTAATACCTATAAAATGATTTTTCATGGCATTAAGACACCTTTTTATAATAATTGAAAAAAGTTAAGTGCCTCCGTTGAGATTCGGACCCAAATTTTTCCAATTTTAAAAAATTGCCTGAATGCCGTGAAAAATGGCTTAATAATTTTTATTATACAGGCGTTTAAAACAAACACTTTAAATATAAGTACTTAATATCTATTATTATAAAATTTAAAAATAAAAAAAATAAAAATTATTATAAATTTGTACTCACTGTGATTATTCAGTTCGAATTTGTTTCAGAATCGGATAAATTCTCTTCAGCGATATTTTGTTCGGGATTATTTCTCTCGCCCTTATTGGCACAAGTTGATTGGGCCATGCATTTACAGGAACCAATGCAATTCATTAGTTTTTTTCTACAAGAACACAATGGTCCAGTGCAGCCTAAAATATTTTCCCCAATTAAAAATGTAATTATTTTTTCAACACGAAATTGAATTACCTTTTTTACAACCGCAAGTGTTTAGAACAGAAGTGTCCTCTGGTAATATTGCTTCTGTTGTCAGTACAGGTATAAGTTTTCCATTGTCAATATTCCAGCCAGAATCAATTAAATTTGGTAAAATTGGCATAGGTGTTATACTGTTCAGCCAGATCTTAGTTTGATAATGAACTCGACGGCAATGTTGCTTTAGGCTATCTAAAGTTGGAGTTAATTTGCTAATAGGTTTAGAAGAAGCCATGATTCCTCTGAGGGCATTTATACATTTTATAGTGTCGTTTGTTGTATATAAACGAATAACAAATCTTACAACATCATGGAAAACTTCTTCGTTTAGAAACTCATCATGGCCTACTCTAGCTAGTAAATTATAATGGGACAGAAATACCTTCCAGCATGTTTTTTTGCCTAGTCCAACGAATTGACTTGTAGTGTCACAACCTGTCAATGCATGAAAAGCTGGAAGACATTTTAACATTGAATTGTCCATTTTCAATTCGTGAATTGCAATAAAGCGTTCATTTTCTTTGATTCCAACTTTCATCCAAATGTCGTGTGTCAGTAAATCTTTAAAATAGGCTAGCAGAACTAAAACATCCGTGTCTTTACAATCCACAATACATCTTGTATATCCCTCCATTTTTGCAGATAAAATGTGCAATATTATTCTTGTATCGGCCTCTTCGTGTGCTGCTGCTAATAATGAATTTTCTATGTCGTAATTGGCTTTATACTGGAGCACGTCAAAAAATCCTCCACTTGTAACAAACTTAATTTTTGAATTGATAGATTGCTCGAGCAACCTATGACTTAAAAAATGTGTAAACTGTCTTTTATTGAATATTGAGTGAATAAATAAATGCCATTGTTGAGGTAATAATGTATCTGGACTCTCAATTGTTCGCTCAATTGTTTCCTTTAAGCCTCTTTTCTGCCTTGTACAATTTTTTATTGAATTTTCTTTGTAATGATCTAGCACGAAATCTATCCTGTCAGCTTTGAAGGCATTTCTAAATACAATGGATTTTAAGATGTTTGCATAGTCCCCAAATGTTTTTGCGTTAGCTGGTCTGCCAAGGCCCTGGACCAATGCCATGCCGTCAAAAATATGACATGTATTATAATCACCTAATGGCAATTCTTTACAGCTAATAGTACATTTTTCTATGATACTTCCCAATGCAGATTTATTTGTCGGGGTAGATATAATCCCAAATGGTGCAAGAGACATCGGGTAAGTAGTCAGCTCATGTTTAAAGATATTTTCGTATTTAATATTCCTTCCCATTTCTTTCGCTGCTAATATTTTCTGCAAAAACTCTTGTCCATTTTGAATTGCTTTTTTCTTCCCATCATCAGCTATCTTGGCAGCAGAGTGATGGAACGTTTTTACATTGTTTTTTTTAAAGCTTTATAAAAATCAGGAGTACCAACGACGTCAATAAATTTTTTCAAAGCCTCTTCTCCGATTTGCTGTGCCGATAGTAAGGACGTTTGAATCGCTGTGGAGGCAATTTCATCCGTTGAAATAACCAGAAGTCGATCTTCATTTTTAGAGAAAACATTAAATCTTGAAAACTCACTTTGTAATCTCTGCACAGAATCTTCGTCAATTTTTATTCGTTGTTTACTACATTCAATATTTTGACTGGATAAGTTACCAGAAATATTCAGAGATGAACGAAATTCGTCCAACATCATGCCAACAACATTATAACTTAAAAACCACTCATCCAATTTAGTAGTATTTTTCGTTAATCCTACTATGCCTCCTGCATCTTTTGAGTTCTTGTTAATATATTCTAGTGCTTGATCTACCGAAAGTTGATTAAAATTTCCATTTAGTCGTTTAACAACAAAATTTCCATTCATAAATTCTTCATGTATTTCTGGTGCAGTGTACGGTAGTTTATACATATCTAATAAATATATTGTTCCCCATCTTGCATAATTCATGTGATCAAAAGCAAAAAAAAATGGAAGCATCTTTCTGAAACTATTTAAATGCAGCTCCCAATTTCCACTTCTTTCCGCAAACTGGAATTCTAATAAAATTTCAATTAACTCTAAATATAAACACCAGTACTTGAATGTGGCTGTTTGTGACTCAATAAATCCGGGAAATTCATTAAATAAATCTTTCATTAGACTAGATATTTTATGAAGACTTGGCAATGCATCATTTTTCTTTTGAAGATTATCTCGTATTTCCGATGAACATAAATGAAGTAAATTTAGAGAATGTATAGAGGGACTTTTGCACTCAATAAGCCATTTATTAAATAAAGGAATCAATATTCTCATGAGGCTTTCGTACGTTAATTTATGGGCACGTACGGCTTTATTGTATTTTTTTCCTGCTAAAATCCCATCAACAGTAGATTGCCCATAGAGCCCACTTTCCAACCACACATCGGCAAGACCTGAACATCCCATAAACTGACCAATGACTTTTAAAAAGTTCATAACAATGTGAAAACCACCTAGCCGGATAATTACATTTTTAGTAAAATCGGGCTTATGCCATTGTAGCTCTTTGGCTTTATAATAAATTGCTTGATCGAAAGTTATCACTGTATGCGTATTATTGAATTTTTCGGCAATTTGTTTACATTTTATGATCACGGTCCAAACGGTATCATAATCTGAGGAGACATGGGGTAACAAAGGTAAATAACCATAGGTTGTTATATGGCAACTATTTTCAAAAATTAATTTGTGAAAGCCTGACCATTGCGGAATTACCATCTCTTCATTTTCAGAGTCGCCCATCCTGCAAATACACCAAGCTCTATTTTGATATGTAAGGTCGTAATTAAGAGTTTGTCCTTTTTCTAAAATAATATTTCGATTTTCCTCAGCTTGTACCACTCTCTTAGACTTGTTATAGTGTATTTTTTCAATTGAATGAAACTCATTAGGAATACTGAGTTTAACATTATAGTGCATAAATTTAAAGTTTCCAGGTATAGTTTCGTTTATTGGGCCCCTTTGAAATGCTGCCATTTGAGTTACGTGAAATGTGGGTGGTTTGTCTAAAGTTTCTTCTAATATGTCAATATTATCTGCAGCAAACTGAACGAACCTATTAGGTACCAATTGTCTAGGGATTGTCACATAATAATTTTCTAAATAAAGTTGAATTTCTTCTTGGGCAATACTATTACGTACTCTAAGAGTATCCGTGTAAGAGATCGAATGACCACAAGCGTGTATTGCTTCAACTAGTTTTTTTGACCTGGTCTCCTGATGGACTAATAGTCCCAACCCTATATGTTTAGGAGTATATTTTTTTCCATTTGTACTTGCAAAAATGATGTCTTGACAAATATTAAGTATTTCACATTCTTTTCTGTCATTGTCATTACATGATTCGCTGGAGACAAGAAGACTTATTACAAAATATAAATTATTTGGAATATACTTTTTATAATCATTAATTTTTAAGTTTTTGAATTCTGCATTACTTGGTACTTCACTTATTTCCGTTTTAATATTTTGACAAATCTTCATAAAAATTTGTAATTCTGACGGACCAAAGGATAAATTGGTAGTTTCGGTTTCAGTGTGATGCAGTACGGTTTCAACAGCTTGCTCCTTAGAAAAATGTTTCAAAAAAATGCTTGGTTCGTTTCGCCTCGAAGATTTCACCAATTCCATATCGTCACCAAACTTATCTTTAATTTTTTTAACTAAAACTCGGTCGCTTAAATCTACTTCTCCGCCAATTTCGCGATATCTTTTACATACGGATGTTGTGGAATAACCTTTTCCCTTTTGGAAACCCTTCTCCATTTCACCAAATAACTGCTGCAATGATGCGTTTTCAAAATCGATTATTTTTTTACCAGTCGATGTTCTATTCGCTTCTTTAGGTTTATTTATTGTTTTACGGGATTCTGTAGAAAAACATGCAGCATGATATTTAATTTCTGATGCGATTAAATCAAGCTCGCCTATTCTGGAATAAAATATAGGATTCTTTCGAGATATAGATTTAATTTTGTCTTCCATATTATTGCTCATGACTTGGCATAATTTTTGATTTTTTAAACGTATTTGGCAAAATAAGCATTTTTGAACGTCAAATGGAATTGATCGTAATGGCCGTATTTCAGTTGTTTCCTTGGGAAGAAAACCAGAAGTAATTTTGGCGTATTTTTTTTTGTAGGCAGTAATATTTTTAGCACTAGTATACGTTTTGTAGCAGTTTTTGTGCCAGTGTAAATAATCCTGTTCCTTTATGTCATTAAACTTTAAAAAAATATGCAGGGCACTAGGATCCTTGCCTTGACAGATATTCATGCGAATTTTTGTACATTCAATAAACTTTTGTCTGGATATTTGTTTTGAGGATATTAACTTTCCGCCTTCCTGACAAATTACACATAATTGAAAATTAAAAATATTTCCTTGTTTTTTAGCAGGTACTTTCATAAAGGGTTTTAATTTAATTGCCGACTCAAGTTCGCTGCTGTCGGAACCAGTACTGCTTTTAATATCCATTATTGTATATCTATAAACGTCAAACATTTATATACAAATTATACCTAGTATTATTTACTTTTCTTACCCTTAAATTAATATATTTTAGCCAAAAACTTGCACACACACTATTGGTAAAAAATAATCAACTTCACCCACTCAAAAAACAAAACTATTCGACACTTGAAAAGCCAAACATTGGGCCACAATACCTAAAAACCGATAGCGCGTAACTATCATAATTATTACGTCGCAAGACAGACGAAAATAATCCTAAACGTTCGTCAGAACCGCTAAGTCGTTTTTCGCCTGGCTAAGACACGGAAATCTATGCCTTCCTCGCGTCTCCGCTGGCGGCCGCGATATTCACGACATGGCTTTACAATTTGCTACTTTAAAAAATAACTATCCATCCGATTTGGATTTGCAAAAAAGCAATGTATTCCTTGATCTTCAATGCATAACTTTTATATTACATTTTTTTTGATAAACCAGAACGTATTCAAGCTACAACGAGGTGAACGGTAACATAAAAGTGAGTTTTCAGGACAAGCGTTTATTCATTAAGGAACCCCATATAAAAGCATTGTGCGGTTGGTTTTTAAAATTAAAAATAAAATATTTCTAATTAAAATATTGAAATATAATTTTGGCAGTTAAATGGCATTAAATTGGAGATGAAAAAAATGCAAAAAAATTTTTTTTCAGATTTTTGGAAAAACTACTTCCACCACCCCCTGCACCATACGATTTTTGGACGACCAGTTGATTTTGCATTCTTAGGGTATAAGAAATGATAAAAAGTGATTCTTACATTTTAACAATAAAGTGCAAACGAAAATCCGTTTTAAGAGGCTTTTGCAAGCCTTTAAACTATACTATTAACCAGGGAGCTCTGGGTTTAGTGACTCTCGCTTCACGAACCGGTGCATGTGTGTTAAACTGCGAGACAATTAATTGATTGAAGTTAAGAATTTTAGTGTCAATGTTATTTTCATGTAATATACTGTCATGCCAAGGTAAATTACGTAAATCTTGCTGAAATTGATTAATGCTGAAATTTCTAAACATCGATATGTAATTATCCTGGGCGCCGTACACTTTCTTTCCAGATTCAAATCACAATACACCATTTTATGATCGGAAATCAGATCAGCCGAAATAACACCCGAATTACTCACCAAGGAAACATCGCTAACGAATATAGCATCTAAGAGGGTAGATGATCCCGCAGTAACTCTTGTAGGTTGATTTATAATTTGAAATAGGTTATAATTTTCAAACAAATTAGAAAGAGGATTGTTTAGATTTAACAAATTTATATTAAAATCCCCTAGGCAAAATACCCCATCAAATTCAAGAAACAGACTAGGGAGTAAATGATCAAAATATGGAACAAATAAATTAAAATTCATATGTGGTGGTCTATAAAGTACAATGAAGGCGTATTTTTTATTACCAATTCAAATTTTTAAACTAATAAACTCCAAAGAATCATTGGTATGAAAATCAAAAGTAAGTTCTTCCGAGATTAAATTATTTTTAAAATAATAAGCAACACCGCCTCCCCTGGTAACCTTATCCTTACGAATAAGGTGATAATTAGGAATGTAAAATAAATTAGAATCATCACCATCAGAAAGCCATGTCTCGGATAAAAATAGTATATCAAAATCATGTTCCTCTACTAAAGTCCAAAACTCTTGAAAACCTGTAAAAAGCGAACGTACATTTAAATGTGCAATAGTTAATTTTTTAGTCATATAAAATAGTAAAAAAAGTGGTTATGTGAAAATAGAAAAAAAAAATAAACAAAAAATATATATGTTCCCTCTTTTCCCTCAGTACTAAACTAGCAAGCTACAAGTAAGTATGTATACAAACAGAAAATGTCGACCAAAAAGACGAAATACAGACAAAATCGCTTATTTTAAATATCTATATCAAATTGCATAATTTATTTTAAGTTGTAGCACACTCATTCCTGATAATTAAATCACTAAAAAGATGAACGGCAAATGTAAGAATTATACAAATATATGGTACCCACTTACATATCCCAAAAATAAACTCATTTACTTACAGCCAAATTTCACATAAATCGTAAAACTAATACCCAAAAACATATGCGAGCATAGTTACCTCTCTAATTAAATTTAAAATAGTATAAGAATACTGTTTCGCCATCAATGAAAACAAAACAAAGTATAAAAATAAACCAAAAAAGATATAATGATGTTTGTTTCACCTATTAGGGCTCATACCTAATTGCACAATACAAAAAAAACGAGCATAATTACCTCTCTAAATACATTAAAAATAGTACAAAAATAATGCATTTCTATGCCTACGTTCGATCCTAGCTACATTTTGAGATCAAATAAAAATGTTTCGCAATCAATTTAATACAAAATAAATTATATCCCAAAAAATAAAAACTTATTTACTTACAGCGAAATCCCACGTAAACCATAAAAGTAATAACAGCCCAAAAAAATATATTAAACAGTACAAGAATAATGCATTTCCATGCCCACGTTCCCAGCTACATTCTGAGAACAAAAAGAAAATTGATTCTTACATTGTAACTAAGTCCAGGGAAAACAACCGAAAAACCGTAAATGTTTTGCTAAAAGAAAAAAGAGTACTTACAGATATTTAATACTGAACTGAATGACACTATTAGGATTTTCCTTTCACTGCACTGAGATCACTTTCATTTAGGATTCTATGAATTTTATCGTTAAATTTTAATTAAATATTACCATTTAGAATCCACGTGTTTTTATTTGAAAATTCCGAAACTGTCTTTTGAAAGAGCTCAAGACGTATTTTAGTTAAATCCTCTTTTATTTGTATGCCACTACTTTTTAATTGTTTACGTGCCTTCAACACAGACATGCGGACGGTGTCAGAATAAAAACGCACTAATACGGCCGGAGGTTTGTTATTTACAAGTTTAGAGGTAACACGATAACACTTTTTAAGATCGTTATTGTTAATATTTAATTTTAGCGTACTGTTGAATAAACTTAAAACATCAGTACGAAGATCTTCTCCATTTTTAATGGGCAGCCCGAATATGCGCACATTTAGACTTCGTGACGCTTGCTCTTGAGTGTCAATCATATTTCTTATGTTGACATTATCTTCCCGAAGCTTTTCTATTTTGGCCTCTAGGGCTTTTATCATCTTCTCTGGGGCGTTAAATCGTTCCTCAAACTGCTTGCGAACCATATCTGCAACCTTATCTCCCACATCCTGAAGAAATTTGTCATTAAAAGTTGCACCTTTTATTTCCCTCAGATCCGCCGAAGACAATCCCATAATGGCGATACAAGGAAAAAATCACTGGTGCAATCGCAAAACTTCACAAAAAGCAAAAAAAATCAAACTCAAAACTCTATAGGGAGAATATTTAAAGGATTTGCACTAGGGAAAAGCTTATAAATGCAACAGAAAACTACTTTAAATTAATTATTTTAATAAGCGACTTTGTACACGTCTTACACTACTGAAGCGACATCTACCCATCAAAATTAAAAACATTTAAGAAATTCGGTAAATTCGCTTTTACCCAAAACTTCCCTTGTGCAGAAGTGCACTGCCCACAGATAATACATTTTAATATACTAAAAGTAATAAGTCAAAAAAAATTAAATAAATTACAGTTTATATGCTTTGTTTAAAGTTATTACTAAATAATGATGTGCATTTTCAAGGGAGGGGGGGGTCGGTAACGAATGCACGATAAAGCAATCCTAGATTAAACTCGTCAAAATAGTCAAGTCAAAGTCTAAAATGCTTTATTGTTAAAAAATACATGTAGAATTTCTAAACAAAGCTACTATATCTAGAAAAAGCTATAATATAAACTATATAAACTATATAAGGATTACAAAAAATAAAAAGCACAAAAACAAAAAATAAAATCAGAAAAACTATAAAAAAAGCTGTTTAGTCGTGAATGAAAAAATCAAAAATAGGCTTAAAATCTCTGGCCAAACATGTTAAATTTGTATATAAACTATTACGAGCACTGTACATAAAAATTATACAAAAATATATAAAAACAAAGACAATATATTTAAACAATCACTGTACATTTTAAATAATTAAAATAAAATAAAATGTCTGGACAAATAAAATTTACAAAACAAAAATATATATGTATATTTAAAATGGTTTACACAAATATATCCGCAAAAAATTCACCCAAATTATAATAAGATTTACCAAGAAGTAACTTTTTCAAATATTTTATAAACTTCTTTAATGGTTGTGTTCTTACACAAATATATTGGCGAGTGTGGCTCTGCAAAAAATATTAAATAAACCGTTTCTAAAATTGAAGTCAGAATTGTGAAACAAAGTAAGTCTCTCTTTGGCCTACCCCTGCAATGAAACGAACAGCCTTTTTCTGCAAGACGAGAATGATATTCCACACAAAATGGGATGAAGTGCCATCAAAAAGCGCAAAATAAACTGCTCTTGTCAAAGAGGGACTGAGTGCACTTCTTGGAATCCTGATAGCAAAACATGCAGAAGAGAGCTTCCTACTCAGCTTCATGATATGGTCCTCAAACCTAAGCGTCAATAAATAGTCCTAGAAATTTAGATACTTTTTCCTCCTGAAGAACAAGGCCATCTAGATATAAGCCATTCATACCACATCTGAAACGCACAACGTAGGTTTAATTAGTAATGAATGATAAACGGTTTGAGCCACACCATCTCTTGGTGTTAGCAATGTCATTTGAAATATTAATCCTCAATTGTTCAGAATTGCTGTGGTGCCACACAATAGAAGTGTCATCGATTGCCAGAGATTTTCAACGCGCCAGATCGTTTATGTAAATCACAAATAAAATGGGGCCAAGCACTGAACCCTGAGGGACTTCACATAAAATGTTGCCGAAGAACGTTTACCCGTAGTAACTAAAGATTGACTGCGTCCGGAAAGGTATGACCTAAACCAATCCAAAGAACTACCCCTAAACCCATACAATGAGAGCTTCAGCAGCAATATTTCATGATCCACACAGTCAAAAGCTTTAGACAGATCACAAAGCACTGCAGCTGCAGAATATCCACGATTCACATTCGTGTAAACTGAATCAAGAAAATGAAAAATGGCATCGTGAGTCCCCTTAGAGGCTTGAAACCCAGACTGATTTGAAGTTATGAGATTAGACGGTGCAAGATAACTGAAGACTCTTTTCTTAACCACTTTTTCGACTGTTTTTGACAAAGAAGAAAGCAGGGAAATAGGGCGAAAGTGAGAAGGTTCATTTAATTCCGCACCCACGTAGCAGGATAACCAATGCGGATTTTAAGTAGGACGGAAAAATTCCCCGCATCCATGAATCATTAAGTGCTCCAGCCATAATAATATTGAGCCAAATATGTCTTAGCAAAATGTCGCTCATTAATGAGATACAGGGTGTTAAAATTTAAAATCTCGAAATTGTTTTTTTTTTTCATAGCTCAAGCTCAGTTTGAGATATCGACATAAAAACAGATAGTCAGGAATTTTCCGGGACGGGGAATACGACTTAATTCTATTCTTTCGTGTAATATGTAGAAAGCGCTTGTTACACCCTATACACTCGCTATTTCATGCCATAACTTCCTCGTTAGTATCGTTTCATTATTTTTTATTGAAAGTTGTGATAGAGTGATGATTTCTACGAAATATTTACATTTTAATACTTTATTGCAAGTCAAATCGCGAGCTTAAAAACAGTTCGTTAAGAATGGAGTAAGCTATGGTTAAGAAATGACTGTAGTCATGGATACTTCACATACGTTATTGTTGACATTCATTAATTTGATTAAAAGGTCTTTTAACGTTAATTTAAATCGTCATAAAAATTAACTTCTACTAATTGATATGCCTAAGAATAACGAATACTCCAAATAGTGAATTGAGAGATATGATTTATGTTTACGCTCAAGTAAATTTTAACAGTAGTGGGGCAGAAAGACGATACCATCAACAATATTCAAATAGAAGGCATCCGGATCAACACATTTATCAAAGATTATACGGTCGGCTAGGCGAAACAAGGTCTTTTCGTCCCCAGAGTCATGTTGAGCCTTCTAAAGCTATATCTGTAGAACAAGAAAAAAAGATTTTAGTGCGATTAGGTGAAAATCCAGGTATAAGTAAGATACATTTAGCGAATGCTACTTATATAAAAAGGATATCGGTTTTACAAGTTTTACACACTGAAAACCTACACCCATATCATTTCAATCCCGTTCAACACCTACTATCAACCGATTTACCAGCCAATTTCTGCTTCATCATCACAATCGAGATCCAACGTTTATCAATTTTCACGGACAAGGCGACCTTTACCAGACGAGGTGCATTTAAGTGGAGAAATTACCACTCTGTTAGAAAGAAATAGTGTTTTACGTAAAAAAACGTTGTAATCATGTTATAAACGAAATTTTACGTATTTTTACTTTTAAAACTTAAACATAGATTTCTAGAGGTAAAGTTACAATTATTTTTACTTTTAAAACTGTAAAAGTAAGCCAGTTATTGTAAAAATACATTTATAAATGTAAAAATACAATTGAAATTTCCGTCATATTTATAATAAAAATTCAATTATTGAAACCGTATTTTCGGAGTACTATTTTAGTATAATTTTTGGTATTTTTAAATTTTGCACACAAAACAAGACCTTATTACAGTCAAAAGTGCCACTTAAAAATTCTGTTTCTTTGTTTAAAATTAAGTTAGTTTTTAGTGAAAACATTTAATTCTCACTCAAATTTACTATAAAAACTCAAGATCCTAAATATATTAATGAAAATGTGTATGGAATTTATGTAAAAATACCTGCTTTTTCAAGTAAAATGATAAAAAAGAACATTACTTTATACATTATATGATGAGATTTGCAAAACTAAAAATAATATACTTTACTTTAAAATCTCATTTTCCGTTCATTTTTTTAATGACACAAACAGACATCGGTAACGGCGTTATAACGTAAGCGTTTCAGTCTTAGGGCAGAAGTTATTGCTAAAAAATGCTGCTTTATGTTTGGTTTCAGTTCTAATTTTTCATTTGTAACAAATTTAAATAACAAATATGCCAAATATACAGTTGAAAATAAAGATGGCTTTTAAACAAACATAAAAGAACATGCTGTTAGCAACAAAAGTAGGTAGGTACGGTATATTCGAAAAAAAAAAACACACAATTAGTTTTAAAAATTTATTTTATGATATAAAACTATACAAAAACATAACTAAAATTATTGAAATCACGTCTTTTAATGGAAATCTTATAGTATAGTTAATAATGAATCTAATGAAGAAATTATGGTTCTTGGGATTAGACTGTATCAAAATGGAATCACTTTCCGACGTTTTGCCTTCGATTGCACGAGGTATCTTCAGTCAACTTCACGAGATCGGAACAGTGAATGAGCTCGGAGAGACCCAGGCCGGCTATTTATAGTCGACCTGTGTTTACCGAAACGTGACTCGGTGTAACGATCGGTTTTCACGTATGATGTAGACTGAAGCCCGTATCTCTATTAAAATTGTTAGGATGCTTATAAATTTCAATAGATTCTCTAATTTTGCGTTTATAGAGTCCCGAAACCGATGCAAGAACTTTGGTTTCTTTTACATTTATGACATGCCCAGTAGAATGTTGGTGTTCAGATACAGCAGATTGTACAGGGTGTCCCATTTTCGTAGGTTTTACGGGGTTTCCAGCTTATGAGTAGAGATAAAGAGATGCGGTTTTTGCGACACCGTGCTACTTTTCGATGAAACTAAAGAGGCCCCAAACAGATTTGCCCTAACCATTTTAGTTTCCGTGCTACAGGGTGATTTTGAAAATTTGTCATTTTCGGACACCCCCTGTATCTCAGCTATCGTAAAATATATTTAAAATGTTTCAACTGGTATTTATAGATTTTTTCACGTAGAATTCAGTGGCATACTCAGATTTTTGCTGAGAGTCATAGTTTTTGACATATTGGCATAACCTACTATTTTTTAAATGGGAGACCCTATATATTATTTTTTCATCTTATTCTTCGTGTCGAGAGCTTTTCAAAAACATACCATAAGTCATATTTATTTTCATAAATAACATGAAAAAATGCATTTTTCTTTAAACGGATTTATGGCATAGCAGATCAATCGAAATAAGAGAAGGTGGCTGTGGTAGCCATGGCAACGCCAACAAAAATATGATCAGGCAGCCATTACTGCTGTCATTTTTGGCATTATTGCGTTTAAATTTTTCTTGACGTCTATTATAATTATTGTTTTTAATATGGCTCAGAATCAAAAATTTGAATATTTTGAGAAATATGATATGTGCGTGTTTTATATTGTCTAATGAAGATGCAGATCAGGCGGCAGAGCTTTATCTGAACAGGTTAGTTCTTTTTTATCTTCCTGCGTTTTGACTTTATTGGTTCGCTTTATTTTATTTTAGATATCCCGAGAGAAGACAACCAGAAAAAAGAATTTTTCAAAAAATTAAAAATAAACTTTGCCAATATGGATCTTTTAACAAGCCTCGATCGCGAACTTACAATAAAGACAACGAAGAATCTGAGGTCAACGTTTTAGCCCTCGTTCAGACAGCTCCTGAAACATCTTGCAGGAAAATAGACGAAGAGGCGGGTGTACCGAAAACCAAAGTGCAGAAAATTTTGAAAAAGCACAAATTCAAACCCTATAAATACAAACTTGTGCATCATCTGCATCCTGGTGATGCAGAGCGCAGATTGGAGTTCTGCAATTGGTTTATAAATATGAAGGCAGAAGATATCGATTTTGAAAAAAAGATTATTTGGTCAGACGAGGCACATTTTACTAGTTCAGGGATTTTAAATAGACACAACACGCGATTTTGGAGTCAAGAAAACAACCATGTTATTTTTCCTAGGGAGCGTCGGGGCAGATTTGGATTCAATGTCTCCTGTTTTATTTTCAACCGAAAAATAGTTTACCAAATATATGAAGAAAATCTGAATTCGATTGGTTACGTGCGAATCCTAGAAGACGCATTAGGAAT
Organism: Kuschelorhynchus macadamiae; assembly: GCA_030620095.1. NCBI lineage: Eukaryota > Metazoa > Arthropoda > Insecta > Coleoptera > Curculionidae > Kuschelorhynchus > Kuschelorhynchus macadamiae. Next base: position 77,797 of record JAUTXW010002349.1, on the reverse strand, counting down.
TTTGGATGATGTTCCCTTGGCTCAACTAAATAGGATTTATTTCCAGCAAGACGGAGCTCCAGCCCACAATGCCAGAATAAGTCAAAACTGGCTTAACGACCATTTTCCTGGAAGATGGATAGGAACACACGGACCTGTTCGATGGCCACCACGATCCCCTGACCTCTCAGTTTTAGATTTCTTTTTGTGGGGTTATTTAGAAAACAAGGTTTATGTAAGGCGATACGAAAACTTAGAACAACTAAGAATGGCCACCGAAAACGCTTTTGCAGAGTTACAAAGACAGTCATTTACAATAGAAAATGCATTAAAAAGAATTTTTAAAGTTTGTCACACTTGTAGGACACATAATGGTCTACAATTTGAACAATATTTGTAGTTTTAATGAAATTATAATTATTACCTTTTACCTACTTCCTAATTTTTTCTGATGCTGTTACTTTGTTATTTCGTTAATAAATATTTGTTAACTTTTTCCATGGCTCCACAGCCACCTTCTCTTATTTCGATTGATCTGCTATGCCATAAATCCGTTTAAAGAAAAATGCATTTTTTCATGTTATTTATGAAAATAAATATGACTTATGGTATGTTTTTGAAAAGCTCTCGACACGAAGAATAAGATAAAAAAATAATATATAGGGTGTCCCATTTAAAAAATAGTAGGTTATGCCAATATGTCAAAAACTATGACTCTCAGCAAAAATCTGCCACTGAATTCTACGTGAAAAAATCTATAAATACCAGTTACATTTTAAATATATTTTACGATAGCTGAGTTACAGGGGGTGTCCGAAAATGACAAATTTTCAAAATCACCCTGTAGCACGGAAACTAAAATGGTTAGGGCAAATCTGTTTGCGGCCTCTTTAGTTTCATCGAAAAGTAGCACGGTGTCGCGAAAACCGCATCTCTCTATCTCTACTCATAAGCTGGAAACCCCGTAAAACCTACGAAAATGGGACACCCTGTACAATTTGTTTCTTTCTGATACATCGTTCGTGTTCCTTAAGCCTAGCCGATATGGATCGTCCAGTTTCTCCAATATAAACATCACCACAGGAAAAAGGATTTGCATATACTCCTTCCTTTTGAAAAGGAATAATGTCCTTTGGCGATCTCAAACATTGTCCAATTTTCTTGTGTGTATTGAAGATTGTACGTATATTGGACCGGCGAAGTAACCTTGCAATCTTGTCTGTGGTCCCGTGTTTAAATGGAAGAAGTACATTTCCTATCGGTAATTCGTTATTAGTATTATTTCGTGGAGTAGGATTATTATATTTTCTAATTGATCGTTTAATATCATCAGTGCAATATCCATTCCCTCTTAAAGCTTAAGTCAGTTTCTCTGTTTCCTATTGTAAAGAATTTTGGTCACAAATCGCAAGACTCTGTAAACAATGAATTAATGACTAATTGCTTTTGTACTGGATGATGATGGGAATTTGCATTTAAGTACCTGTTCGTATGTGTGGGTTTTCTATATAACAGAGTGTCCTAAGGAACCATCCCCTTTCCTTTGTTCAAGAACATCTAGAAAGGGAATCGTGCCTTCTGATTCAATTTCCAGGGAGGTTTTCTGGACCATGTGGCCATCGTGTCGTCTACATATCTGAACCATGATTTTGGTTTTAGTGGAGACGACTCTAATGCTTCGTCCTCAAAAGCTTCTATGAAGATATTGGCTACCACCGGTGACAGTGGAGATCCCATGGCTGCTCCTGAGGTTTGCTCATAGAAAGTTCCTTGAAAGACAAAATACGTTGATGTAAGACATGCTTCAATTAGATCTAAAAGTGAGTTGTCAATACTATTATGGTGAAATAAGTCTGATATTATGGAAATCGAATCATTTATAGGCATATTCGTATACAGCGATTCTACATCGAAACTGACTAAGATATCTTTGGGATCTAATTGGATTGATTTAAATTTTGTCTTACAAAAATGCGTAGAGTTTCTTATATATGAATGTGTTTTTCCTGTAAAATTATTAAGAATATTTGAAAGATATTTACCAATTTTGTAAGTGACGATAGGTCGAAGTGGTACATTAACATTATGTATTTTATTTAGTCCGTAGAACCGCGGGATCATTGAGCTGCTTGGCGTTAACATCTTTTTCTCCTCTGTTGGTAGGTTGGATGCATTTATAAGGTTGGTTATCCGTCTTTCAATTTTGTTGGTCGGGTCTGCTTGGATCACTCTGTAGATGTTGTCGTCCAAAAGTAGTTGTATTTTCTTCACGTAATCTGTTTTGTCCATGAGACAGTGGCATTTCCCTTGTCCGCTGGAAGGACCAAAATGTCTGTATCGTTGTTTAATGTTTTTATTGCCGTTCCCGGCTGATAGATTCGACTTAGGCGGGTTAGAATTTTTGATGATCTTCGCTGTTTCATACCTTATTGCGTCAGCTTCTTCTGCGGGAAGTCTTCTAATTGTCGCTTCAACGGATGACACTATGTCTTCTATGGGTATGTCCTTTGGTGTAATGGCGAAGTTTTGACCTTTAGAGAGGACGGATTGTTCTGCTTCAGTAAGGATTTTGGAAGATAAATTTATAACGGTGTCCTGTGGCGGTTTTAGTGGTCTTTGGCAGTCTACCAGTCCTTCGAACTTTTTTGACACGGTCTAATCCCAAGAACCATGATTTCTTAATTGACCACAGCTGTGAAAGCTTTCGTTCAATACATCTAATGTTACAATAAATACGTAACAATTTTCTAAATTCTTACCTAATTTTTACACAAATACTTCACTTGAACATTAAGACATCTAGTTTTCCAGGATATGTTGTTTTATACACTAAAACGCTCAATGAAACACTTTAAACCTAAAAATAATTATGCACTGTCAAACGCTTAATAAATCTTTGTAATGTGGTGGCTATATTTTCAATTTTCACTGTTGTTTGTTTTCTTTGGTACCATCTTTCAATATCTTTTTAATGGACCTTGGCTTCCACTAGATGCCCCTTGAGAATACTATTGGTCTCACGAGATGACCTTTTCTTTCAAGCTATCCCCTTACCCCTCCCACTCCAGCCACATAACGGCCATTACGTTAATATTCTATGTAGAACTGAGGCAGACGACGGGATAGAATGCAGGAACAACTAAGCCTCACAGGTTCACAGTGTTTGCTCCCTTTCTAGCGGGGTCGTTAGTTTCCACTCTGAGCGGTTGAGTCTCCTGCTTCCCTCCAAAATAAAGCAGCAAAACCGAACACGTGAAACCAGTTATGTCGATGACACAGAGGTCTGCCTTCGACAGGACGAACCGGAAGACTCGATTAATGAATAATGATAATAAAAATTTGAGGTTGGATGTTAAAATTTCTTCTTCTTTTATTTTTCTCTTGCTTTTGACCAGCGTTACACGCCACCTCGGTTAAAATTACGACAACTCATGAAACATACACCAACCTTATAGTAAAATTTGGATGCATAATGCATTTTCATTAATGTTTGGTAAATTCGCGATGTACTTATACGCTTACATTATTAAAATATTTTTTTACATGTAATAGTGTAAAAACACATTTTAATAGTAAACCATTGATAACAATTAAATAAAATTTTAACTAAGGCAGAATAACAGAACACATTTATCATTTTTACAGTTAAAATTATGTAATTTAACCTAATTTTTAACAGTGCATGTGGAATTTGGAAAATCTACACTTAACCCAAGAACAGCATTTTCAGCAGGAATTTTCTATCAATATTTAGTGTGGCATAATTGCCGATTTTATTAATGGACCTTTTGAGTTGTCCGCAAGGCTAAATGGTAACCAGTACTTGCAGTTTCTACAAAATGATTTGCCGAATCTACTCGATGATGTTCCTTTAAATTTATAACAAAACATATGGTGTATGTACGTTGGTGTTCCACCGCATTATTTAGTTGAGGTTCAAAATTTTTTTAGATCAATGCCTCACAGATGGTTTGATCGTGGCACTGAACTTCCATAGCTGCCGACTAGCCCGGATTTTAACCTTTGGATCTATTCTTTTGGGGTTATATTAACCCTTTAGTGTATACAGAAGAAATCCGACCACGGGAGCAACTATTGCAAAAAATTCAAAATTCCACCAATGTCATCAGGAATAAACAGACAACAAATACAACGCTATTTGGTAAAGGAATTAAGAAAATTCATAGAAGTAAATGATGGACATTTTGACAGTTGTTGAAGTGACGTTTTTCATTATGTATTCATGATAAATTCATTATTCGTTATTAAAGTATATTATTTCGGTTTTGGTGTTTAACTATATTTTTAAAATATTAATTTGTTTAAACGAATTAAATGTAGTATTTTTTTTCTTCGAAATCTTCGCTCTATCACAATTTTCAATAAAAAACAATGAAACGGTACTAACAAGAAAGTTATGGCATACAATAGCGAGTGTATAGGGTATAACAAGCGCCCTCTGCATATTACAAGAAAAAATAGAATTTAGACGTATTCCCCATCACCGAAAACTCCAAATTATCAGTTTTTATCTCGATATCTCAAAATCAAATCCTATTTTGATGTACAGGGTGTCCCGTTTTTGTTGTTTTTATAGCGTATCTCTCTTATTAGTGAATATAGAGGGTTGCGGCTTTCGCGGCATGGTGCTACTTTTTTGTGAAATGAAAGATGACCCAAACAAAATTTTCATAGCCCACTTCGTTTTCAAGATACAGTGTGAAATTGAAAATATTGCATATTTGGGCCTCCCTCGTATTTCGGTTGTTGTTTAACTTATCGAAAAGGTAGAAACTGGCTCTAACACAGTTTTCAGGTAGAATCCAGTGGCGTAGTCAGATTTTTTTATGTAAGCTGTCGTTTTTGAGATACAATACAAACTTATAATTTTTTAAATGGGACACCCCGTATATTTTTATTTTATATTATTCAGTTGACAATAAGCTTCTTGAAAATATATAATAGTATATACTTTTCTATTCGAACCGCTCAGTAATTTGCATTTTTTTAAAGATAGATTCAGTTTTTGGTAGTAGGCTGGGAATGCTTACAAAATAAGTAAATTTTTCAGGTATATTTTATTTACAATAACAAGAATTTGTTTAAAAATTCTACAATAAATTATTACTTTGTATATCCTTGTTTTAGATTATTTTACAAAAAATGTTCATATTTTAGCAATTTAATAATTCAATAATTCTAGTGTAAAATATAATTAGATTTGTAAAAACTATCATAGCATTATTTATCTTACATTGTTATAATTTTAGCCTGTTGCCTTGAAGAATAAAAAATTTTTTATTATAAAAAAATAAAATCTGGCGATCTCGCCGGCCATGTTACAGGACCATTGGTCCCTATCCATTTTCCAAGAGAAGATCATCGAGTAATTCCGGTAGAATAAGTTCCAGTATTTGGAAATACCGATCTGTATCTAAGTTTCCCTGGTATATACGATACTTTATTTTTGAACCCAATATGAAACAAAAAATATTAAACCCAAAATAACCCTGTCGTTCGCGAGGAAATATTCGATGCTGGTTTTCTTGCAACCAGTATCTAGAATTATGCCTATTTAATACTTCGGCGCTATTTTTATATGCCTCATCGGACCATATTACTTTTCTATAATAAAAGTCAGTGTCATCGCATTTTTCTAAATATCAGTTAGAGAAAATCATACGACGCTGCGCGTCGCCCTGATATAAGTATTGCACCAATCTGAATTTAAATGGTTGATATATAATCTTGTTTCCTAAAAATGGTACCCGGCTTTTTGGAATCTCAACATTATGATGGATTTTTCTGCAAGAACTTGAAAGATCTACATCAATAGACGCCAGAATATTAAGTACATCTTCTTCATTTTTATTGTTATAAGTTTTGCTTCGTGGCTTATTTAAAGATCCGAAATCAACTAGATTTCTTTTCATTCTAAGAAATGTAATATCAATTGTCTTCGTTCTGGGTACCTATGTTTAAAACTCGAACAGCTTCATAAAAATGTATTTATTATAAAATACGACGAATACTAAGCATACCTTAATAATTATAGTTCCGAAGCCTCGTTAACATCTTAATAAGATTGTGCAAAGCAGAGCAACATGTCGTATTTTTCTTCATTGGAAAACGTTTGGTTTCTAGCCATTTTTTATTATAAAATTTAAAATAATTGTTGCGGTTATCTAATCTAGCTTCAAAACGAACCAGAGGTTTTTGACAAGTAGTTTATTTAACATGACAACAATTTTCTTTTGTTTTGTTTAGGTAATACCAGCCTACTACCAAAAACTGAGTCTATCTCTAAAAAAATGTAAATTACTGGGCGATTCGAATAGAAAAGTATATACTATTACATATTTTCGAGAAACTTATTGTGAACTGAATAATATAAAATAAAAATATACCGGGTGTCTCATTTAAAAAATTATAAGATTGTGTTATATCTCAAAAACGTCAGCTCACATAAAAAATCTGACTACGCCACTGAATTCTACGTGAAAATTGTATCAGAGCCAATTTTTACCTTTTCGATAAGTTAAACAACAACCGAAATACGAGGAGAGCCCAGAAATGCAATATTTTCAATTTCACACTCTATCTTCACTAATAAAAGAGATACCTCATAGAAACATCGAAAACGGGACACCCTGTACACCATTTAAAAAATGTATTCCTTCTCGCTATACTAGTTATATACTTTTAAATATAAAAATAATTATTTTTTTAAGGTGTTATTTTTAGATAAAGTCTTATATATCAAAGATTTCAAAATATTTAATAGTTAAAACTGTGTTTTCGTTTAATTTCCCATTGACACATATTTCTTAACTAAATAATTAAATGTAAAATACCAAAATATCTATGAAATACCTGACTGATAAAGACTACGCAGCTATATTTTATTGAAGATGTTTTATTACACTGTCCGCCTTGAACTTTCCATGCAAGCCTACTCTTTACCAGATATGTATATAGAAAAATAACCAAAATATATATAATGTCTGATTTATATGTATAAATTGGCATATAACATTCGATGATGTGCTGACGTTATTCGCCTTGTTGGTCAAAAGACGACAATAAAAAAACTTATCTAATACTGTATTAAAAAAACGAATTTTAACAAGATACTTTATGAATAATTCAAAAACCTGTTCTTTTGTTTTACTAAATATGCTGCCGAAAATAAAAAATCGGTAAATTTCATTTACCCGAAACTTCCCTCAATATGCATTTATTACCTTTTATTGAAAATGATGAAATGTGACCCAATTTAGTTCAGCCCATAATCATTTAGTAACGTACATATACTGTATTTTCAAACATTTTTATTGAGCGTCAGTTTGGTCCACCATATTGAATTCGGACCAATACTTTATCAATGTCTACCTGTACTATATTTGATTTTTGGATATAATTTAAAATAAATTGAATAAGTAATTTTCACAATACATTTTTAAGACCGCCATTCATAGTTGTTCCTTCATACCAGTTTATCACTATATCACATTTAATTTTTTTGCAAAACTTGAAGTCAATTAAATAAGATGTTTTTTAAGTTAAAATTGAAAATTTTAAATTAATCGAATAAGTAGTTTTTCAGGCTTATTTTTTAAACACTTCTTTGGGACGCCAATTTGTTTTGCTGGGTTGGGTTCGTACCAAATTATTATCAGTTCATTCCTATGATTTTTGTGCAAAAGTTGAGGTTAAATTGGATAATTAGTTTTTTAGTAATATGTTTTTAACATGTCACTAAGCCGCCATCTTTTTTCGCCATATTGGATATTCACCTACGCCGCGAACTGGCAAACACACAGACCGACGTAATTGAGAAAACATATTTTTGATGTCTACGGACGCTAAAACATGAATATATGTAAAATTTGGTAGGGTAATTTTTTTTCACGATTACAAAGATTTTATTTGGCCGCAATATTGTTCCGCCATTTCGAATGCGTACCAAAATTTTATCAGTTCATCTCTATACCACAATTAATTCTTGAACAAAATTTGAAATCAATCTATTAAGTAGTTTTTAAATGCTAGGTTTATCAGGTCATCCCTAATGCAAGATGGCGGAACAAAATGGCGACCAAATAAAATGTTTGTAAACGTGAAGAAATCACCCTAGATAGTTTAAAACTACTTTGACTTTAAATTTTAATCAGAAATTAAGGGTCATAACAAAATGGCAGCCTAGTGAAACGTTAAAAAATTGTTATAGTGTATCTGAAGTCAACTGAGACAGCGGAAAATTTGGGGTACGCTCAATTTACTACACCACTTATATCAAATAAATTTATTTTTATTCAATTGACAGGTCCCCATACAAACAGCGGACCTTCGGGACACAGTCTTTATAAAATTTGTGGGCGGAGTATTAGAGTTAAGCACTTTGATTGGTTATATCCGTAATTCAATTGGTTAGATTTTTGTAGACGTTGATTTAACGAAAAATGCACAAAAAAGATATATTTTAAAATATTTGGGTCGCCTGCACTTGTTCAGAAATCTCGGGTCAGTGTCAATGCCGTAGAATAATTTTTTTTTATTCCATTCAATGTTTTTACTTAACCTTGTTAAAGGAAAGTATTGTAATCGTGAAAAAATTACCCTTCGAAATTTTCTCTGATCTTTACGTTTCAGGGTCCCTACAAAAACATTTTTTCTCAATTGCGTCGGTCTGTCTGTCGAACTGTCTGTTCGCAGCATAGCTAAAAAACTACTTAACCGATTGACTGCAAATTTTAGTCAAAAATTAAGAATCGTAACGGGATGACTGGTAACATATTGGTAAAAAACGAATATGACAAAACAAAATGGCGGCGCGGCGTAGTGAAATGTTAAAAAAAAGTTTACTAAAAAACTACTTACCCAATTTGCCTAAAATTTTGCACAAAAACCTAGTATTATATAGAAAACAACTGATACAATTTTGATATGAATCCTAGATGGCGGAACAAAATGGCGGCTTATTAAAATATTTAAAAATTCAGCATGAATTTCATTTTCAAATTGTGTACTATAACTAATTGTGGTATAAAAAAGAACGACTAAAATTGTGGTACTAATTCAAAATGGTGGAACAAAATGGTAGTTAACTAAAATATTTGTAATTATGAAAAAAATCAGTTTCTTAGGTTTTAGATATTTTCAGGTTTTAGCGCCTCTAGATGCCCAAAAATATGTTTTATCAATTCCGTCAGTCCATCTGTCGGTTTGTCTGTCTGTCTGACGGTTCGCGACATTGCTTAGAAAGTACTCATCAATTGACTTGAGATTTTAGTCAGAAATTAAGGGTCCTATGGGGATGACCTGGTAATATTTTGATGAAAATCCAATATGTCAAAAATGGCGGCCTCGTAAATTATTACTAAAAAACCACTTATCCAGCTTATCTCAAATTTTGTACAAAAATCAAGTAGTGTTATGTCGAAATCAACTGGTAAAGTTTTGGTACGAATCCAAGATGGCGAAACGAATTGGCGGGTTAATAAAATATTTAAAAGTTCAGCCTGAAAAACAACTTAACGGGCTGATTTCAAATTGTGTGCCATAACTAATTGTGGTATAAAGATGAACTACAAAAACTATGGTTCGAATTCAAGATAGCGGAACAAAATGACACTGAAATAAAATATTTGTAATCCGGAAAAAAAAATCTCTAAAATTTTACATATTTGTAGGTTTTAGCGCTCCTAGATATAAAAAAAAACGTTTTATCAATTCCGTCAGTTTGTCTGTCTGTATATCAGTTCGCGGCATAGCATTAAAACTACTCATCAGATCAACCTCAAATTTTAATCAAAAATTAAGAGTCATATGGGAATGACCTGGTAATATTTCGGTAAAAATTTAATATGGCAAAACAAAATGGCGTCCTAGTAAAATATTAAAAAAATTATTAAAAAACCAGTGACCCAACTTATCTCAAATTTTGTACAAAAATTAAATATTATGTAGAAATCAACCGATAAATTTCTTTTACGAATACAAGATGGCGGCTTAATAAATTATTTAAAAATTCAGCAAAAAAAAAACTACTTAATGAACTGATTTCAAATTGTGTGTTATAACTAATTGTGGTATAGAGACAAGTTACTAAAACTGTGGTTCTAATTCAACAATCAGTCTCTCAGGTTTACATATTTTAAGGTTTTAGCTTCCCTAGATGCCAAAAAGTATGTTTTATCAACTCTGTCTGTCTGTCAGTTTGTCTGTCAGTTCGCGGCATAGCTTAAAAACTACTCATCAGACTGATTTGAAATTTGAAATATGCAAATTCAAAAACCTCTCTGAACGATTCAATTTTTTACAAAGTATTTGACTTTTAGCCAACATTTACCTCAACCCCTCAAAATCAAATAAGTTTTAAAATTGCAATATATATATATATATATATATATATATATATATATATATATATATATATATATATACATATTTCCAAAATGACATATTACCTCTCTTTAACGAAACTTTCAATTTTTGTCCCCTTTATTTTCCCTCTATATTGCAAGCGGATATATTATTGGAATAATCTCAATAATCTCTATATCCATAAAAATACGTTTTATGCGATTTATTTACGGAGAATACATTTTTTTCCATTTAGCTAGTTATTTCGCCTACATCCCCTGACCAGATCAAATAAAAAAACGAATGGAAAAAAATTGTTAAATGCGAATAAATAATAAAAAGAAAGTACTAATAATTAATCTATTTTACAAAAATAAGTTTAAATTTCTGTCACACCGCCCATGCTTCACAATGAAATCGCCGACTGTTGACGGATATTTAGTTTTTAGGTTGTCTCAATTGACTTTAGATACACTTTACTAAGAAAACTAGTCATCTAATTTACCTCAAATTTTGTACAAAAAATCTAGTGTTGCATAGGAATGAACAGGTAACATTTTGTCAGGAATCCAAGATAGGAAAACAAAATGGCGGCCTAATAAAATCCTTAAAATGCTAGATGCCAGAAAATATATGTTTTATCAACTCCGTCGTTCAGCCTGTCGGTTTGGCTGTCGATTTGTCAGTTTCCCATTTCGCGGAATGGCTTAAAAACTACTTACCCGATTGATTTCAAATTTTGGTAAAAAATTAAGGATTATATGTGGAGGATCCGGTAACATTCTAGTAAAAATCGAATATATCGAAACAAAATGACGGCTTAGTAAAATGTTAAAAAAATTATTACTAAAAACTACTTATCCAATGTATCTCAAATTTTGCAAATATCAAGTGTTATGTAGGAATTAAAGGCTAAAAATTCATTCTGGAAAAACTACTTAATGGGTTGCTTTCAAATTATGTGCTATAACTAATTGTGGTATAAAGAAGAACTAGTAAATTTGAGGTAGTAATTTTAAGATAACGGAACAAAATGGGGGCCAAATAAAATGTTCGTAATCGTGACAAAAATCCGAGGTTTTACATATCTTCATGTTTTAACGTCCTTAAATACGAAAAAATATGTTTTATCAATTCTGTCCGTCTGTCTGTCGGTCTGTCTGTTTAGCTTAAAAACTACTTACCAGATTCAAATTTTAGTCAAAATTTAAGGGTAATATGGGAATAACCTGGTAATATTAACAAGATGGCGGTCTAGTGAATGGTTAAGAAAAATATTACTAACAAAACTAGCTATGTAATGTACCTCAAATATTGTACAAAATTCAAGTGTTCCGTAGGTATGAAGCAAAGATATCAAAACAAAATGGCGGCCTAATAAAGTATTTAAAAAATCAGCCTGAGAAACGTACTTATTAGATTAATTTCAAATTTTGTGCAAGCATATGTAATGCAAGTGTAATGAGTGTATAGAGATAAACTGGTAAAGTTGTGGTGCGAATTCTAGACGGCGAAACAAAATGGCAGCCAAAAATTGTTCAGCTAATTTTAATTTTTCAGAAAAATTAAATTTATATATAATCCAATATGATAGCAAAATAGCGCTCAATAAAAATATTTGAAAAGACACTATATATGTTTTACTAAACGACTAGGTACTTAACTAGATTTGGTCACAGTTCACTATTCCTAATAAAAAGAAAAATTCATAACAAGGCAAGTTCTGGGTACCGTAGAATGAGGCTATTAGAGAATTTGTTCAAGGTTTTTTAGCCATATATTTAAAACTAAACTAAACCTGGTCCATTTTTTAGAGACATTGGAAAGACCTATGATAGGGCTATTTATTACCTAAATTGGACTAAGGGCTCCCTCATGTGGGAGCCCAAAAAAATTGTTTATGGTCTTCTCAAATTACCCCACGGGGTGGGGCTATTTGAAAACATGGCTTAAAATTGCATAAATCGCAATTTAAGGGTTATTTGGAAAACAAAAAACATTTTTAAAAAATTAAAAAACGAGTTTAAATATATATAAAAAAAAATTTCCCTGCAACATTGTACGTTACATTAGAAGTGTAACACAAAAAACATAAAATAACTTTAAAACATCATTAAATAATTCAAAAAACCTAAAAATAGCTTTTCCTTAAAGGTAACAAACAAAGGTAACTATACTAACTATTTACTTAATGTTTAATTTTGAAAGATTTTCCGTAAAGCTAAAAAACTGCCTGGTCCCCAAATCTTCAATTTTAGGGAGGAGGCTAAGTATCATGACAATTACCTCGTCCTCGTCTAACTTAGGACGAGATAAAAATATTTCCGTTTCTGCGGATTTTTTTAAAAATGATATTTTAAAAACCCGTTCTCCGTTTAGCATGTTAATAAATTTTATCTGTCCTACATAGCATTGGCTTACAATTGTGTCTGTATATCGAACAACTACCCGATCATTGACCTTAAGATTGCTATGGTGTTCTTTCAAGTGAAAAAGAGGAAGATCATCATCGTCGCTTTCTTCTGGCTGGACTTCTTCATTCTTATTATCTAATGGGGCAGTTTGGTGTTCTTTTAAGTGTATTAGAGGAAGATCATTATCGTCACTTTTTTCTGGCTGGTCTTCTTCATCATGTGATGATTCCCATGGACTAATCTCAGGATCACTAAAGTAATGGTAGACGGGTACAGATCAGATGTGGAAACACTTTTTCCGGCATCTACAGCAAGCTTCTTACGACGCGGAGCTTTACGCTGCTCAGCATTACCCATGCGCATTTCTTTTAGAACGTCCAAAACTGATTCTGAAACGCTCGAATCTAAATTATTAGTGTCTGTACCTGTGATGGAAGATGCAGGCAATCTTTCTTTTGGCTGTAAAGGATTTAAAGGGTGCAATCCAGTTTTGACAGAACCAGATGTTAAATTTTGTCTTCCTTTATCATTCTCTTCAATCTTGTCTTGAAGCTGTGTAAGCAATCTAGGGAATACATCTTTTAAGAGTGTACTCATTTTCCGCCCTTGACCTTTCTTCCAAGTCGTCAGAACCTCGCGCCAATATATCTTAAGTGGGGCATAAAATGAAACGTCAAGTGGCTGCATGCCGTGGGTCGCATTGCTTAGCAAGCAGATAAATGCAATACCCATTTCTTCGCATGTTCTAAGGACATCTTCGCAAAAGTGGGAAGACAAGTTGTCCCCGATGAGAGCCTAAAATAAAAATTAAATGTGAGTGAGTTACCTAATCTCTCATTTATACCAACTCACTTTTCTTCCAGGTTTGTTTTTAAAAAATGGAACTGCCACCGTGAAAAACCAATCTCGAAAACAAGTAGCATCGAACCACCCGCTTTTGGACCGATTATATCTGACGTCTTTAGGGTCTCCTTCAGTCCATGAGTTCCAAAGATGCTCACCTTTATACACTACGTAAACTGGTAATATCTGCCCATCAGCAGTACCCGCATACATTAAGCTTATGGCTGTTTTTGTGGAATTTATTACCCTCTCGGGGTACCTTGGTTGATTGGTTTCGTCAAAATTGATCATCAGACTAGGATCTATTGCTAATAACATATCTCGGGCATTATCAAAAAAACTATCAATAACTTCTGGCGAAAGTGGAGCTCTTTTTGTAGAAATATTGGATGATAGACGGTTCGAAATAAACCTTTGATGTTTAAGAAAAGCTAAAGCCCAATCTCTACCAGGTAAATTATCCGTTGAACGAGTCTCCTGTACACCTTTTTTATCCAAGTAATTCTTTGCAAAAAGCCTTAGTTGCATGTCTACTCGCGGATCTGCGGAGCGTTTGCGAATTTTAAATAACCGCGTTTTCCGTGTTGCCGCTTTTAACCTTTTTCAGACAAATTCTCAAATAACCGGATTTTCAAGTTTACTTCCGAAGTTCATTTATATTGATAAAGGCTTTTTTAAAGAGCTGATAGAAAAAGGGCCTACGGTACTACAATTTTTTCTCAAAGAGCGATTACTGGATTGCCAATGCTGAATCTGGACTGCTACTGGCAATTTCAAGATTTTTTTACTCCATGAAATCAGCACACTGAACTCATGCAACCGAATGAGAATCGTCAAAAAATAGTACAACTTCCACACGGTCTAACAGTACCATGCTTTCTTAACGGACCAAAGTTCTATGTTTATTCCTTATTAAGTATTTTATTTCAATAATTTAGGTAATTAACTTTCCATTTATCAGTTATACAGGTTGTTCGGGAACAACGTCAGGAAACTTAAGGCCGTGATTTTACATGAAAAAATAATGCTAAATGCAAAATCTCAATGGTTTCTTAATAACGCCTGATCAAGTTGCATTTTTAATTTTGAATTTTGGGAATATTTAATTTAACTCTATCAACTTGATATTTTACACATAAGTTTAAGGTAATGTACGCTCTTATCCAAAGATAAAATGTTTAAGTTGCCACCAGAGGGCACTTTACATACCATTGAAAACTTATTTCCGTAAAAACTTTTTTATTTTGGATGAAATTATCAAAATTGAGTTGCCATCTTTAAGCCGTGGTTGTCAAGGTACTTTTATTAACACCAGTAGAAATGAAATTTGACCTTTAGTATACCTTGCTGTTTGAAAAACTTGTCTAAATGTTTAACATAAGTAATGGCTTATCAATATTCGAATGTAGAATATCGGGACGCATATTCAGTAACAGCAGACCCGCTAGACGATCGGCTCGCGTTCGGCTCGGATTGGCTACACTTCCTAGACGTCCATTAACGGCAGGCGCTCTAGAGCTAGCACGTCTGCTATTACTAAACTCTTACCGTGCACGCGAGAGGTGAGCATTTTTTTTATTTTGGTGTACACTCTTAAATACTAGTAAAACCTAATATTTAGTCTTTTTAATATGCTTTTTTTTAATTGCTACAATTTTGGAATACCTGTTCTGATTTATTTAAAATTTAAACAGGCTGGATCGACGACTCTGGGTGTTGGGTTTAGTTTTAGGTGTAATAATTTTTAGGGGTGTTTTAGTTCATTTTTATGCGAGTTTAGGAACGTTATTATTACACAAGGTCAGTCAGGAAGAAATGGATCTGCAGAGGTAGATTTATTACCTGGAATATATTTTTTATTACAGTGATATCTGATTCTGCTGAGTTATTTATATTTCGTGTTTTTTTCTTTGCTTTTGCAACATTAGTTCTTGTTTTCCTGTAGCATTTATAAATTACTTTACACGTTTCTTCCTTGTTTATTACCGGTCTTTAACCATGTTTTTACAACACTCCATGTCCCTTTCTTTAAGCTTTCTAGCTCGCTTATCCATTTCTGCTGAAACAAATAGGTATTCTACATAAACTGTACAGGTTTCTCCAAAATCCCAGGGATAACATTGACTTTCAAAAACCGTAAAAGATGCAAAGTTGTTTAAATTAGACCAAATCTGCGAAATTCAACGCTGAATTAATATATCGTTGATTCCCACAGGGACGTCGGAAGTGTTCTACATTTCGAAAAAGAAGAAATTAACAAACTAAAATAATTTGGTCGATATATTTTGTTATAAGAACTTATTTAAAACTTATTAAAGATAAGTACTATGAAATATTGGGGTATTTTATTATCAACAACAATACATACCTAACAAAAAAACAACAAAAACCTCGTGAAATTCCGAACTTTTTTAATAATTTTATTTGTGTTTAATAAATTTGTAAGAATAAATATATTTGTTGGTCAATAATAAACATATGTCTTTTAACCAAATAAAAGGTCTGAAAACTGCAAATTACAATCAAAAACTAAACTGCTGTGCTGGCTATAAATAGTGCATCAAGATTGTTTTTTATCAAAGTTTAAAGAATAATAATTTAGATATTTTAATTGCGAAACTCGATATCGATACGCGGATTTTGGTGTTCATTTGGTCGATCTGTTGAGAATATGATTTTACTTGCTGATGCATATGCGCATAAAAAATAGTTCATACACATGTCAAAGTAAAAATACAAAAACATGAATTTTAGTTGAATCTTTTGCCATGATTTTTTTGAAAAAATCAATTGAACACAAGTAGCATTTTTGCAACACCCTGTATACTATATAAGAACTCATTTAAACAGAAATTGTAATCTAATCTAAGAATAATGCGACCTAATAAATATAAAAGCCTAATGACTTATGTGTATGTACTATTTCAAGTGTCAATAATTAAGATAACAAACTAAAGAATTAATAAAATTATTAAGACAAGCCTGTTTATTTTTTGGTTCACTCTGTATGTGATCGACATAAATTTATTAATTTGCCATAAAAATGAATAGTTGAAAATCAATCAAAATTAAAATTTAAATGGAGCATATTGTTAATTTTATTTTTACCTGTATATTATCAACATGAAAATAGTCGATCATCTTCAAAATTAAGTACCTAGTTAGGTATAATCCCCAAAAATAAGTCAAGTTGTATTAAAAATTATTATATTTTATTCGGAGCAGCCTATATTTTTTGGGATACCCAGATAAATTTTAAAATACTATACTGAATATTAATTTAATATCAAAATTATGTAAATTGAAAGCAAATATCTGGAAGTAATTCAGAGTAATTGTAATTTTTAAATGGAGTAACCTATTATAGCTATATTTACGCCACCCTCTGCTCTATGTACAAACTACAAACATAAAACTATTATATTTTCAAAATAGGCCAGTAACCTCGTACGTGATCAACTATCAAGCTATATAACATAAAACATAAAACTATTATATTTTCGAACAGACCAGTAACCTCGTACTAACTATCAAGGTATAGCAATTACAGCATGCTAATGGGTAAAAGGTACTACTCTACTAAGCTGAAGCTTGATAAATTAGAACGCTTCAATCGACTAGCAGGGTAAACTAAAAATAGGCAGTACGAAAATGTAATATAATTTTGGTAGTATATGTACCATACATTTGCATTTGACTATTTAAGTATATTTTTTAATTTGGTCCTTTCCTTTTAATTCCGTATAAATAAGTGTAATTAAAAAAAGATCATTTCAGTTTAATCGTATCGAGCGTTTATATATTGGGTATGACAAGTCTAAGGTACAAATTAAGTAATTTTATTTAGATTAATCGATTATTATAATTTAAACACCTCCAGCTTTGCAAACTTGCCTGTGAAATTTGGATAGGCACTGAGTGCCACTGAGCACTGATTTTTATCCTTACTTTCCTTTGCTCCTAGTTTAGCAAAGCTATAAATTATCGTATTCTTATTTAAAACTAAAACGTACTTACCTCTACGTCAGTTTTTGAATATAAATTAGATCTTATAGTGTTTTTATTTATTTCTTTGTATCTATAATTCTTTGGTAATAGTTCCATTTTTTTTAAGTAATACTTATAAAATTATTGCATCCAATATACAATACACGGCTAACATAGTAACATAACAAAAAAGACATACATAACTAGCCTGCCTGCCATTCCAACTGTATCCTTGGTTGCTTGACTCTAGACGGTATGTACCTACCTACTGCCAAAGTTTACTGAATATAATATAAGTTCCCGCACTTCGACGAAAATTCCGATCTACCTATACCATTCCCCTCGCCGCAGCTGGTTCTCGGCAGTCCTCCGTTTTCAGTTGTGCGAGGCGCTGGTATGTACACAGTGGATTTTGTTTACGATTAACATATTGTCGGTTGTTTGTACGTGGTAGACCAATAAAATGCCCGTCGAATATTGTTCTGTGGATAGTTGTTTTTCAAAACGTGGAGGTGGATTATCGTTTTTTTGCTGTCCAAAGGATGAACCAAGGTAGGCACCTACCTATTTTGGAATATAAAATTATATTATATAATAATTATAACATTATCATTTTTGTGCAATTTTAAATATAAAAAAAAATATATGAATATCCTTTGTATAGTACCCATTTTTTTGGTATTTAAATTTAATTTAATTAAATATAATATCTCTGCAGATGTCCAGCTTGGAAGTCGCATTTAGGGTTTACTGGGGACCACAAATATGCAGACATTAATTCTGAGTTGTCCTATCAAAAAAAATTAGGATTTGCAGCCGTTATTTTACGGACGAAAGCTTTATGTCACCTTTAAAGCAACGCCTCCAGTACAATGCGATTCCCACATTATACCTATCCAAAAAGTAGCTAAAATTTGGGGGGTAATATCTCGAGTGTGTCTGATTTTTCCGGAAAAAATCCGAAAAATTAGTTTCTAAGGAATTTGTTTCATAAGTAGTGTATGAGCGCTACTGATTTTAAAAATCCGAGCCGAAGACGAGGATTTTTACTTCCCTCGTAAAAGGGAAGTATTTTAATGGTGAAAAATCACCCTCCGAGATTTTTTTAGATATTTACGTTTCAGGGGGTCTCTAGATACCGACAAACATGTTTTCTCCATTCCGTCGGTCTCTGTCCGTTCCCGGTATAACTAGAAAACTAGGTACTTATCCCATTGACTAATCTGGTAACATTTTGGTGAAAATCCAAAATGGCTGTAAAAATGGCGGCCTAGTAAATTGTTAAAAAAATATTAATAAAAAACTGCACCTCAAATTTTGCACAAAGTGTTACGTAGTAATCGACGGGTAGAATTTTGGTACGAATCCGAGATGGCGTAACAAAATGGCGACCTAATAAAATATTTAAGTAAGAATTGATTTTGGTTTAGAAGTTAACTATTAAAATTGTGAAACGAATATAAGATGGCGAAACAAAATGGCGGTTAAATTATTACTTCTATATCTTTAAGAGATGGAAAACTATAATATGGGCAAAAAGAAATTTTTTTTTCGTTAAATTTTAAAACGACCCAAAAAGTGTAAAAACATAATTTCGGCGAAATCTATTTTCTGTCTGTCTGTTAGTTTACTCGATAAATTTCAAAGGAATAATTGTGCTATCGAGTTTAAATTTGGTATATAGGTAGTAATCCATATGGTATTGAGAAGAAGGGGGTGAAGTGGGGGATTAATTGATAAAAAAACAACAATTTTTTGTTAATAATTCCGTAATATGCCTTTTTATGGGTTTTGGGGTACTCAGATTTGAATCATAAAACTTTGGTAAATAATAAGGGATAAGAAAAAAATGTCTATCAGCAAAATTCAAACCACATCAACTTAAAATGTTGAATATACAAATAATAAATATAAAAGAGTCAAACCACATCAACTTAAAATGTTGAATATCAGGGTGTCCCATGAAATAACTTCTTTTCTTTTCAGCTCACAATTCACAAAGCCATAGCAAACCAAACTTCTTTTCTTTTTTAATCAGACACCTAGTGCATTTGTTATATTTTGGAAAGTTTATTCGAAAAGCGGTTCATATTTTATCCTATATTTACTTATACATGGTTTCATTGCTTTCCAAGTTGTCCATGCATATTTCAGAATGTGTACTCTTTAGCACCCTGTATAAGCTAAACCAAAAAATATGGTGTTTTCGAATTGGCCTTTAAATAGGCTTAACAAAATAAAACGAATATACTCTGTGTCTTATTAAAAATAGAAAGATTGGTTTGCTACGGTTTTGTGAGCTACCCTGTATGATCAAAGTTATGTTTAAATTATGCACCCCATGGATCGCATAGAAAGTCCTTAAGAGACTATGTCCATTTTCGAACACCAACCGGAATGTACTCTGTTATAAACACTGTTACACTGTTATAACTTTTATAGTTTACCAATAAAAAAACTTTAAACAAAAAGGAACATGCTTTTGTATTACCGGCTTAATTTAGCTAAAACTTCTACTCTCCATTAAAAATCAATATTCCAGGAAGGGAAATATTTACGTATTCATACACCAGAAAGTACCTTTCGTAAACGTTAGAAAAATCCCTGCTAGTGCATTATGACATGGCAATGCTTGTTATAAACATATAATATTATTCCATTTATAAATAAAACAATGTAAAAAATGGTGATGCTTTTCGACTGTGATATTTTTCTTTTCTCCATCTCGTACGAATAGTCAAGTCCATAGAATGGATTTTTTAAACATCAAATTAATTTCCTTATATTTTTATTTAAATTAATGACTGTCGGATACTAGTAATAAATATTAAACTATTACTATTATTATTTTACAATCGAATACCGCCTGACATCGCCTTCCCCACAATATGCAACTGAGGAGAAAACGGTTACATTTTTTATTTTATTACTCTAATCTTTCCTGGAAGTTTTTTGTTCAAGGCGGCACGGGCTTTGTCCCAGTCGGCAGGTTTGTCTAGCCCGTTCGACAAAATTCCGATTCGGAGTGAAGGAACTTATATATTATATTCAGTAAACTTTGCTACTGTTTAAAATCCGAGCGTCGACGAAGCGACGTTGAGTTTTCTAGCACGTCTGCTGTTACTGAATATGCTATCGGGACATGCACTTTTGCTATGGGAGAACAAATGAAAATGCAGAAGATGCATGTCGGCTTCACATACAACACACCCTGACCGGAATGTTCTTCATGCTCAAACCTTTGTGAGTGTTCATAGAAGACTTGGTGAGCAAGGTTCATTTACCCATCGCAAATATGATATAGGAAGAACCAAGTCCGTTAGAATGGTTGAGGCAGAAGAAAGAATAATTCAAACGATAGAAGAAAACCCGGGTGTCAGTACTCAGCAAATTGCCGTTACAGAAGGAATCGCGAAATCTACAGCTTGCGAGGTATTCCATGTAGAACTTCTTTATCCTTTCCATTTGCAAAAGGTACAACCTCTTTATGGTGGTGATGAGATATTACTCCTAAACATGTGTTATGCTACTTTACATAAATATGAAAATGATATTACTTTCATTAATATCATATTATTTACTGATGAAGCTGATTTTACAAGCGATAGAATTGTGAATTTGCATAACACACATCAGTGGGCTATTAAAAAACCACATGCTTAGAAGAAAGGGGATATCAGCGAAGATTCATGTTAAATGTTTGGGCCGGCATTATAGGCGATGATCTCACGCGTAGGCGTAGGACTTCACTTTTTTGATAAGACGTTGAATGGAAATGGTTTTTTACAAAATGATCTTCCTGGCATAGTAGAAGATGTTCCCCTGCGATCACGAATAAGGATGTGGCTCTGGCAAGACGGCGCACCATCACATTACAGCCTTAACGTCCGTGAATATTTGAATCAGATATTTCCGGATCGTTGGATACGAAGAAGCGGAGCACTCCCTTGGGCACCCTGTTTCCCACATCTTAACCCAATGGATTTTTTTTCTCTGGGGGCATTTAAAGACGTTGGTGTATAAAACTGCAGTCAATAACCTTGACAATTTACGAGTTGGAATAATGAATGGCTGTGAATACACACACTCGGTGTTTTTCATCGTATTCGGAGACATTTTCTAAAAGCGGTTAGAAAATGTATCGAAGTTAATGGCGGACATATTCCGAATTTATTATAGAGTGTGTTAATTGTGTTACGCTGTTATTTCTTGTATTGTTATAATTTGATTGAATAAAACTTTAATATCGATTTGCGGCTAAACGGTATGATTTATCGATTTGAAGTAAGAGTACATTGTTTGAAGCACATTCCATCGGCTTAAAGATGGTAATTTTGACAATTTATTCCAAAATAAAAAAGTGTTTACGGAAATAAGTTTTCAGTTTTAGGTGAAGTGCCCTCTAGTGGCAACTTAAATAAACATTTTTACCTTTGAAAAAGAGCGTCCATTAGCTTAAACTTACGTGTCAAATTTCAAGTTGATCCCTAAAAAGATAAATTAAATATTCTCAAAATTTAAAAAACTGAACTTTGATCAGCCGTTACTGGGAAACCGTTGAGATTTTGTCATTTTCATAAATGACTTGCTACCATTATTTTTTCATGTAGAATCACGGCCTTAAATTTCCTGACGTTGTTTTCGAACACCCTGTATATTTCTAATTGAAATATTTAAAAAATTTAACATATCCAGCTTTAAATACTGATTTTATTTATAGGTGGATTTGGAGGAAATGGAGGATTTGGTGGAAATGGAGGATTTGGACCGGGTGGTCCAGGAGGACCAGGCGGACCGGGAGGACCGGGAGGACCTGGTGGACCAAAGGGACCAGGTGGCCCTAAAGGTCCTGGAGGGCCCAGTCCATTCGGACCTCAGCCAGGGAAACATCCTAACTCCCTGAACTTCGCTTACTTACCTGTATAGAAAAGAATATATTTTGTGTGTCTGCTAATTTATAAAGCAATAAAAGCTAAATATTTTTTTATTTATTTATCCGTATTTCTAACTGCAAATAATAAAGCATAGAACGACACAATGAACCAAGTTTTAGTGTCATTAATGACATTTTCTTAGGATTAGAACAAAAATGACAGAAACATGTTCACCCCAAGAAGCAATTGAGGCGTTCTTTACAAAAACGACCATAGTCCAATTTTTACTTTTCAGAGAAAGCTGAAAAAACTTTATATGGTCATATTTCGCTAAATTGATTTTTTTATCACCTATTTCAATAATTTGTTAAGAAAAAAAAGCAATATTTTGAATGGACAATGGTTGTTTTTACAGGGATTTTTGTGAAAAGAAATAGAGAGTGTAAAAAAGTTTGAATGAATGTTTATTTATATAAAGTAAAAATTCTAATAACTACAAATAACAATATGGTTGAATCTTCTGCGCCACTACTATTGTCTTCATTGTCAATTTCCACTTCAGGTCTAGAACTTGTACTGGTACTGGTGTGAGCAATATTAGATTGCAGGTTCAGATATTAGTGAACATTCTCGAGAATCCTCAGGCACTTAGCAAGACTTCTCAGGAAGGCCAGGTTTTGGGGTTTTATTTTAATCTCATATTGATATAGCGGCTGTAATGTTAGTTCGGTTGGAAGCATTTTCCTATTTCGCACGTGTCTTGTATCCCAAGCACCTGTGTAAGATTGCGTTGTTTGAATATAGTCTACTTCAGAAGAAATTTTAATCACTCTTACTGATTTAATTTTCATAAGTGGCTTTGTCATGAAATATGGCTTTAGAGCTTCAACCATATTAAAAACATTTTCGCGCTCTACATTAACTAACTCAAAAGGAGAGAGCTTCTCTCTTGCAGACAATATTATTCTGTCCCAATCCGATTGTATTTCTGCAGTATTTTTTCCATTTTTTCACCTCAATTAAACTGAAATCTTGATCATTTGGCAGCCGGGCATGTCATCGAATTGGAAAGTAATAGTGTTAAATATTTTAAAAATATGAACTAACGCGTAAAGGAATCTGACCATCAAATAATTTTTGTTTTGTCCGGGACATCCATCACTAAACAACTCAAATTCTACACTTTGATTGGCTGGTTATATATGTTCGGTTAAAATAATGCAGCAATAAAGAAGTAACATCATTTTGTCCTTTCTTGGCACGTGTTTCATCATACACGAACATAGTTGCATTATTGGTTACCAAATCATGCACTTCAAAAACATAGTACCAGAGTTGGCTTTGCAAAAAAAACATCACCAGTCTGGATATGGGGCAATGGCAAATTTTGCATGTAATCAAAAGATAAACACATTATCAGGCCTTGCTTTGCTTTAATTTTACATTGCCTCTTTATATCATAAAATTTGTCAACCTTACTCAGATGAATTTTTCTCTCTGTCTCGATACTAACACGTTCTTGTAAGTCAGTACATAAATTAAGTTTCGATATGAGTCTGTCACAAATAGTGCACGTGTCAGATCTATGCAGTCCGAACTTAATATTAAACGATGTTATGAAAACTGACCAATATATTTTGTACATTACATTAATATAATTTTTTTTCAAAAACGTCTTGTACATTGCTTTGACAGAAAGGGTTTCTTTTTCTTTTTTGGATTTTTTCGTCTTAAATAATGTGATTGCCTAGCTTTAAATGACTGAATATGTGTTTTTATTAAATGCACTACAGGTTCGGGTGTTTTCTTATGCATATTATCATGTTTTCCCCTTTTGTCGTGTGGAGACTTACCTTGACTCAATAGGTTATTTTGTAGTCTTTGTACTCTCGCCCTAGTAACACCAAAAATGCTTAAAAACGCCTTGAAACATACTGGATCTTCTTTGCATTCCGATCGGATCTTATATGAATATACTGCACTGTTACTGAATTTCTTTATTCTATTGTCAATCCTCTCATCCACATTTGCTCCATTATCATCATCATTCTCATTAATTTTCCTATATCTACGACGTAGCGGAGCACTGATGCAGATTAAGCCAGCTAAATAAGCATCCTGTTCATCTTTTGATGACATGTTATTAGAAAGAGTTATCAAAGTCTGTTGAGTATTTTCGTCAATATTTTGAAAACACTTAAAACAGGAATAACTAAAACAAAAGATATACTCAATAACAACATTAACATCTAAAAATATGTTTAGTTTATTACATACCCACAGCCGCCATGTTTACTTTATAACAAACAAGTGACGACGAACGATAGTTCAACCGCAGCGTGGCGTGTATATTAAACCCCCACCTAGAATTCCGACAAAAAACGCCATTGTCCGCGACAATTGTTATTTTTGCAGGAATCCAAACGGACTATGGCTGTTTTTATAAAACTAGTTAAACTTTGGAGCGCTGTAAATCCGGACTACGTTGCCTTTTGTAGAAATAAATATCTCGATTTGATTTGGATTGAATGTATAATGTCAATTGAAACCGCGAAATTCAAAATTAAGGACTATGTTTGTTTTTGCAAGAAATGCCTCAATTATAGACAGCTTTTAGGCAAGTGTTGCTACTGTGTCAACACCGCTCCCATTTTAAGTGTAAAATGAGGCCGAAATAGTGATCAAAACGTATACCAGACAGTGCCCAAAATATACTCAAAAGTTAGTCCAAAATGTGCCTTTACTTTCACTAAAATGTGTCCATACTGTGACTTTGGTTTCCGATATGTTTCGAAAGTCAGGCTTTAATATGACCAAATTAGTATTGATTTGTGTTCAAAATAATTTTCCTGTTTCCGTTTTTAATATTGAACTTAAATACTCAATGTTAGCCCACCTTTTCCCAAAATGTTACCGAAATGCGTCTTTATGGTTGCAAAATTGACACACTTTTATCCAGTTTGTGGACAAAATTATATTTGTGTGTCCATTTTATATAAAATTAAACTCATTACAGATACAAAATATATTTATACTTAACAATTTATTGCACAATTATTACTTTTGTTTTCAATACGCCTCTAAATGAGAAATATGCATATTTAATAGGTAGGTTAGTGGCGGCTCGCGGGTGAAAAAGTAAGTGAAGTGCAAATGAAGCAAGAAAATATCACAATCATTTTTTTCCAGAATTTTTTTTATATGTGGAAAGGGTAGAATATTTTTTACGACTTACTTAAATTTTGTATACTAAATCAATTCTCCTATCCTTCATGGGAGCAAATTTATTTATAACATCCTAATAAAATGGATGAGTTGCCCTAATCTCCTCCAGAAATTTCTTTTGAATTGAAATATTGCCTAGAGAAGTAAGTCTTTCTTGAGATATTGTATTTCTTAAATACGTTTTTACACGTTTGAGGCAAGAAAAACTTCTTTCCACTGAAGCACTTGTCGACGGTATTGTCAAAATAAGGGAAAACACTTTATATGCTTTGGTTAAAAATATCTTTATTTTCATTAATTTTTTTCACTTGCTCTTGCAGCGATATATTCCAATTATTGTCATTGGCAAAAATAAGACCAACTCATTTTTAAGTCGTTTACTCTTTGAAAATATTTACCCATATAACTGTAACAAATTTTCAAACGGGCCAGTCGGAAAATTTAAACTATATTCGGAAAATTTAGCAAAATCTGCCAAATATAAAAATGTAAGTTTTTTACAGTCTTGGAAGCGTAGTGTCATTTCCATTAAAATATGGTCCAATATTTCATAAAAAAGGGTTCTATACTTAGCCCTAATTTCTTCAGGTGAAAGCTTAGCAAGCTCACGTTTGTAATGATTTATTTCTGTAATAGAATTTGCTTTATCAAACATGGTATTAAAAAAATGTTCATTTCTTTTTTTACAGAGTGCCTCACGACAGCGTTTTATATTGGATATGCAAAAATGAATGTCAAACGATTTTTTTTTGAAGACCGCAAATAGTATGTCCGTGACTGAAAAAATGTCATTAAACACTAATAGCAGAAACGTGAATTCAAAATCGTTCATCTGACCTAAAAATCCTTTCGCAAGCCCGAATTGATTACTTCATTTTTTACATGATCATTTAAATAATCAGAAATGCATTCAATTATTTCGTTTTGAATACTTTTCGAGTCAGCAGTAAAAACATTTTTAATTTTTTCGTGATGATCTTTTAGTTCTTGGGAACTTCCCGATATTAATAAACCTAAAAGTTTTTTGAAAATTCCCCTTATTTATTGACTCGCTGCTCTCATCATGGCCGCGAAAGACTAGCTCTTGTTTTGCAAGGTACAAAACTACGTCAATTACCAAGCACATAAATAGTCTATTTAATCGGAATTTGTTTCGTTAAAATGTATTTTATATAGTTTAGCATTTTCTTTTAAAGTGTCAGCTATAGTGCTCTGATTTTTTACAAATGTTTTTAGCATTAATTCGCATTTTAAATGCTCCGCCAAGTCTTCATGTTTATGTAAAGACTCATATATTTAACATACCTGCAAATCCTTTCTTATTCCACACTGAATATTTATTGGAAACACAGTAAACAAGGCCAGCAAAACATTTTTTGTAATATTTGACTACTACGTAACCATTTGTACGCCGAAAACCAGGATGACTATTAAAACTCTGATCTTGTTCCTTCCATCGATTAAATGGAGTCTCCAACAAAATACAAAGCACATCCGTGATCGGATTCATCAATAGTGTAAATTAATAAACCCGACACCAAATAAAGTTGTAACAACACCATAAATAAATACAATACAAAACAGTCAAGCAAACTACAAAGGAACTAACCAGTTGCACCGAAATCCGCGAAAATAAAAGTAAACAACCACCCCCAACTGAACGACACGTGAGTGTAGTGTACTGCGTTAGCAATTCGCCGAGAGCGTTGTACGGCGCTGGTTAACATTATTCTTTTCGTTCGCTCGATGTCATCGAGTACGCGTTGTCATGGCAACGTAGTAGGAAAATCGTAAACTAAACATAGCACCAGCAAAGTCGAAGCGGTTTGCGCCACTCTTATAGTTGTTATAATAAAGTTCGAATTAAAGTTTTAAAAAGACATGCCGCCAACGGTCAAGTAAAATATTTATTCGAGATGTACAGTTTATTTTTTGCTAATTAGGTGAATAAATGAATGTAAAAAATTAAATTTTAAGAGATATATAGTAAATATAGTTAGATGTTTGCTTGTTTATTTTTCCTGGTGAAGTTGCACTTCACCTGAATAGCCGCCACTGAGGTAGGTAGGTATATGCGTGATACGCTAGCCTAACTTACGACGCACTCAAAATTTCTGAAAATACTTCTAAAAACCACACTCGACTTAAAAACAATGAATTTTTTAAATATTGAATTTTTAAAACAATTGCTAATATATTTATTATAATTTCCGACAGCACATTGCACATATGTTTTTGCTCAAAATGAGCCAGAAATTTGAATTAAAGATAATTTTTTCCGTCATTTTTATCAAATTAAACATTGTGGAATTTTCTTAACAAAACATGGCGTCTTAATGATTGTGTCGAACTGAACACTTGTTTCCTATAATAGCCCCTTTAGTTTTCAAAAATCGCCTAACTTGACACTTAAGAACCGGGAAAACATTTTAGACCCGTGTTTCCGATATTTAACGAAAATTCTAATTAAATGTGTCTGTTTAGACATACATAATGTACCTATAATGGATCTGTCTTTTCAGACACAATCTAAATTCTCAATTTTCAGTTTTGTATTTGCAGCCTGTTACCATTAATAAGCATAAATAATAAACCATCGATGTTGAAACTTAATGCTAACTTTATCGGCTTATCCAAAGTATCAAAACGGTGGATTAAACATGTTTCTAGGCTATTGTACCAGTAATTACCTACGCCCATTGGTACAATATCTATTTTTTTAGGGCGTTTCAAGCAATGTTCTACTATCTCTAGTTGGATAACTATGGCTAGTTGAGTAGCTCATTTATTGCGCGATGCGTAATTTTATGTGTAAGTGCCCATATTCACAGATTCTCCATAAACAACACTTATGTTTTTGATTCATCTTCAAAATCACTGTTATTATCACTCAAACCATAATTGTACTCATCATCATTAAGAAATATATTTTCAGAATTGGAATCCAACGGTACATTCTTACTGATGTTTTGCTGACACGGATTGAATGCTGCAGCCTCGCTTTCATCCCTGAAAACACCTTCTTCTTTCCCTTCATTTATCAATACTTCTGACACAATATGATTAGACCCATTTATGTAAAAATTTAACATATTTTGGGTTTCCTCTATTCCCTTTTGTACACAACGATAGTAAGTTGTGTTGTACACTTTTCGCGTGGCTGTTCTACTATTTTTAGGCATTTATTTTACCATTATGGCTAAATTCGCAGAATCAACTTTATGTAATGTGCAATCTACTCACGTAAGGTAAAATACACAGACAGTGGCGGCTCGTGGATATAAGAACGGGTGAAGCGCAGGTAGCTAGGTGGACAGCCACGTCCAAAATGGTTCTTTTTTTAAACATTTTATGATGTTAATTATACTTAGCTTTGGAGCGTTTTTTAATACTTAGGGGAAATAATATGAATTTATAAGATTTTAAATATATTTTTTCTTAAAAAACAGTTATGTGCCTATGTCTTAAAGTTCGATGCAAAACTGCTTCCGCCTCCGATGATCCGAGCGCACTAATTTACATTAATTCTATAACAAGCGAACAAGCACCTGCAGCTTGCAGCAGCAGCAATTTATGCCGCTCCCATCTCTATTTGGATTACGGATATTTACCAATGCGTTGCCATAGTAACTGCCGTGAACCAATCTAAAGGCGCGTACTGACTTGAGCAAATTATCGCGCACGAACGCTGTGCGCGTAAAAACGCTCAGATGAGTACGGGTCAATTTGTGTTCGCGAAAAGTTTTAACACGCACGAATGCGATCCGTCGTCTGTCGGTTTTTGGTAAAGATCAAATAATATTGTCGCGCAAATTTGCTCAGTTTGGACGACGCCTTTACAGAAGCAGATTGTGTGTGCGAAAATACCTTGAAACGTATATAATTAAATTGCAAATATTTTTGAAAATGGAGTGGAGTAATGAAAAAAGTCTCTAACTTATCGACGAAAATGAAAAGTACCCTATATTGTGGGACGCCAAACATCCTCTTCGTTTTTCAAGGACGAAAAAAGCAGATGCATGGAAAAGTATTGCCCATAATTTAAAAATGCCAGAACTTGGTGTGAGACAAAAAATTAACAGTCTTTTGGGAAATCGAAATAGCTCTGAATATTAATGAGTTAATAATCTATATGTTTTGTGCTGGATGGTGATGGGAATTTGCATTTAAGTATCTATTTGTATGCGCCGGTTTTCTATACACAGAATGTCCTAATATCTAATTAATCAGCAACATCATAATATCAAGTTCACGATGGAAATTGAATCTAATGGAACGATTCCCTTTCTAGATGTATGTGTTCAAAGGAAGGAAAATGATACATTAGGACATTCTGTGTATAGAAAACCGACGGATACAAATAGATACTTAAATGCAAATTCTCATCACCATCCAGCACAAAAGAAATCGGTTATTAACTCACTAGTATTCAGAGCTATTTCGATTTCTGATCAAGATTCTTTAAGATCGGAAACATCAAAACTGACCGTAGCTCTCAGGGGGAATGGCTATTGCACTGAAGATATTACGCGTTTAATTAAAAGATATAGCAATCCAACTCCGCCAAAGGAGAAAGATAAAGAGCCACCATTAGGTAGTGTTGTTCTTCCCTACATACATGGTACTTCAGTCAAAATAGGACGATTACTTCGGCGGTCCAACATATGTACAATCTTTAATACACATAAGAAGATTGGACAATGCTTACGATCCCCGAAAGATATTGTACCTTTCCAAACAGAAGGAGTATATCAAAATTACTTGCTCCTGTGGAGAAGTGTATGTGGGAGAAACCAGACGCTCAATATCAACTAGACTTAAGGAACATGAACGATGTATTAAAAAGAAACAAATTGTTCAATCTGCTGTAGCTGAATACCAGCATAACACTGGCCATTTCATAAATGTAAAGGAAACCAAGGTTCTAACATCGGTTCCAGGTTTTTATAAACGAAAAATTAGAGAATCTATTGAAATATTTAAACATACAAAAATTTCAATAGAGGTACGGGTTACGGTCTACATCACCCGTGGAAACTGATTTTAACACAAAGTCACGGTTCAGCGAACACAAGTCGGGTATAAAAGCCCGCCTAAATCTCTTTGAGCTAATTCAGTGTTCAGATCTCGTGGATAAAGATCCCTGAAGATGCCTCATGCAATCGAAGGCCAAAACGTCGGATAGTAATTCCAATTTTACACGGTCTAATCCCAAGAACCGTGATTTCTTAAATAAATATATTTTATAATTATTTTAATATTTTATTTTACATGTATTTATCTATTAATATGTAATTATGCATGACGTTTTATGTTAATGTTTCAGTCATTAAAAAAAATTTAATGTACAGGGTCACTTTTTATATACTGACACCTCTCTACAGAGTTAATTTGAAGATGTATCAAAAAGTGGTTAATATCAAAGTTTAAACACTTTTTGTTACCCACCAGAATATCTTATTTGAAAAAAAAAATAGGTAAATAGGTCACCCTGTATATTATTTACTTTCCAAATACAATTTGTTTTTCTGGAGTTGTTAAAACAATCGGCTTTAAACATAGGTAAAAAGCTTAAGCAAAAATTTTAAGTTTCTTAATAATGCGGATCCGCCGTATTCTTGTCTGTTTCTAAATAATTGTGTAACCCACCATCGCTTATCAAGCTTTTTCTTTTGTTTTAGTATAAAATGCATTAAAATATATGCAGAACTTGCTATGATGATTTGTTCTCTTAACATCGTGAACTGAATTGAACGAACAACCGGAGCACAAATTTAAGTGAAAACAGTTGTTTTGAAAAACGACAATATCAATACTCCGCACGAATGTTTGTACGCGCATACCGTTCGTGCGCAAAAACTTGCTCAAGTCAGTACGCACCTTAAGCGCAAAAGCCGTCGTGCGGGGGGAGTCTGATGCGGAATTTGTTACTGCTACTCAACGGGTCGTTCTTATGAAAAGGTGTTCAGCGCGCTACGTTTTTAAGTCATTATTATTTCTAGAGTATATAACGCACTAATTTTGATAGAAAATAATGCTATAATTAAGTAAATAATGTGAATTTATATAAAACATACTGCATTTTTATAATAAACATATAGATTATAAAATGCTTAATATTTTAAAAATATTTTTATTTTTAAGTAAATTGATGTAGGTGAAGCGGCGCATCACCCGCGTCCCCTAGCAAGCCGCCACTGATCTTAGAAACAAAATTGAAACTAGGTGTATGGAATGAGTCCATATGAGACTTAAAATGTGCCCATCTAACACATTTCCGAAACAAAATGAAAATTATGGGTTTAAAATATGTCCATTCAACTCATTTTAGTTACAAAGCGGAAACAAAATTTTCGACAAAATACAAGCACAACGTGTTGGAAAAGTGTCGACACTATGCTGCCCGAATTTTGTTACTGTGTCCAAACTAGCACAATACGGGAACATTCTAAGCATATGGCGACTAAAACATTACCAGTTAGGCACAAACTCATCCTTAACACTATTGAGTTGATATTGTGTCGACACATTTTTTAAAATTAGACACGGTGTCAAATAGGGCACGATTTCAAGTACATCACTAGTATCAACACTATTTAGACACAAGAAAACTGTGCCCAACTTCAAACACATTTTGCTTCTTGTGTCATTAGCTGATTTAAAAAAATAAGATTAATAAAAAGTTTATTAATTTATTTAACTAGCTGAAAATTAATTATAAAGACGATAAAAAGAATCCTTAGCACAACAAAATGGTCATTTCAGTTTCTCTTCATGTCAGGGTTCTCTAAGGCTTTGCTACAGGATCACAATATTCACTTAAAATCTACTGCGGAACAACTCAACGTCCACAACTGGTGTATTTAATAAAAGTAGTTTGATGTTATATCAAATACAATAAAAAATGCAACGAATCACCTTTGCTTTCTTGGCTATGAACTTCTACAATCATCTCGCCTGAACGGTAATGTTTGCACCTACGTTCGTAGTAATCTATCCTTTACAAGACTTTTCAATCTTGAATCGAACAGATCCGATATTCTGCGGCTCAAACTAGCCTAGTTTCACTAAATTTTCCGCTATCGCTTTCCTTCAGACAATTCTTTCAACGAGCTCTCCGACTTTTTTTCTACTAAAGTGGATTTCCTAACATCTGAATTCCCTTCCTCTGAAATCATTATCATTGACGGCTTTACTGTTTACAATATAGAAATTAAAACTAATCCCCTGGGTAGACCAGCAGAGGCCTTTGCAACCAGCCAATCTCCTAACAAACTCATCAGAAAACGAACCTACTTCCCATTTATCGTCCCAGATCACCAAAACCCATTGGAACTCTTCCTCAGCATACATTCATACGGAACCTCATCAGTTTTCCATATCTGGTGCGCTGAGTTCTTCTGAACATGGTCTAATTACTGTTTCTTTGATTTCTGACCCTTACAACAGAAACTTGTAAAATCCTTGCCACCTCGTACTATTTAGCACTATAATTCCTTCCCTTGGAATGATGTTTGTTCCTTTTCCAGCGGTCTTTCTAAAATTTCTTCACAAATCTGGGATGTAATCCAATTAAGTATAATAATACCACATTCTATTAAAACTTGATAATCTACCAACAATAAACTTTGGTTTTTAAAATCCTGCGATGACTCTGCCAAACTAGAGACAATTCATACTAACAAAAATTTCCGTAAAAACGCTACTTCAAAAAACCTACAGGGTAAAAACAAGACATGAAATTACTACAATTGATTAATTTTCGGTACCAAAAATGCACACGAATAAAAGGCAAAGTTACTTTTGGCCTTTTGGTCGTTTAACTTATAGTGATGCAATCGTTTCCACGTTTAAAGCAAAAGCCGAGCTTTTTGCAAAACTTCACTTCCCCCTTCCTTCAGTACTAGCTTTAGTGTATTGGAACATCCATCAAAAAACCATTTTCATTTCGGAATCTGTCTTGAATGTAGATTAACACGCGGCTGCACTGTGCGTCGTGAGCGCCACTCCGCCTCATGAAAAGTAGTGAAAAATCCTTATGAGTATTGTGCCTACTAAAAGCACCCAAATAGAGACCTCTGTGAAGTGAGCTCCTTGTTGCTGGCTACAAAGGAGCTACAGTAGTCGACCAGATGACACTTTTACGAGCTAACATTAATAAATAATACACTGCAAAAAAAGCTTAAAAATAATCTAATTTTCTAAATTCTTAGAATAGAATTAATACTTAAATTATTTCGTAATTATTATTTTATTTCTTAGTTTTTTTGCGGCTTTATTTGTGATTCATAATTTGGTTGTGGTTTTTTATGGTTATTAAGATACAGAACCTATTGGAAAACTGTTTTGCAGGCGATTTTAGTTTGGATCTCTAAAATTAAATAGACAGATTCAGCACAGGACCAAATTTTATTTTTAAAAAAGTTATTTAAATAGAGTTATCTATTCTAAAGCTGATTAAGGCGAAATTCTATACCTACTCTCATTCCTGGAATCGCTATACTTGAATCTGAATCAGAGAGACTTGGCTGCTGCAATGTTTTGCGACTTGACTAAAACGTTCGACTGTGTAAATCATCAAATATTGTTCTCTCGGGAAGAGTTCAAAGAGGGTCTTTGGATGGCTGCCATTTACCAAATCAAGACATACTACGTGGGGTTCCTTAAGGTTCAGTCTTGGGGCCCATACTATTTTTACTATATATTAACGACCTGAGTTATCTAGATATCAAGGGCAAGTTCACTCTTTTTGCTGATGATGCAACAGTCTTATGGTATGACAAAAAACCCCTGACTCTAAATGAATCAGTTAATAGGGATCTCAACAAAATTAAGAAATGGTGTGTTGCAAATGAACTAACTTTAAATATGAACAAAATTGGTATTATGAATTTTAAATGTACACTTAATATAAGTTTAGATAACATAATTGTGAAATCTCTAAATGAAAATAAATTCTTGGGACTGTTCGTTGATGATAAGTAAAAGTTTGAGGGTCATATATTAAATTTAAGAAATAAACTTGCTTCTGGCTGCTATGCTCTTCGAGTTTTGAGCCTACAACTTGATAAGTCAATTGTTCGGAATTCCTATTTTGGACTAATAGAAGCGCATCTACGATATGGCATTTGCTTCTGGGGAAATTGTACAAGACAGCTTTTAATGCTATATTCACCCTTCAAAAACGTGCGGTCAAGTATATGTGCAAAGCCAGTGTTCGCGACTCTTGTAGGCCACTATTTATTGAGAATCAACTGCTAACATTGACCTGTATTTATATCTTGGAGTCCGCATGTCTAATTCACTGAAAATTTCAAAATGAAATCCACTCTGCATCTGCCAGGACTACCCGGTGTTCTAATACAATTGCTTTACCTATCCCATCCTCTACCCAAATAAAAAAGTCTTAATATATGCCAGTAAAAACATTTCTAATGCCATTAAGATTGAGAGGCATTCGACAAGAACGTCACTTTAGAACAAGCCTAAAATCACTTCTCTTAAACCATGCATTCTATACAGTGAAGGAGTTTTTTGAATCAAATGTTGTATAGTTAAAATTGACAAAAAAAAGAAGAGCTAATTTTGCCTTGTAATTGTTTGAATCCATGTGTGTTTATTTAATTTATTTTTGTATATATTGTTTTATAATTTTTGACATTAACATGAACTTTTAATTTAAGATTTACCTATTTATTGTAAATTGTATTGTAAGCATTCATTTTAGACTTATTACGATTTAATTTTCAGCTTTGTCAATAAGATAATTTCTTTTGACAATAAAGCACGATTTGAATTTGAATTTGAATATAAAACATAGGGTATTTTTACGAGAGTCAACAACTGAGGTCAGCTGTATTCTGTAGCAGAGAGACAACTCTTTCTTTCCTAAACTGGGCTAAAACCACTCAAATAGAGACCTCTGCGACGTGAGTTCCTACAGCTAGATTAGTCGACCAGATGAGTCGGGTCGGTGACACTTACGAGCTAACATTAATAATACATACACTGCAAAAAACTTGAAAATAATGTAATTTTCTAAATTCTTGATACATAATACAGAGGTGTAGTTAAATAATTTCCTATTTGTATATCTTACTTACTGTCTATATGCAAGATGGTAGCAAATTACAGCGGTGACCGGGACCGAATTTTGATAAAAATATCGCTAAAATTGAGCAGTTCCAAAGAAAATGACAATTGAGTTTTCTCTCTTCAAGTAGCTCTAAATTAGCTGAAATATTTGCCATTTAATGAATATACAAGACAAATATACTGTTTTTTATTTCTAGCAGGGTTGATAAACGACAGTGGCGGCACCAGACCCAATTTTTATCAAAAAAATCGGTAAATTTCAGTTAACTTTCTTATAGTTGTATCTAAATCACTGCAATTTTGATCAATCATCGCTTAAGATTAAATAAATCAATGATTTTTTGAAGCAGTGTGAACAAACGACAGCGGCGGCACGAAACCGAATTTTCTTAAAAAAAAAATGTTTAAATTGAAATAGCTTTCTTAAAGTTGCTTTTTTTTGTAGCAGGGGTGACAAACGACAGCGGCGTCACGAGACCAAATTTTCGTCAAAAAAAGTGCACAAATTGAGTTAACTTTCTTAGGGTAGTTTCAATGGAATTTTGACCAATTACGATGTCGTTTGTTACCGCTTCTAAAAAAAGACCATCTATTTGTCTAATTGTAAGGAATAGTTTGTTAAAATTGCAGTCATTTAGAAACTACTATAAAAAAGTAAACTCAACGTTACCAATTATGTTTGCCGTTGTGCCGCCGCTGTCGTTTGTCACTCCTACTGCAAAAAAAACACATAGTCTTATATTAAGTAATAATTGGCAAAATTGCACTCATTTAAAAGCTACTACTACAGTTGAAAATTCTGTCTGGTGCTGTCGCTGTCGTTTGTCACCACCCCTACAAAAAGACTGTATATTTGTGTTTATATCCATTAAGTTGTTAAAAATTCAGCTAATTTAAAGCTACTATGAGGAAAATAACTAAATTTTAGCATTTTTTAAAGGACATTTTACCGTTGCCCATATAGTTGTCTAATATTAAACAATAATTGGTCAAAATTGCACTCATTTAGGCGCTACTATAAGACAGTTAACTCACTTTAGCAACTTTTTTGACGAAAATTCAGTTTCATGCCGCCCTGTCACTTGTCACCCATGCTTCAAAAGGACCACCTATTCGTCTAATGATAAGCAATAATTGCTCAAAATTGTAATGATTAAGAAATTACTACGGGAAAGTTAACTCAAATTTGCTGATTTTTTGGTCGAAACTTCGGGCTCGTGCCGCCGCTGTCGTTCGTCACTCCCGCTACAAAAAGACTGTATATTTCTCTTTATGTATTCATTAAGCAGTTAAAGTTTCACCTAATTTTACTATGAGGAAGTTAACTCAATTTTAGCATTTTTGTTAAAGAAATTTGGCCGTTGTGGCACCGCTGTCATTTGTAACACCTGTTGCAAAAAGACCACATAGTTGTCTAATATTAAGCAATAATTTGTCAAAATTGCCCTAATCTAGAAGCTACCGTACAAAAGTTAACTCAGCTTTAGCAACATTTTTGACGAAAATTTAGTTTCGTGCAGCCGCTGTCGTTTGTCACCTCTGGTACAAACATACTGTATACATGCTTTTGTATATGTATTAACTGGTTAAAATTTCAGCTATTATAAAAAACTTAATTGACTTTTTTTTTTAAGAAATTTCGGTGTCGTGTCGCCGCTGTCTTTTGTTAACCCGGCGACAAAAAGAACAACTATTCGTCTAATAATAAGCAATAATTGGTTAAAATTGCAATTATTTAGAAATTACTATGAAAGCGTTAACTCAAATTTACCAATTTTTGTTTTGTCACCCCCATTACTAGAAGATTGTATGTTTGTGTATATTTGTCTTCACATGTTCATTAAGTAGCTAAAACTTCAGCTAATTTAAAGCTACTATAAGGAAGTTAACTCAATTTTTTAAAAGAAATTATGGCCTCGCGCCGCCGTTGTCATTTGTCACCCCTGCAGCAAAAAGACCATCTATTTGTCTTATATTTAGCAAATACGCTCTCGCATTTTTATCGATTTATCGAAATATATAATTTCTGCAAAACGGCCTACAAGAAGAATTGCTTTCGACTATGTCACAGGTTAACCCTCCTGCGATCATGATTTCTAGGCCTCTAACCTCATCAGGCAGGCTTGTACCCAGGGAGATCTGAAATAACAGATTGCTTGATATGACAAAATCAAAAACAAAACGTCTATCATACTGAAACAGTACTACAAGTTAAATGTAACATTTAGCACCACCTATTGGGGCTCCGGTGATTTCCGGCTGCAAACCCATAGGTAATTTAAAAAGTATGCACTAGCACCATCACGCTTTATCGATTTTTAGTGTCTACTCTCCGCATGATGGTGCATACTTTTTAAATTACCTATGGGTTTGCAGCCGGAAATCGCCGGAGCCCCAATAGGTGGTGCTAAATGTTACATTTAACTTGTAATACTGTTTCAGTATGATAGACGTTTCGTTTTCGATTTTGTCATACCGAGCAATGTGTTATTTCAGATCTCCTTGGGTACAAGCCTGCCTGATGAGGGTAGAGGCCCAGAAATGATCGCAGGAGCGTAACCTGTGATATAATCGAAAGCAATTCTTCTTGTAGGCCGTTTCGCACTTGCAGAAATTATATATTTCTGCTATTATATATAATATTTAGCAAGTTAATTCAAAGCTACTATAAGGAAGTTACCTCAATTTTAGCAATTCTCTTGACAAAAAAAAACAGTATATTTGTCTTTATATATTCATAAAATGTGTAAAACTTCAACCAATTTAAAGCTACTTTAAGAGAGTGAACTCAATTTTAATATTTTTCGACCTTGTCCCTCTCGCAGTGGTTGTCACCCCTGTTGTAAAAAGATCTATAATTATATTATATTTTATTCTATTTTAAAGACAATTTCACGTGTATAATTTATAAAGTATATCATCAACTTAATTTGACTGGTCCATTATAATTTTCTGTTGCCAGCTACTTGCTAGCAACAAGGCGCTCACTTCACGGATACCAAATAGAATTCAGATACCAAGTATAGGTAATTTCTAATGTCCGTACACCATAAGTGGCATAAATGTATTATGATTATGCTTTATGTATTTTTTATCTAGGTATCTATAAACACATTAAAATGTATAAAGTGAAATAATACCTATATATTTTTTGTTTCAAAACTGAGTAACTATTCTTATTCCCTCGTATAAACTCTACGACATATTCATTGTATACACATTCCATAAAGAACAGCCCTAATCAATTATTCGCAACAGAAACATAAAAACTGAGAAATTGGGCGCAAGTTTCCACAAAACGCGCTGAAACTGTCCGAACCACAGCAACATGTGACTTCAGTCTCTATTGAAGTCTGGCCTACTACGGTGTGTTCCCAGGGGGTTGTCTTTCTAATCAACTTGCCAGAAAGGAAATTGCTAACATAAATTTAGTTGTTTCTTCGAGTTTTCATGTGATACAATTCATGTTGAAAGCAGGAGATCTAGGTAAGTATGTCGCTTGCTTAATGTATTTTATGTGTTCGAAAAACGGCAAAATGATGCAAATTAGATTTTATGAAAAATTATTATATATTCGGATGTCATTGCGATTGAGTCTACCGAAAATGTAAAGGCAATAGACAATTTGTGAATTTTAAAGTACATTGCCAGGCGTGTTACCGTTAAGTGTTGACACTACCTGTACTGAACTGTATTTCCCAACACACACAAAAAACATTTATAACATGTTTTTCTTAAAATTTGCAGAAATGCAAATTACCTAACTTATGTATAATTAGTAAGACTGTTTCTATAGATTATAAAGTCGGATAATAACAAGAATAACTCATATGCTTAATACCTGAAACAACGAATTTTAAAACTCTATAATGAACATTATACTAAGTGTAAAGTATTATATTTATATTTCTCCATACATTGTCAGTTTACATTTTTCATTAATTTAAAAAAAAATCAATAAAGTAGTTCCAATAAATACCCTGTACCTATAGGGTGTCGGAAGTAGAACGCCGAGAACTATAACGAGGAAAGAAAAGTTTCAAAACAAATATTTATAGTTTTAATTTATATTGTTTTTATTTATACAAGATGTAGGATTTTTCCTGGGCTGATGCGAACTTTCTTATTTTAAAAAGGACACCCTATATATTATGACAGATTATGATTAATGTTTAATGGCGAGTTCAATGATATACCGGGCGACCACAGACTAGTGTACGCCCCCCTTTATTTATTTGTCTGTTATAATATCAGGTTGAAATTTTGTGGCCACGCATGAGGCACTATTTGTCTACTTATAACCCATATTTTAAAATTCTATTCACTTCCGGTCTAACCGGAAGTGGCTTCTAAGAATTTTTGAATGAGAATCCCTAAAATTTTATTTACGTTCCGATAAAACTTAATATTCTCTAAATGTCAGTATTTAGATTTTGAAAATCGGTTAAAAAATGACAGCGCTGTAGGTATTTGTTTTATTTTACTAAATGTCACAAATTTAAATGCAATGGTAGGCTTGTAATTCAGTATTGATTAGAAGAATAACGAAAGAAAATTGCATGTAAAAGAAAAACTACCTCAATTTGCATGTTAAAATAGTATATTGTACAACCAGCCCGGAATGACATGCATTTCCGTAGTATACTTGTAGTATCGTGTTTGCATACTAATCATACGAGTAGGAAATGGTAATTCCATGCAAGTTCTACACTATGCTTTTTCTACGACTGCTACTATTACATATACGACTGTCAATAAAAGCCTTTGTTGTATGTTCAATAGTGCATTGTTTTATACACATTTTCATTGTGTTTCAATCACCGTGGTGATTCAACTACAAAGTTCCCATTGTGCACGAGATGTTCTAACAAAGGTGGCTTTGACCGGCGCCGCAACAACACGCTATAGCAACCGCGTAGCAACGCAAGCGATACAAATACAAATAAAATAAATGACAATAATTATTATGTTCAAATAAGATTGAGTTTGGAGAGTTTTATACCTAGTTATTAAAATATTATTATGTAATAGTAGCAGTGGTAGAAAAAGTATAATGTGAAACACGCATGGAATGACCATTCCCTACTCGTTTCCATGCTCGTTGTACAATATACTATTTAATAACTATAAAACACTGCAAACTCAGTCTTATTTGAAAATAATAATTATTGTCATTTACTTTGTTTGTATTTGCGTTACTTGTGTTGCTAGGCGGTTGCCATGGAGTGTTGACGCGGCGCTGGTCAACGCCACCTTTGTTTGAACATACCCGTGCAGAATGAGAATTTTGTAATTGGATCACCATGGTGATTAAAGCACACTGAAAATGCGTATAAAACAATGCACGACGTTCCGAAATTACTATTAAATATACAATAAAGGCTTTTATTGACAGTCATAGAAAAAAAATTACTTTTTAGCATTATGTCGAAACGAAAAAAATATTTTTTTTGTATTTTATTTAAAAACTAAAATACGAAGAATATCTTTTTATTAAATTGTTTGGTAAATACTGAAATTTTTGGTAAAATAAACCATTAATAACGTTATTGTTTATATATTTTATTTGACACAGTACCTATACTCAGATCAGTAATAAAAATTAGAATTTTTAAAGATGGCTAAGAAACAAATGAATGTATAATTATAAACAAAGGATTTTTAAGTGTCGCCATCTGTCGTCATCTTGATTTCAAAATTTTCATTTTGATAAAGCTTAAAATATTCGCTTTTGTATCAAAAATGACAGAGTAATAGTCATCTGCTTACATTGCAATTAGTCATGACACAAATAACTTCTAATTTTGTTTTTTCTTATACAGGGTTTAGCATTTTACCTGGACTAATACTTAAGTACGTCCCTTTATTTCTCTGTTCTTCATAAATCAGTGTGAAATTTTGTGAGCATGCATGAGTCATAATTTGTCAACTTTCAACCCATATTTAACAATTTTATTAACTTTCTCTTTACCCGAAAGAGACGCCATCTATGAATTTTTAAATGAAAACCCCCAAAATTTTATTTACATTCCCATAAAACTTAAACATTTTCTAAACGTCACACACTGGTCGATTTTTACGGAAACGTGGCAAAAAATAGAAACATTAAAAATATTACTGAGAACAGTGAGAACTTATTTAATAATGATTATTACATTTGTTTTAAATATTTTTTTCGGTATATGATAATGTTTCGTGGAGTATCTTGGACCCTGGGACTACAAAGATCATTTAGAAAATGTAAAAAATAAAGAGTAAATTTTGAAATGTATTCCCATCCCATAGTTTTAAGTAGCTGTTCTAATAAATAATTACCTCTTTATTTATAGTGATTTATGCTTATGTATATTATTTGTGATTATAAAAAATTATTAAAATTCACATCTGTATATAGGGTGTAGTCACAAGATCATTATTAAAGACATAAATCAAATATACTTACTTATGTCTACTGTCTAGTTATGTCTATCCCTAAAGTAAAACTTTAATTTCTAAACATTTGAGTCTTCATAAAACTGTGTGTAAAATTGATCCAAGATCCAAATCTACAGGGTGTAGTTACAAAATAACAGTTAAAAGTATAAAACAAAAATACCTACTTACTTATGTCTAGTTATGCCTATACCCAAAATAAAACATTAATTCTTAAACGATGTATGTAACCATTATGCATGTGAAAATTATATAAAATTGTAAATATCCAATTCTACAGGGTATAGTCGCAGAATAAGTATTAAAAATATACAATAAAAATACCTACTTACTTATGTCTCGTACTTATCTCTAAAATAAAAATTTAAATCATTTTATTGTAGAATTGAATATGTGAATATGAAATATTTATTGGGTTCTTTATTTTGGATTGATTGAACTATCATTCACTATTGGAGGCATAAGTAATTCCAGTGTCTCAGGAAAGAATGTCATAATTTTTTTTGTGGCAGTTTTCTTAAACTCGAGATGCAAGGATCCAAGGAAATAATAAGTCGATTTATTACGTCTTTTAAATTATCGGTTCTCGAAGGAAAAATCCTCCCTATATTTTTGTATGTCTTTATTCTGAGCTTCTTGTGCCTCCTCGGATAATTGCCCTATTGGAATAAGGTAAGATTTAATTATGTCTGATCCGTGAATCAAAACCTTATGCACGGTAACAGGCATAACATACCAGAGATACAAAGATACAAAACGTTTTGCTGTTTCTAGTGAATATTTTTTACATTTATCTGTATTAATATTAAATCCTGACGACAGAGTTTGCAATACCACATGAAATTTTGTAATTATATTGATATTAATTTTGCTTATTTCTGCTACTACTTCTGCACCCTCAAAAAATCTCCGCGCTGTGTTTCCATCATTGGAACTACCAAAACCTAGCTTCGGTTTGTCTACAATTAGCCCCATCTAAAGGAAAACTCATTTGCGTTGCATATGCAAGTTCTTGTGTACTGGTTACACTGCGAAGGTGGGCAGTTTTTAAACGTTTTGTTCGCTCGCTGCTATCCTGAAAACTGACCATAGGGCGTCTTTTATGTATAATAATATTTTTTCGAAACCTAATAGTAAGGTCTAACCACTTAACATATTTGTTTATAAAAGCCTCCTTCATCCGATGAACCACTGCCCATTTACTTAAAAATTGACTTTTAAAACGTGAAATTTTAATTTTTTAACTTTGATATAGTTTCATGATTTGTAAGCTGTAACATCCGAGTATGTAAGTACGAAAATCTTGACGCGACATTATTTTGAGGACAACTTTGCAGTATATTAAATAGGTCTCTATGACTCAAAACCACATGTTTCTCCATATCTGTAAAACATTTTAGTAGGTAGATAATAAAATTTAAATTATACATTTTTGCAGCCAGTTCAGAAGTTCTTAGATTTTTGCATATGCGTAAAATAAGGATTTTATTACATTATATTCATTACAAAGTTTTTGGACTTTTTGACAAATTAGTTGGATACCCTGTACAGAGGTATTTGGCTTGATTTCGTTTTCAACATTGATTTATTCTATTTAACAAAAAATACAGCGAAACATTCTACAACTAATGATAAATCTCGCATGACATCATTTAAACACACTACATGTTAATGCAAAGTTCGATTTTTAGACCCACACGCAATTTAATTTTAAATTTTATAGAAAAAAACTGCAAATATCTGCAAAATTTTGTTTTTGGATAATTACGATAAATAATCATAGAAGTTAAAAAAATGTATTAGAAACCAGGATCTGAGGCGGCACATAAACAAAAAGCTTTCTATATTATAGGTTCCTTAAAAAAAGGTTACAATTTTCCGACATTAAGATTTGTGACAAATGTCCTATTTATATCTAAAACTTATACGTATTTTGTAACTACATATCTCAAGATTTAACATCCACCGAAAACAAGTATCGATCCAGGTAATAACGTTTTTGTAGTAGCTATTAAAAATTTACACTTTTTTCAGATTACAGTCTCACAAAGCATTA
The DNA here is from genome assembly GCA_030620095.1 of Kuschelorhynchus macadamiae. Classification (NCBI taxonomy): domain Eukaryota; kingdom Metazoa; phylum Arthropoda; class Insecta; order Coleoptera; family Curculionidae; genus Kuschelorhynchus; species Kuschelorhynchus macadamiae. The sequence goes on along the minus strand of JAUTXW010002349.1, from coordinate 33,527 downwards.
CCTGCTGACATATTTCTGTTTTGACGTCTGCTGTCAGTGAACGACAAATGCTGGAAAGAATTTTTTCACAGCTAACTTGTTGTTTGCATTATTGACTATAAATTTAGGACATTTTTGGTCATGTTGAGATAAATAAATTGTATGCATTTATGCCGTGTTTCCAGGCAAATCGACCAGTGTGCGTCAGTTTTCAGATTTTGAAATTCGGATAAAAATGGCAGAGCTAGAAGCATTTGTTTTATATTGTTAAGTTGGCTGAGAAACAAATGACTTTTATTCACTTCCGGTCTAGTGGCGTCTGCTATGAATTTTTGAATGAGAACCCCTAAAATTTTATTTACATTCCGATAAAACTTAATATTCTCTAAATGTCAGTATTTAGGTTTTGAAAATCGGATAAAAAATGGCAGAGCTGTAGGTATTGGTTTTATTTTACCAAGTTGGCCGTGCCACAAATTTAAATGCAATAGTAGGTTCGTAATTCAGGATTGATTAGTATCATAACGAATGAAAATTGCATGTAAAATAAAAACTGCCTCAATTTGGTTGCTAGATTAGTATATTGTGCAATGAGCATGAAATGACATGCATTTCCTACGAGTATGATCATCATGATCGTAGGTAATAGTCATTCCACACGGGTTTTACACTATACTTTTTCTACGACTGTCAATAAAAGCCTTTACTGTGTGTACAAGGTGTATTTTTATAATTTAACTGTGTATCCTATTTTTATTTAAACAGATACAAAAAAACTTTAAATTCAAAACTTATTGGATTTGAGGTGACCCGCCAGAAAACATACAGGGGGGTCCAACAATGCGGTACTGACAATAACTTCATTTTTTTAAATAGTTCGCCATATATTTTTGTTGATATTTGGATAGAGCTCATTTTCCTCTTTTCAAAATTTGTACAATATGTCTATATTTAGTTCAGTCGTTTCCGCTTTATTGCTTTAAAAATCCTGAAATAAGGTTTAATCATAGTAGCCATGGACCGAAATCGCAGGTTGCTGCGTTTACTGTGTAAACTACGACAGCAATATGTGTCAATCTAGGTAGCCATGGAAAAAATAAAATAAAAAAGCATTTGTCAAAAATTAAATTATTAGTTCATCATGGTTTATAATGAAGAAGAAAAATTAGAAATAACTCGATTATTTTATTTTATAAAAATATTAATGTGCCGTATGCACAAGCCGAATATCGGCATCTCCACCCTGGGATGCAATTTCCAACAAAGAAAATTCCTGCAATGAAAGAAGCGAATAGTTGCTTTAAACGAAGCAGAAGAAATGAATATATCGCTATATTTTAAAGGTATATAATAAGTTATTAAACATTTTGTTTTGTAAATTGAATCTTACTTTTAGAAAACCCGCGACATTGAATTAGAGATACGAATAGATATTTTGGAAAATCACTAACCAAAAATTCATATAAAATAATGCCCGTCCAGAAGCTTACTATAAATCAAACACATTTAAGATTAAACTTCTGCCAACAAATGATTTTTCACAAAAATATCACGATTTTTTTAATAAAATCCTGTGGCCTGATCAGGCGACCTTTACTACTGCTGGAATATACCTATAATCGAAAAAATACTCATTTGTGGCCACCTGAAAACCCACACGCATATATTGAAATGAAGCGACAAGGCCGTAAGTCCCTTAATGTTTGGTATGGTATGCTGAGAAATAAGATGATTGGTCCCATTATTTTTGAAGGTGCTCTAAATGGGCATAGATACTTAAGGTTTTTGCAAAATGAAATTGAGAATATTTTGGAAAATGTACCCCTGCAAAGTTATTTTAATCTTATATGACAGCATGATGGGGCAGCGCCACTTAAAATAAACCTTATTTCAGGATTTTTAAAGCAATATACAGCGAAAATCGCTGAACCAAATATAGACATATTATACATTTTTGAAAAGAAAAATGAGCTCTATTCAAATATTAATCAAAATTGAGAGTGATGTATCTAAAAAATGAAGTTGGTGGCAGTACCGCATTGTTGGACCACCCTGGCGGGTCACCTCAAACCCAACAGCTTTTGTATATAAAATTGTTTTGTATCTGTTTAAATAAATATTTAATTAAAACTGTTTAAAGAAAAATTGTTAAATTATAAAAATACACCCTGCACAATAGTAATTTTAGAAGGTAATTTCTTCTGTTTTACACATTTTCATAGAGCTTCAATGACAACGGAGATTCAACTGCAAAGTTCCCATTGTACACGGGTACGTTTTAGCAAAGGTGGCATTGACCGGCGCCGCGTCAACACTCCATAGCAACAGCCTAGCAACGCAAGAAATGCAGATACAAACAAAATAAATGACAATAATAATTATTTTCAAATAAGATTAGGTTTGAAGTGTTTTATGTTTATTAAAAGATTATTATGTAATAGTTGCAGTTGTAGAAAAAGTACAGGGTGTCCGGATTTGGTTGCAAAAGCAGGGTATCTCGCTTATTTTTAAAGATAGAACCTTGCGGTTTCCACGAACCTGAGGTAATTTTTTGTAAAACTCACGAAGCCGTAAACAAAATTTTCATAGCCTTCTTCGTTTATGAGATACAGGGCGAAATAGAAAATTTTGCATTTTGGGACCCCCTCGTATCTCGGTTACCCTTTAACTTAACGCAAAGGGAAAAATTGCTGCTTATGTAGTTTTTCACGCTGGATCCAGTGGCGTAGTCATATTTTTCATTTAAGTTGTTATTTTTTAGATATGACCCAAAGTTTTGTTTTTTTTAATGGGACCTGTATATTTGTCCAGAAATTGATTTGTCCTTTTAAAAGCTTCTCAAAAATGTATAATAGTATGGGTCTATTTTAATAAACAACAACAAAAATCCTAATTTTTATAATTATCATCTCAAATTTTGCAGTAGGCCATGCAAAACGATGCCGTTTTCTTTTGTTTTCTTGGAAGCAAATGACATTTCCCAATTTTGTACGCGTATATAAAAGATAGCGCTAGTTTTTTGTATTTATTTATTGTGTAAAAATATATTTGTATTATTATGGAAGAAAACCAAACTTTCGAACATTATGAAAAGTACGATATGTTAGCTTGTTTTATATTAAGTAATGAAAATGTTGAAGCGGCTTCTGAGATGTATTTTAACAGGTAAATAGTTAATTTTTAGGTATGTTGAAATACTATTGCTTAATTTTTATTTAGATATCCAGAAAGGAGGCAACCTAATATATCCACTTTTTATCGGATAAAAAAGAATTTACTTAATCACGGATCATTTATCAAACCTCGTACGAAAACATATAATAAAGAAAATCGGGAGGCTGAGGAAATTACGGTTTTGGCTAATGCAGAAGCTTACCCTATAAACTCTTGTAGAGCCAGTGAAAAGAGCATAGGGATTCCAAAAACTAGAGTTCAAGAAATTCTAAAAAAGCACAAATACCACCCATACAAATTTAGGCTCGTGCAGCACTTACAGCCAGGGGATGCAGAGCGCCGGGTAGTGTTCTGCAATTGGTTTCGAGAAAGATGCGATATGGTTAGAGATTTAGAAAGGAACGTTATATGGTCAGACGAAGCACATTTCAGTAATTCTGGTATACTCAATAGGCACAATAGTAGATTCTGGTCCCAGGAAAATCAACACCAAATATTTCCCAGAAGACAGCAGGGCATGTTTGGTCTAAACGTGTCCTGCTTCATATTAGGAACACATATAAAATTTTATATATTTGAGGGAAATCTAACAGCCAATCGCTATATAGAAATTTTAGAGGCAGCTATATCTGAATTACTTGACGATGTTCCTCTAGCGCAAATTAACGAAATTTATTTTCAACAGGCACAATTCTGGAATGACGAGATTATTTCTGGACAATAATTTTACCAATCAATGGACCGGAACAAATGGACCTATAAGATGGCCCCCTAGGTCCCCAGATTTGTCGATTTTAGATTTCTTTCTATGGGGATATCTGGAAAATAGAATTTACAAAGACCACTATGATAATTTCCAAGATTTAGGAAATGCAATAAGAGAAAATTTTCGCTATTTACAAAATCATCCCGTTATTTTGCTTAATTCCCTAAAACGAATACGAAAATTGTGCGAAGCATGCATAGAACAAAATGGAAATCAGTTGAATAGTTCTTTTGATTTCCTTGGTTACTGTAGTTCTTATACGACAGTTGATTTTGCTGAAAGGCTTGTTACATAATAATTTATTACTGTTTTGTTCTTGTGTTACATAAATCTAGGTAGGTGGTACTTTTTTGGTGCGAAATTATCAGTACATATTTTGATAAATAGATTTAATTACATATTTATTTTGATTTATCGTTAGGATGTAGATATTGTTAACGACTTTAAATAAAAGGCAGCATTGTTTTGCATGGCCTACTGCAAAATTTGGGATGATAATTATAAAAATTAGGATTTAATTTAATTTAATTAATTAATTAGTAATACTTAGGGTTGAAACAAAGGGTAGCAAAATGAAACTACATGTTCACCTTAACATTACCCAAAGTATATTCTCAATCTGTTTTAAAATGCAATCAAATTGCCATATACGCTCGGGAAGGTGGTTGACCTGCTGACATAGCAAAACAGGTTATTGCGTGGTTGCCCATTATTGCAACAAGTTGAATTTGATACAATACATTTTATATAGGGTGTTTTCTCTATATATTACACCTCCCCGGGCAATTAAAAGAATTTCAATTTATTTTCAAAATTTGAAATTCGTAAATAAAATACAATTACTAGAGACAAATGTTACAATACACTATTTAAACCATTTTTTTTTTTTTTTTTTTTTTTTTTTTAATATTATCTTATTTATCTAAATATATGAAAAGAAAAATAAAAACTCAGATATAATAGAAGGAAAATAGCGTCATATAGTGAAAGTAGGAAAGAAAATAGATAGGTATTTTAGAAAAAGGTTATTAGAAAATACATGCAATAGTATAGTAATATGGAGCCCTTATTATTATAACTTAATTTTAATTAGCTATTATACAACTTAGTTCTATTTTTATGGACTAAAATATGTTTCTTATCTTTAATTATTTTTACATTTGGTGCAACATCTTCTACCACTAAATATGGCCCCAGGAAGCAAGGGCTGGTAATTTTATCACCAGTTTCGTTTTTGATTAAAACTCTATCGCCCTTTTTATACTGAATGGGGTTTACTTTTAAATCAAAATTTTCTTTTCTTTTAGATTTAGAAAGTATTAAGTTATTTCTTGCATCATTTTGCGCTGTTTGTAACCTATATTTTAATTCAATGGGGTAGTTATCAAAATTATAAATAGGATCAACTTCATTATTTAAATTATTTGGTAATTGGCATTTTTTCCCAAAAACTAGTTCAAAGGGAGAGTATTTGGTTTCCGTATGTACTGCAGTATTATAAGAAAAACACCAGTACGGAAGCCATGTGCTCCATGCAGAATCATGGTTTTGAGTTTGAATTCTCAAATAAGCACCTAGAACTTTGTGAGAGGCCTCTAAACTCCCGATACTCTCGTGATGATACGCCGTAGAATGAATCTGTTTTATACCTAACAAGTTACATGTTTCTGCCATAGTGTGAGAAATAAACTCGGTACCCCTATCTGAAGCAATTTCCTGAGGGATACCATATCTTAAGATAAAGTTATCCACCAAAGATCTTGCCACAGATACGGAATCCTTGTTTTTAAGAGGGTAGGCCTCTACATATTTTGTTAACTCACACTGAAGTGTTAAAATATAAACAAATCCATTTACGTCTACCGGAAGTGGACCAACAATATCTAAATATATTTTTTGAAAAGCTGTTTCAGCTGTAGTAGTTATTACCATTGGCTCTCTAGTATAATGATTCGAATGTTTTTGTCTTTGACACATGTCACACCTTTTTACAAAATTTCGAACATCACTATCCAGACCTGGCCAAAGATAATACTTTTTAATATTATTTTTTATTCTATTTATTCCAGCGTGACCGCTGGTTGGTAGTAAATGAAAATCATTAAGGATTACTCTTTTTTCGTCTTTGTCCATTACTTTTTTAATACCTTTTACAACATTTATACGGGGGCCCCTCCAATTAGTATAATTTTTTATTTTACTACCAATAAATTTAATAAACTCTGTATTATCATTATTTTTATTAATAACTAATTCTTTAATTTCAGCCTTTTTACTTATTTCTACCAAATCTTTCACCATTTCGTCTCGCGCCAATGGTGATAAAGCTTTTTGGTCTAAGTATAAGGTAAAATGTAATGGAATATAATAAAAGTCTCCCACTTGTTGAGTGACATCTTTTGACAATTTTTTAATTTTTAAGGATGGTATTATAATTAATTCGGTACAGTTAGTGGGTTGCTTAAGAATTTCCACAATATTCGTGTGATCAAGCCAAATATTTTCAGTACTTTTCTTAATTAACTCGTCTTCCTGTCCGTCTCTACGTTTACTCTGTGCTCTGGTTAAAACTGCAATCATACCTTCATTCATATCTTTTAATTCGTTTGAGGACAAGATTATTCTCGATAAAGCATCGGCTGTAACATTATCTTTTCCTTTGATATATTCGATATAAAAGTCATATTCTTCTAGACACAAACGAAATTTTGTCAATCTGCTACCAGGGTCTTTTTGCGTAAAAAGATAAATTAATGGTTTGTGATCGGTTAAAATTTTGAAACGACGGCCATACAGATATGGTCGAAAATGCTTTACAGCCCAATAAATTGCTAAAAGTTCTTTATGTATAGTAGGGTAGTTAATTTCTGCTTTATTTAAACTACGACTAGTGAACGCCACTGGTTTATTATTTTTATTTGATAACACTGCTCCTATAGCAAAAGCAGACGCATCTGTTTGCAAAATAAATTCATTTTCATTCGAAAAATCGGGATAATCTAACACCGGATGCTTAATCAGCGAATTTTTAAGACAATTAAAAGCTTTATCACATTCTTCCGTCCACTCAAACCTAGCGTATTTTTTACATAATTTATTTAGAGGAACTGTAATTTCTGAAAAATGTGGTATAAATTTTCGATAATAATTGGCAAAAGCCACGAAGCGTTTAACTTCATCTGCCTTTTTTGGAATAGGATAATCTTTTAAAGCTTTTATTTTATCAGGGTCAGGTGATATTCCTTCAGAACTTATTATATGACCCAGATACAGAATTTCTTTTTTCAAAAAATCGCATTTAGCAGGATTTAATTTTAGGTTTACTTTTCGCAATCTAGAAAAAATATCTATTAGATTTTTATTGTGTTCATTAAGGTTTCTGCCAAATACTATAAGATCATCAAGATAAACAAAGCACTTTTCGTAATTTAAGCCCGCCATCGCTATGGTCATTAACCTTGAAAAGGCACTAGGGCTAATTTTTAACCCCATTGGTAACCTTCGCATTTGCCACTGACCGCGATCTGTAGTGAAAGCTGTGTATTTTCTGCTTTCTTCCTCTAATTCGACCTGATAATAGCCCTGGCTAAGATCTAGATGTGAAAAATAAAGTGCACCTGCTAGGGAGTCTAAAATATCGACTACACTCGCAATCGGAAATTTGATATCTAATATATATGGGTTCAAAAATCTGTAGTCCAATACTAACCTAGCTCTTCCCTCATTCGTATCGTTTTTCTTTGGTACAAGCAACAAAGGTGAAGACCACTCACTCTGCGCACTCTCAATTATTCCATCCTGACACATTTGAGAAATTTGCCTATTTATTTCCTCTTTATGTACTTGAGGTAACCTATATGGCTTTCTATAGACCGGCTGAGTATCTGGTTTAACTTGAATTGACTGTTTATATAAATTAGTAACTGTAAGCTTATCTCCTGGCATATGAAATATATTTGAGAATTTGGCACAAATTTGCTCTATAGAATCTCGTTCCTCGCGGTTTAGATGATTAAGCTTAAGAATTTTAAATAGTTCTTTAACTCGAGTAGCCGAATTTTCTTGGCTGTTAAATTGATGACACTCATAATTGCTTAAACTTTCCGCTTTTGGCGAAAAATTTCTCAAATGTACCTCTGTCTCTCTTGTATTCAAAATTTTAATTGGTACTTTACCATTTATCGGTTATGCAATTACACCAGCCATGAACACACCCTCACATAATTCACCTTGCATAAGTACACATTCATCCTCTAACCCTGTAGGAACATACTGTATAATTTCGCACCTAGGGGGAACACTTAATATATTCTCACTATCCGCATTTAATTTTAATGTATTTATTTTATTATACTGATTTAAAATAGTTAAGGTATTTTCTTCGTAATCTAATTTAGCCTTAAAATTTTTCAAAAAATTTTCTCCAATTATGCCATCACTTTGACATGGTAAATTATTAAAAATATAAAATTTTTGCTTAAATATCGCATTTTCTATACAAAGATCTAAATAAACATATCCCACAGATATTAAATTACCTCCTATGCCTTTAATTTCAATATTTTCTTTGTGTAACTGTATTTTTGAATTTAAACAACTTAATTTAAGGGCACTTAATGATGCACCCGTATCTACCAAAAATTTTAAGCTTTTACCATTGACACAAAAAGAAACAGCATTCGAGTAGTTTTTTGAATAGGTAAAAATATTATTAAACTGTTTATTTTTAGTATTTTTAGGCACGAAAAAATGTTGAATCTTGTATATCAGCTGAGGATTGTTCTGAATTTCCGGTGTGCTCCGCAAAATGCATTCGGTGACCTACTGCCCGAGATCCTCTCCTATTACCGCTCGTAAATGTACGACCACCGTGATTTCTAGAAAACCGCTGATTATTAAAATTACCTTGATTAGTCGAAGCGTTTCGCCGACAATTTGAATTGTTATTTCCTCCGTTATTAAAATTCTGATAATTATTATATCTACCAGAATTTCCTGTTCTATTATTTGGTCTTCTGGAAAAATTTCTAAAATTTCCCCTTCCTCTGTGAGAAAAATTAAAAATGTGTCCTGAATTATTTTGATTACCCAGCTCTTCATCTTGAGCTGCCCTTATTGCGTCCTTTAAGAATTCAAAATTTCTGGAAGATATAATTGTGCCCAGCCTTTGATTTTTAAGTCCGCATGCAAACCTTTTTATTGCAACCTTTTCGTTAATAGGTCTTAGAATATCAAAAGCATTGGCATTTCCGTCTGCTTGCGTAATGGTTAAATTTACAAAAATATCCTCTAACTCTTTACCAAAATCCGTTATACATTTTTCACCCTGTTTAGCCGAGAACAAGCGTGCCTGAAGGGCCGTATCTGATTTTTTAGTTAAGAGATGTTTTTTCATATCTAGAATTAAATTATTTACAGAATTATAAGTCAAACCTAATCGTAATTTGGCGTTGTTAGAAATACGCGTTTTCAAAACAAATTTAATTAAAGAAGGTTGACTATCATTATCAAGCGTTGACGAATAAAAATCTAAAGCCTCTATTAATTTAGAAGTTGTAGATTCTGTATCATCCATGACCGGTAAAAGGTTTGTAGCTATTTTTAGATCAAAAGAAGACATTTTTAATTTATCTTTATTAATATTTTTATTTCCAAACTCTAAAATTTCCTTATAAAGTTTTTTAATTTCTGTTATTATGTTATTAAAAGTCAAAATATCTTCTTTGTCTATTTCAGACTTTTCTATTTTTACGTTTAAATCAGTAATTTCCTTACCTAACTGAGAATATAAAGTTTTTGCCACTTTAACTTTTGATTCGACAATAGGGCTTTTTCGTCTTTCGCTATTTAATTTTACCAAATTTGTTCGAATATATTTAAATGAATGTAAAATTTCAATAAGTTTGTCTCCCATGAAATTAAAAATTTAATTCACTTATTAAACTTGCTAATTGGGTCCATATTTTTGCGATTATAATTATAAAACAATAACATAATATTATAATAATTAAACTTACATGCCTGCATTATTATTTACATTTTCAGGTACATTAACACATAACAAATTTTCTAACTCCATTTATAATTGTCTTTACTTTTTCTTTCTTCTTTTTTTTTTTTTTATTACACGAAAAATACCGCCCTAAAAAAAAATTTAATTTTCTTCCATCTTTAAATCATCCTTGGATTTTCGCAGCTCATTTTTATAAATTTCTCTTCTAATTGTCTGCCTTAGTTTCCTTTGAACATGTCTAATGGCCCATACTACTGCAACAATTGCCGTTGCCACAACCAAAATTATAAGCAAAATCTCTGCTAAGCTTAATCCCTTATTTTGGTCAACTATTTCACCCCTTGCATCGCCATTGGAGGCCTGATTAATTACAATCTCTTCTTTGGACTTGGCATTACCCATCTTAATAACTTCACAAAAAAATCGTCAAGTGGCAGGGTCGCCATGTAATACTTAGGGTTGAAACAAAGGGTAGCAAAATGAAACTACATGTTCACCTTAACATTACCCAAAGTATATTCTCAATCTGTTTTAAAATGCAATCAAATTGCCATATACGCTCGGGAAGGTGGTTGACCTGCTGACATAGCAAAACAGGTTATTGCGTGGTTGCCCATTATTGCAACAAGTTGAATTTGATACAATACATTTTATATAGGGTGTTTTCTCTATATATTACACTATTATATATTTTTGAGAAGCTTTTAAAAGGACAAATCAATTTCTGGACAAATATACAGGGTATCCCATTTAAAAAAACACAGTCATATCTAAAAAATAACAACTCAAATGAAAAATATGACTACGCCACTGGATCCAGCGTAAAAAACTGCATAAGCAGCAATTTTTCCCTTTGCGTTAAGTTAAAGGATAACCGAGATACGAGGGGGGTCCCAAAATGCAAAATTTTCTATTTCGCCCTGTATCTCATAAACGAAGAAGGCTATGAAAATTTTGTTTACGGCTTCTTGAGTTTCACAAAAAATTAGCTCAGGTTCGTGAAAACCGCAAGGTTCTATCTTTAAAAATAAGCGAGATACCCTGCTTTTGCAACCAAATCCGGACACCCTGTACATTGTAAAACTCGCATGGAAAGATCATTTCCTACTCGTATGACTGCAGTGGTAGGAAATGAATGTCATTCCATGCTCGTTGTACTATATACTATTTAATAACTATAAAACACTTCAAACTCAATTTTATTTGAAAATAATAGTTATTGTCATTTACTTTGTCTGTATTTGTATCGCTTGCGTCGCTAGGCGGTTGCTATGGCGTGATGACGCGGCGCCGGACAATGCCACCTTTGTTAAAACATACCCGTGCACTATGGGAACTTTGTAGTTGAATCACCATGGTGATTAAAGCACAATGAAAATGTGTATAAAACAATGCATAACGTTCCGAAATTTCTATTGAACATAGACTAAAGGCTTTTATTGACAGTCGCAGAAAAAAATGACTTTTTAGTTATTTGTCGAAAGAAAAAAATTTTTTTTTGTAATATTTGGACCCACCTACTTATTTAAAAAACTAGAATACCAAGAATATTTTTTATTGAATTTTTAGGTAAATACTGAATAGCTTCAGTAATGACTTTTAAAATTTTTGGTAAAATAAACCATAAATAACGTAATTGTTTATATATGTTATTGGACACAGTACCTATACTCAGACCATTAATAAAAATGCAAATTGTTAAAGACGGCTAATAAACAAATGAATGTATAATTATAACAAATCTGTTTTTTACTGTTATTTTCATTTTGATAAAGTTTAAAATCTCCCTTTTAGGTTTTTAAAATTGATAAAAAAATAACGGAGCAATAGTCCTCTGCTTTTATTGTAGTTGGCATGACTCAAATATGTTTCAATTTTTTTTTCACAATAATGTATATATAAGATGTAGAATTTTTCCTGGGCTAATACGAACTTTCTTATTTTAAATAAAATACTCAATATATTATTACTGATCATCATTAATGTCAAAAAACGAATTCAATGACATAACGGGCGACCACGCACTATTGTACTCTCCACTTTATTTCTTAAAATATTAGTTTGAAATTTCATGACCATTTATGGGACAGTATTGGTTACCTATAACCTATATTTAATAATTTGGTTCACTTCCAGATTACCCGGAAAAGACGCCATCTATAAATTTTTGTGAATGTGAAATCTAACTAAAGCTATTTGTACAAAATTTGTCTTTTTATCTTCGATAAACCAGAACTGAAGATATCACAGTCAGAATAGAGGCGGTTGTAGTTGTGTAACATTCTGTCAATAAAAGCATTGAGTTCTTAGTTTGTAGGGTGTTGAAGTTGTTGCTGCCTTGTAAGTCTATTGGGAACCAGTAATGTGATTAACTCTAAAAGTTCAGAGCAATCAATTAAATTGTTCATGAGTCTATACACAAAGAGAAGCAGTGCATCATTAGGTCTCTTTTCCAGACTCTTCATTCCACACAACAATAGTCTGGTCTCATAGGGAAGATCTGAGTAGGGAAATTGGTGTTTGAACAATAGGTACTTGATGAATCGGTTTTGGACCTTTTCCAATCTTATTTTGTGGGTGTTATAACTCGGACTCCAAATAACTGAGCAATACTCGAGGATGCTGCGTACAAGGCAGTTGTATAAACTCATGATTGCTTTGGTATCGTTAATGTATTTTGTATTACGTTTGATAAATCCCAACATTCTAAAGCTCTTGAGTATAATACTATCCAAGTGCTGATTAAAGGATAACTTCTGATCGAAAATAATTCCCAGGTCATTTATATGATTTACAGTGTTAGTAGATTCGTTGTATACCTTATATCGTTGATTGAAGGAAAAAGGAAGATGCACAACCTTATGGGCGAAGTCGTGGCACAAAAGGTGTCCGACATGTAGCTGGCGACATCGTCGCCGCCAGGAAAGGTGTCCGAGATTTCCTTGGCGCCGCGAGCTGCCAGTCGTTTACAGCGAAACAGCGGATAGATCGGATAGTCGGCGGAGAAGTACGAATCGCTTACTTGTATTGTATACATCATAGTGGTTATTGTTTTTTGCTTGTTTTCGAGTCAAACTCGTGAATTTTTAACTCTACGAAACTGGAGGACGTTTCATTTTTGTGAAACTGTTAATTAAAGCAATTATGTCTGCCAGAAAAATAGAGTGTGCGTATATTGGATGCAACAATAAAAGAAAAATAATTAGGCCCGACATTCTTTGTCAATGGATAAATAAACGTTTATTGTGAAAATCATTTTTCCAAACACGATATGTATTCAAGTGGCGAAAGACAATTACTGAAGAAAAATGCCGTTCCTATATTTCGGACAGGTAAGTGTTTTTTATTTTGGATCTTGTTTTTCGAATGTCTTTGTTAAAATTAAATTCAAATAAAGGATAAACTATGCAGGGTCCTAATAATCTTGCAAATGTAACATCGAAGGAATCTGATGTTTATGAATCTCTGAGTATTGGAATTTTCTTCCCTTGATTATTACTCTTTTTAAAATAAATTAAATGGGCCATGACCTTATGGCGCCTGATAAATTCTTCTTCATGGCTCTCTAATAACATAATTATGAGAAAATTTAAAATTTTTTTTTCAAATTAAAAAGTACTTACACTAATTAAAATGCAAAGACAATTTTGAGGCAATTTTCAGAAAATATAAAATATAAAATTGGATAGATTTTAACTACTAAAATTTTGACATCATTTGACAAGAAATAAACAATTTAAAACCAATTGTTTTTCTATCAAATAATAATAACAGAAATAAGTTAAATATGTCAAATGTATAATTTTATATTTTATATTTTCTGAAAATTCCCTCAAAATTGTCTTTGCATTTTAATGAGTGTAAATACTTTTTAACTGTAAAAAGTCCTAAATTTTCTGACAATGAATGCATGGTCACAAAAATAAAGATTTGGAAAATAAACCACATAGAAAAATAAGAAATTTGTCGAATACATAATTTTTTCAGTTTCCTTTCCTGACCGTGATGGTAAATTTAATACTTACTATTTCAATTCAGTGAAATAATTTATGTTTGGTTTGTTATTTAAACAAACGTGTTAGTGCTTTTTAATATTTGTTGTAAAATTTATATATTTAAAACACTGAGCTAAAGTTTTTAGCAAGTTCGTGAGAGAGTTGTACTGCATCGAATTATATGATTTTTTTAAATGATCGTCTGGTAACCGAGACCTTTCAACACTATTTTTTGTATTGTATACAGGGTGTTTCAAAAAATCGGGTCACTGATTGATCACGATTCTTTTCAAACTACTTGACTTAAAAAGATGCATTTTGGCACACAGGTTGGTAGTAGAATTTAGTAGTTGGATAAGAAAAATTTTTTATTTAAAAAAACCGTTTGTTTTTCGGAAAAACGCTTAAGATCGTGTATTTTATTTGGTTACTTAACATATTTTAAGTTTTCTTATAAATGTATACAGGGTGTTTCAAAAAAACGGACCCCTGATTAATCACGATTCTGATCAAACCTCTTGACGTAAAAAGCTGAACTTTAGCATACAGGTTGATTGTAGGGTGTGGAGGTCCGATAAGAAGATTTTTTCAAAAATCAAATTTTAAGGGGATGAAACCGCCCCTTAAATAATACAATATTTTTTATTTAAAAAACGGTTAATTTTTCAAAACAGCGCTTGATCAGGTATTTGTCATTTTATTTTTTTTTAATGTATACAGGGTGTTCCAAAAAATCGGAAATAATTTATAAACAAAAATCTCTCAAGCACCTGTTGACAAAAATTGAACGAAAAAGCAACAACGTGGTTTCTAAAATTTATAAAAAAATAAGTTCGCAGTACCAATTTATATCCCCTTCGTTAGCATCACACGCTAACGAAATTGCGGGTACTCGTTAGCATGTGTTTAACTCGCGAAAACAACTTAAGGAAAAAATGTCTCAAGCAGAAATTTGGACGTTTCGCATAATTATTTAAGTAATAGCAGCAAAATGGCATTATCAAAAATATACTATGTTAATATGTAAAAATCTACAGGTATAGCACGCGCTTAAATTTATAATTAAATAATACTACGTGTTGTAGTATGTAAAAAAATACCAGTTGTGTAAATTGAATGTATTTAATATTTATTAATAGTACCTATTTAGTAGTTAAATGTAAGTTTATTTTCACGTTTTTTCTAAATGTTCATAATTTTTTTGATGCAAACATTGCATATTTATTTATCTTTTGTTTTGATTATGTATTATTTGTAAATTACATGTTTTGTTTGAAAATTTTGAAATAGTCATTATATTTCAACTTTGCTTTAATTATCTATACTCTAGTCATTGAAAAAAAATAAAACCTTTTATGAACAATATTTGTCTTTAATTTTTAATTAAAAAAAAAGCTACTTTACAGGGAAAATCCCTCACCTGGTGTACAGCCTATCCCAATATCTAGGGTGACAATTGGGAGAAGCTATACAATATATGGAAGAGTTTAAATTATGGCAAAGTTGGGCAATTTTGTGCTCAATCAAATGCCGTTTTGAAATTGAAGATATTTGTAGTACTTCCAAAGATATATGGAAAAAAAGAAATTTTTGTAAATAGTTTTAATTTTTTACCGAATTTTTTAAAAAGATATTTTCAAATAAGTGTCATATCATCCAGCCAGCGTATTGCCTCTACCAAAATATGTTATTAAATTCACGAATCGACGATTCATCTCCGAACAATCATCATTAACTGTGCATTTTAAATAGTCAAAAATGTTGAATTCTTCTTAATAAACAGTCATTTTAATTCTAAATCCAACAGTGTATCACACTTAACATATTTTCGATATTTCGGACTAAAAAAATATCATCAATGCTAGTTAATAATGATTGCCGAGGAACGGAAAACCCGCGTCGGATCAAAAATTCTATTATCTGCATTATCTTCAAGCCAAAAATGTGGTAATGGAAATGTAACATTTATTTATATCTTTATTTATATTTTTGTTCTACTCCGGAAGTTATTTAAAAATTCATTCTCATTGCCATTCCTTTTTGTCAACAATATGACGTGATTAGATCTTTGACCCGATGTTTCGTTCCTCATCGTAAAGTAGCACTGATGAAGGGTTTTATTTGTCAGAAACATTGAAAAACGCTTAATTTTGGGACACTCTGTACCTTTATTAGTTCAAAACAATGTAAAAAATAAATGTTGTCTTAAAAAAAAGGTAAGTAACAATACTTTGTATATTAAAATTTAGATCTAAACGTAGATTTAAAATAATCTCCGTTATTTTTTAATCATAAAATAACGCAAAGCTTTTTTCCTATTGTCAAGACCTATAATTGCTATGGCCCTGTTAACGGCTAAAGCGATAGAATTTTTGTTAGATTAATAAATAACCTTGAGTGATCAATAAAGCATAATAATATTGCGCGGCATCGTCTTCCACGAATCTCATCGTTTTCCGATCAACGCCGCAGCTGACGGTCATCACAGCGAGAGCTGAACGTCTGCGAATGGGTGTTTTATGCTTTTGCCGTAGAGCGGCTCTACCGTACAGCAGCGGAAACGTAAGTGGAATGAAATCAGCACTGCCACGAATTCGTCCATAAGGTTGCGCATCTTCCTTTTTCCTTCAATCAACGCTTATATGTAGAGATAATCGGATTGGCACATTTATAAAAGCTAACTGCCTTGCACTTGAATAAATTAATCTTTAGTAGGTAGTCAGTGCACCAGGAAGCAAAAATATGAAGGTCTGACTGCAGTGAATTGGCACTGCTATTGGCACTGCTATCGACAATATAGTAAAATTTTAAGTCATCCGCGTATAGGAGGAAGCGGGATACTCCAAAGCAGGATGCAACGTCATTGCCAAAGAGCAGAAACAGAACAGGTCCAATGTGCGACCCTTGAGGGACTCCAGAAGTCGCAATGATTTCTCGGGATTAAGAGCCACAGATCTGTACATATTGTCGATGCTCAGAGAGGTAAGATTTGATCCACTCTAGGTAACTTCCGGTAATACCAATTTCGGATACTTTCTTCAACAGGAGCGGATGGCAGACGCTGCCGAAGGCTTTTGATAAGTCAGTGTAGATTGAGTCGACTTGGTGTCCCGCCTCTATTGATGATAATAGAATTGGTAAACTGCAAGGTTGGTGGTTGTTGATCGGCCTCTATAAAATCCATGCTGTTCTGGAATAATATAATTTTTAAATGTCAGGAAAATTTCGTCGGTTAATATAGCTTCGAAAAGTTTTGGAATGGCTGAAAGTATTGATATACCACGATAGTTGGTGACGTCGCTCTTATCACCGAACTTAAAGATAGGTACGAGGTTAGAGACGTTCCAAATTTTCGGGAAGGATCCACTAATAAGTGAGCGTTGAAAAATGCTACGCAGGGGTGATGACAAAGACCCTGAACATGACTTTAAAAATATAGTCATGTTCAGGGTCTTTGTCATCACCCCTGCTTACATTGCTAAGTTGGTCGTGCCACAAATTTAAAAGCAACAGTAGGTTGGTAATTCAAGATTAATTAGAAGTATAACGAAAGAGAATTACATGTAAAACAAAAACTGCCTTTATTTGAAAAACTAAACTAACAATATCCTTTTATTGCATTTTTTGGTAATACTGAATTGTTTTAGTAATAATTTTTAAAATTTTGGGTAAAATGAACCATAAATAACGTAATTATTTATATATTTTATTTCACACAGTATCTATACTCAGACCAATAATAAAAATTAAAATGGTTAAAGGCTGCTAAGAAACAAGTGAATATATAATTATAAACAAAGGATGGCTGACACCAGTGGCCGCTGTTCCATAGGGTCATTTGGTCAATGACCCCCCAAAAATATTTCAGAAAATAAATTATTCGTTTGACCGTCCCTACTAATAGTTGTAATAAAACGCGAACCTTAGGAAAAGTTAAATACGCTACACTATTAGCCGCGCGCGGCGGTTCGAATTGCCTTGATTACCTTAAGCATGGCGAAAGTACCCGAGTTTTACAGCTTCCTTGGGCATTAGCAAATAAAATACGCTATACTAAGCTAGGCGCGGCATCACTTCGGCATGCAAGTTCAATTGCGCGGTGATATTGTTTCAGACGTTTTTAATCGGTGAAAATTGATTTATATACTGTTTTTTGTAATATATATTTTTTTATTTTTATAATCTATGTGCGAGTTGGAAATATACAGGAAATAAAATGTTGGTAGTGACTAGGGCAAAAAAATAAACAACTAAAAAGTGCTTACGAACTAAATTTCGTAAAAATAACCAATTTCAAGGTGGTCTATGTTTGAGTTGTGAATGTAGATGAAATAAAATATTGGTAGAGCAAAAAATTAAAGAACTAAAGAGTGCTAACGAACTTAATTTTGAGAAAATAACCGAATTCGACGTAAGTTTAAGTAAAGCGAAATAATATGTCTCACAGTCAGCGCTACACGGTAGCCAACAGCTGAACATGAAATAATGTCACACATGCCTAGTGACGTCACATAGCAGAACGGGTGAAGCGCAGTGTAGCTATATAGGTGCACAGCGCCGCAATCGAAAATTTTTCGGGGTGCCACGTTCAAAATGGCTATTTTTTTAACCTTTTTATTGTGTTAATTATCCATACCTTTGGAGCGTTTTTTAATACTTATGGGAAATAATATGAATTTGTTAGATTTTTAATATATATGTTTTTTTCTTAAATGATGATCCGAACGCACTAATTTACATTAATTCTATAGCAAGCGAACAAGCGCTTGCAGCCTGCAGCAGCAGTTTTATGCCGCTCCCATCTCTATTTGGCTTACGGATATTCACTATTGGGTTGCCATAATAACTGCCGTAAACAAATCTAAGCGCGAAAGCTGCGGAGGGAGTTTGAAGCGAAATTTGTTACTGCTGATTGTGATTCCTCAAGGGGTCGCTCTTATGAAAAGGTGTTCAGCGCGCTAATTTTTTAAGTCATTATTATTTTTTTTAGTATATAATGCATTAGTTTTTTTTTTTAAAGAATGGTATAATTAAGTAAATAATGTGAATTTATATAAAACAAACTACATTTTTATAATAAAAATGTAGATTATAAAATGCTTAATATTTTAAAAATATTTTTATTTTTAAGTAAATTAATTGGAAAATGTAGGTGAAGCGGCGCTTCATCCGTGTCCCCTGGCGAGTCGCCACTGTCACATAGTGAGAAATGAGGAATGTTCACTGCAAGGATGTTATGCGGATTATATGCATTTTAAAATGAGTCCTATAAAAACACATTTTATATACCTTTGTGTTACTAAATAACTATGTGCGGAACTGAATCGGGTCAAACTTTACTATTCCTAATAAAAAAAAAAGATTCATAACTAGGGAAATTCCGCTTAAAGAAATTTACCAATTTTTTCGTGTATAATTTTTGTCGATTATGCAGGTTGATCCTATAAAAGTAAAACAGTTTTTGAAAAGGCGATATTTAAGAAACCATAATTATTTAAAAAAAAAACCATCAAAACACGGCAAATTTATTATATTTGTTGCAGTTTAATCCTAACAAATTCATTGACATACATTTATTAGGAATTACTGTGTTTGCAAAAACACAAATTTTTAGCTATTTTTAAATTAACTGATGTAAATTAGTCTTAAAACTGTTTTATATTTTGTTAGAAAAAATAGAAGTTCATACTATTTATAGTATAATACTCAACTTTTAAAACTTAAAAAACTTCCAAGGCTGTCATGTACCGCCTATAGTATTTTTTTTTATCTGGAACAGTGAGTAGTACACTTATATCCTTGAAATCATTGTTTAATACGGATTGTATTAAAAAAATACCATGGGGGAAAAAATATTTGCTCTAACAAAATTAAAAGAAACCTAAAACGAATTCCAGTAATTTGATGATACAAAAATGCCAACAGAAATGTGGCATTACTGACCCATTTTTTATTGATACAGGTCCCAGAAAAAAAAAACATCCTGATTAAATAAGTATAAAGAAATATTTTTTTTGAAATGTTTCCTTTATCTTTTTTTTTTATTCATCCAGATAAGCGTATAGGGACACCCTGAATAACGTAAAATCGTTTTATCACTCGCCGTTATAAAGTATTTTAATATTCAATATCCCGATCTAATGGAACTCGAGGCAGAAACGCCAAATTAAACGGGTGTTATTTTGAGCGACAGGTAATATAGAACAGCATATTGAAAATGGCATTTCATTTAAATAAAATAATTTCCAGTAATTTGAAACGTTTTAAGTTCGTTTAAAAATAATTGTATATTTCACAAAGTATCAAAAAATGGTTTTAAAAATTATTTACTTCAATGCTGATTACTTTGGGAGACATAAATAAGTTTATAGAAATGCAGGTGCTTAGTTGATTATTATTTGTTTTTCGATTTTAAAGGTCCTATATTTTTTGGTTTGCAAGATGATGTTTGACGTGCGCTGCCTAATTTTCAAATCCCTTTATACAAAATCCATGTTTTATATAGGATTCATGCTTCTTATAGTCAACTTATATTCACCGGGAAACAAATTTCACCTTTTTTTTTTGTTTCTTGAACAAAACCTATTTTATTTTCATTCAACTACACCCAAGTAATTAAAAAATGTTTATTAAAGGAATTTAGTTGGCTCGCAAAAAAAAATCTGAATTGTAGGCATATGCAATGAACATACAAAATACAGGAAACAATATATTGTTGGTTCAACAAAAACAAATAAATAGCACATTTTTATCATTGAATCTAAAGTTTAGAAACTCATTTTGCTCTTCGTAGCCTGCGTTTTGAAAGCAGTTAATCGGCTAACATCTCAGAGTTCCATTTTCCTTGATACCTTCTTTCCATGTTCCATTCCACTCACAGCACTACAATTTTCGGAAAAGTAATCCAGATGAGAATCCAGGAAATGAATTTTCAACGACATATTACACCCTTGATTTTGATAAAACAAAAGAAGTTGAGCAATCAGTTTTCTGGTTTTATGTTTCCCAAAAAATATGTTGCAACCATTTTAAAGGTAGTCCTTACCAAAATGGGGAACAATTTTAGGGTAACTATTTGGTGAATAACATGTAACTGTGACATTGACTATTGCGTAGATAGTACGGAATTGTGTAGTTCCATTTAAGTAGCCGAATAGTAATAATTCACCCTATTCGCCACTTCCTTATTTCTGTCTTTATTTAGTCAATTTTAAAAATATGTGTGGTTCGTTTTAATACAAACAAAACAGTTATGGTGACTACAAACACTCAAATTGGGAATATGGTGTAGAGCGTATAGAATACGTTGTTGGTGTTTGAGGTAGGATACATGCGTTTCACTTAGTTCTTATAGCGTAAAGTCTCTATGAACTTACCAATACGTGCGAACGGCAGCCAGTCATCTTTTCGGAGAGCTGTAGGTTGCAGGTTCTCGGGTACACCTTTCGAAATTAAAATGGGCGCCACCTAATTGACTGTGACTCAATTAGGAAGAAATCTATATTGATATTTAAATGCAGACAAAATAAAGATTTGGAGGGCTTTTCAATAAAACACTATATAAAGTGCAGACTATCAAATTTTAATGATCACCTTGATCTTTTGATTTTTTTTTTTAAAGTTGTTTTATAAAATAATTTTTGACATGTGAAGCTTAAATAATTAACATGAAGATATAAAAAAATAAATCAAGAAAATGTAAAATATATAAAATATATCAAATATATGAAATGTGATAGAACGTTATTACCATTATATCATCAACCTATGAACATCTGGCGAAATGTCATGTCGCAAATATGAATATATGAAAATTAAATTAAATAGCGCACAGGGAATCAAAAATTCATGAATTTTCTCTTACACTGCCGCAAGGAAAAAAGTTATAAAAATATAAAGTGTTTCGCCAAGGCTGTTTTACAAAATATAGGTTACTTACTTCCTTTCTGCTACCTTATATAAAATTCATAAACATAAAAATTTTAATTCCTTATACTCTTACAGGAAGTCCAAAACCATTGTAGAATCTTGGTTTATGTACCCC
This sequence comes from Kuschelorhynchus macadamiae, assembly GCA_030620095.1. NCBI lineage: Eukaryota > Metazoa > Arthropoda > Insecta > Coleoptera > Curculionidae > Kuschelorhynchus > Kuschelorhynchus macadamiae. Next base: position 11,556 of record JAUTXW010002349.1, on the reverse strand, counting down.
AAAAATTACACCATAAACTTGTATTCTTAACCTGAAACCCTCTAGTCATCTAGAGGGCTCCTTCGACGTCAACGGTCACCAATAAAGGGAATTTCCAGACATCTAGAAAGGCTTCTCGAGGACCGACAGCCAAAAACAAAATTCAGGACGCCATTCACGCGGTTGATCAAATGTGGAACCAAACAAAATGGGACCAAAATTTATGGCCAGATGATGTCCATAAATATTCTCTGCACTTTAAAATAATTATTTATGGCATACTCTCAGTACTTTAAAAAATTGGTCCATTAAGGCACTTTTATAAAGCCGGACACATTTGCACCTCTAAGGAGAGCCAATAGAAAGGGACGAGAAAATCCCAGAAAATTCAGCACATTTAGCCTTCCTCACTGACTTATGAACCTAATGCCATAAAATAAAATAATAATTACAGTGGATTTTCATTGAAGTAACCGGAACATTGGTGTGGTCACGTTATGTTTAAAAAATCAGATACTGTCAAAGCTCATTACCAATGAAACCATGTGACAGGAGAAAGGCAAAATTCCGAATATTTATAAACAAAGCAAAAACAAATTTCTTTTGCCTTATTTGGAAGTTGAAAATACTTTACAAAATGTAATCCAATGAATTATGAATAAAACATATTGACTATTAAAATGTAATTTACATAAAAGTCTTTATATTTTTAAGGTTATATTTAACTGCAAAGTTGTAATGTTCAATTTTGTTTCAGATTACTAATGGGCTTAAAATAATGAAAAACCATAAGAAAATGTCTGTAATTAACATTCCATACCAAGCAAACATAAAGAAAGGCAGCTTGAAAACAAAAAGTTATGTCAACTGAAACTTTCTAATAGTTCAAGTGTTCTCAAAGTCTTTGATATTTACAAGTCAGTATTTTTAAAATTCATGTGTGTGAAATGGACTGAAAGACAAACAAAACAGTTATTTTATTGTAAATGAAAAAATTGTTATTTTCATTAATAAATTATTAATAAAGATTTTATTAGAACACTGTGTAAAAATCAGTAACTATATAACTAGCCAAATTTAGTAATTGTCTCACTGTTACTATAAACTAAATAATTATACATAAATTTGAAAATGTTATATTCTCTGGCTATGTTAAGGACCTAAAATTAAAACGCAGGCAATTTCTCTGGTGAATATGCTGCTGATAGGCGTAAAAAAGTAACGCGCCTTTAAAATTCGTTAATTTTCAATACATTTTGGTGAAATATATTGGCCAATTAAAATCTCAAAAATGTAATTTTGGACTTTGGTTTAAATAGTAATTATCATTGAATATCTTATTATAAAGATTAATTTAATAATAAAATAAAATTTAACATAATGCTTAATTTGTATGCATTTTTAATCTTTATACTCACAAAAACAAACATCATAGCTAAATATGTATAGGGGAGATGAAAATAAACAATGGCGTTCTATTGGACTTTTACTTTTCGGTTGGCTGCATTTCTTTACTGAGAAAATTACTTAACATCAAGTGTCTACGTCAGCTCCCATACGCTTTTATAGTTTTCGATTCTTTAAATATGTAACTTATACCCAATTACACTGAAGTCTTGAACACTCCGTTCTTTAAATTTTAATGCGTTGTGTCGTAGCATGCGGAGAGTTGCGGTACTTGAGTCACTACTATAATTCTGCCATCTGTCATAACCATAACCAGGACTGCCGAAGTTGCTACTACTTTCATACATTTTCTGTTATCCCACTACTATCTACTATAAATACTACTACTTATTACAGGCCTCTTTTTCTCCGAAAAACCTTTTTTGATGAGAGGTGTCAACCAAAAGTAACAGGCAGTAACGTAACGAATTTCGCCAAATCGTAAGAACAGCGAAGGACATCATACGTTTTTTCCCCTCAGCTAGCCGCGAATGTTGGACGCACATTTGTTTTATGGGGACAATGTGGAAACTCTTTTTTGATAAAGGGCTAGGAGTACGTTTTTGGTTCACAAAAGTCACTTTACCACAAATGTAATAAAAATGATCCGGCTTATTTACACAAACTCGCGACATGTTGCAAAACTCTCTAATTTCTCAAATACGTACACCAATCGATCCACTGGTGGTTGAAATACAACTAACTAACAATTTAGGATTTATGTTATATGTATTTATAACGTACACCTGGTATTATAAATCCAGGTATTTCTCATTTAATGGTCGAACTTTCCATACATTAAGGACAGGTAGGTAAATTATCATAATAAGCATGGATCTATAAAATCGGAGCCAACTGAGATATTTGCAAGACAGATTGTTAATTAGTATAATAAAATAGGTAATATTTTGCTATTTTGGTCTCGGAAACATTTTTGCTGTTCCCCAGTGTTTTTTCGCATTATTTACATTTGGCTAGCTATATAATTAATTTTCAACAGTGCTAGTGTATTTAAATGCCTATTCATAACTAATTAATTGTTTTTAAAAACGACTTAAAATACCTCTTACTAATTAAGGTTTAAGCAATACAGGTTCTGTGTAATTTTAGTTAATAAACGCAAACATTTTTCATTATTGACTTAAATAAATATGATTTCATGTACAGGATATGAAACAAATACAAAAATAAAAGTTTGCAAACAAAAAAAAATCTGAAATTCAAGTTTTTTAAACAGCTGAATTAAAGAGCTTGAAAATACAAAAAGCTTTTTAATTTTTTTTTAATAGATGTAGTTTCCCAAGAAATTAATGGTAATTATGCTTAATTTGAAATATTCTACTAACTGACCATTAATTTACCCAAAAACTGGAGCTCAGAAATTTGGATTTCATACTTTTTTGTATCTTTTACGTCCCTTGTATAATACGGTCAACTGGGATAAGACGAAATGGACCGACCGGTATTTTTATTATAAAATAAGTGTTACTATCTAGTACTTAACAGCGAAATCTGCTTGGTCATCAAAACTCAATAACATAGATACCATTATTAATATAGGTCAGTATTACAATACAAAAATAACTAAAAATGGTTGTGTGTGCAGAGCGTACGAATTTTCCGTAGTTGCGTATTAACCATTCAACGTCCTCTGCACCACGTGCAACGAAAAAGTAATTTAATCTGGTTCTGTCGATTTTAGAAGGTAGTTATTGGACAACATATCTTTACAACAATATTTTTAAAAAATCTTTTTAAATTTTTAAAGAAAAATTGACTCCTTGTTTATGTGTAGATAGTTGTTCAACGCTGAGTTAGTACTGGACATCACTACTAGATGGCGAGTTCACCAAGTGTGCTCATTCACTAATTTTTACTACTAAAGACGTGGTGGGATAGGGGAACGGACCCCTAATTTTTGGAAAGGTGGCGTTGTCAAAGTGAACTCGTTATGCTAACAATAAAATATAACTGCCTTTAAGATTATTTCATTTTTTTTTGTTCGAAAGTTATTATCCTCGTTTATATATGCCCATCTATAAATAAGATTTCTATATTTCTTTGATGATGTGAGTACGCTGATAAATGTCATAGTAAAACGATTTTCGGCACCTAATTAGATATTCAATTTTTTTCGATTCGGCAACACAGCGTAGCCGCTATCTGTCTAAAGATAAAAATAGACAACAAAGGCCATACATTTTCTTGGAATGTTAATCGTATTCCTTTCAGTTACAAAGTTGATTTTGTTTGTAGTGAAATAGATTTAACCAATATCAAGATTACAAGATAATTCTGAATTTTATTTTGCGAGATACCTATGTAATTAGTTACTCGATACATTTGATTGCATAAATTCAAAATTCCTGTAACTTATTAATGTCTAATGTAGAGCTGTATAACAAAATTTTAACTTTTCTAAAAATATCAACGAACCATGTGCTTTTAAAAAATGTCGGCCGTTCACACTAAATAATGGAAAATGTCCAATTTAATTTTAATGAGGGCTGGAAACCCTCTTTAAAATTAAATCAGTAGAAAAAACACTGGTGTACCCAGAAACAAATTCCTGGAGTGGCAGAGTAGATAAAGTATTTAAAAACGACGCCCCCGTAAAAACAAGCGACTAAAAAAAGCCTTCTGACGTCTTTTCTTGAATTTTCGGTTGTTTATTTTGTTATGCCGTATTTGTACTAAATAGAGTATATTTTTAATACAAAATCGCACTATATAAAATAGGTATTTTTAATGTGCTTTAATTTTGGTGATTTGGATTAAAAAAAATATTCAGCATGCAACCAAAAAATATCATTTTGTGTTATTTATTATACATAGTATATCACAAATTGTTGTTGATTTGTATATTTGCTTTTACCTCATTTTAACATTGATCCAAAATTGTATTAGTGATGTAGAGTGTTTTATATTTATTGGTCACTAGATTAAATTAAAAGTATTCGTAGGTAATTAGCTCAAACAAGAGTGGTAATTAAGTGATGTCGCACTCTGCTGGTAAACATTATTATCATAAAAATAACAAAAAAATCTGTATTGACAGGAGTTCACACATAGTTTGCTTTGGAGATATCGGGTGTTGAAAGGAGACATCTAATAATAATATTTTTTCTTTTATTTTTTAACATGTAAATTTGATATTTTTCATGCATATATTACTTAATACAAGGAAAATTGTTGATTAAAAAAACTGTTAATCCTATTTCCGGTTTTACTGGGTTTGGCGGCTGAAAAGCCTTTTTTCGAAAATAAGCATTGCAGCTTTATGCAGATCAAAAATACTTGTTTTAGGCAGCTCGAAATAAACTTACTTGTTAATTTTTAAAACACTTCGATCTAAAAAACTTTTGGGTAACGGTAACAATAAATTTCATTATTTTTTGTTATTTCTTGTTTCGTCAATAGAACAATTTAGTTTAATATTCCTAGTGGCACCATATGGCCATCTTGAAAGTAAATTTCCGTTAGTGAAGTATGATCCAAATTAGTTCGGTACATAGTGATATAATAACAAAATATACTGTCTTTTCAAACATTTACATTGGATACCATTTTATTCTACCATGTGGAAAAAAACTAAAGCTCTTTTTTAATTTGTCGACGTTTTGCCAATTTACTGTTGCATCCTCAGGACACATACATTTTATATCCTACATGAAACTCATTCTAGTCCTTACCTGCTCCGTTGGTCCGTAGATACTTCCTAACCCCAAAAGTGGTGTAACCACTGTAACATAACAACAAGAAGATCGTTAACGAAAACCATTTACAAATTTAATATCTGGGAAATATCTGCGAACCAACGGAGTAGGTAAAGACTGATAATATGATTATGATGCAGGATATAAAATTTATGTGTCCTGAGGATGCAACAATAAAGTTGCGAAACGTCCACAATTTAAGGAAAACTTTTGTTTTTTACTGGATCCTAACCTCAAATAATAAACCACTTTAACATAATAAATAACACATAAACAACCAATTAGAAACTTAATATATGGGAATCTGCGGTCCAACGTAATAGGTAAAGAATGAAAATATGGGTTTCATGCAAGATATAGAATCTATATATGTGTCCTGACGGTGCAAGAATAAAGTTTCGAAACATCTACAATATAAAAAAAGTGTTTTGTTTTTTACTAGATCCTAACACGATATAATACACCGCTCTAACATAACAACAAAATAATCGTTAAAGAAAACCATTTAGAAACTGAATATCTGGGAAATATCTGCTGACAAACGGAGTTCGTAAACACTGAGAATATGGGTTTCATGCTAGATATAGCATCTGCATATGTGTCCTGAAGATGCAACAATAAAGTTGCGAAACGTCGACTATTTAAAAATAGATTTTTGTATTTTTTACTGGATCCTAACCCCAATTATACCAAAAGAATTATTACAAATGATTTTTACTTACTTCCTATTAGTGGTCTTGCAGGTATTAATCGCATAATAAATAATATTAAAAACCACTACTTCTGGCCAAGTATCAATAAAGATGTTCGAAATTATGTTAAAAAATGCGACATTTGTCAAAAACAAAAACATTCGGATCGTTATAACGAAAAACCACTGGAAATTACTTTAACAGTAAATTTCTCATTTCAAAACGTGTATTTTGATAAAGTATAACTATCTGTATATTCTAACTATTCAGTGTGAATTAAAAAAAAATGTAGAAACATATCCTCTTGAGAGTAAAGATGCCGAATCGATTGCAAAATCATTTGTTGAGAACTTTATCTTAGGTTATGATATTCCACAGGAAATTGCTACTGATAGGGGTTGGAAATTTATCTCGAATACCATGGGGGAAGGAATTCTAAAATTACAGCAGAAGCAATCCGCTGCTTATGATCACGAAAGTATAGGTGATTTAAAGAACTTACATAAAGCTTTAAGTGCATTTCTCAGAATTCAAACACCAAACCATGACTCTTCTTGTATATGGTATTGTGGGTGAGTATGTGACTCCCCTACTGGTGCTTCACTTATAATTCGATGGTTCGTACTGAAACTAAGTATACTCCTGACCTGGTATTTGCTACAAAAAGTCTGATTCCTAGTAATCTAAATATTAACGTGGAACAGATATATAACTTTAACAATTATCCCCTTGAACTAAAATACTGACTAAAAAAGGTACACGACGACGCAAGAACAAACCTAATGCATTCAAAACTAAAACGAAAATGGAGTTACGACAAGACTATGAATCCTATGAAATATAAAAAATATGACATAAATCTATTAAAAACTGAAGCTGAAACTCCTTGTTTTTTGGGTCCATAGTTAGTGATTGAAGAGTTATAACCCAATGTAAAATTTTTAAAGAATATTAAAGAAATATTAGTTTATAAAAATAGAACTAAATTATATTATAATTACTGTTTTGGTAACATTATTATTTTATTTTAATTCTATCTGGAAAAGAGGCGCCTAAATCTCAATGCCATATTATCTTTATTATTTAGCTGTATATTAAATATCCTGTATATACACTGTATTATTAGTAAATTCATTTATATAATTAAATTATAATATAATAGTTGATTTATCGTCATAAATTAATTAATATTCATGCTCGTCCATATTCATTGCCAAGGAAATAAGAGTTTTTTTAATCGCCGCGGAGGTGTAATATGGTAAGAGTACTCTGTTTAATAACACCAACAAACGATGTGTAATATTGTTGAAACTGTTTTAACTTATAAACAACCGATATAGTAATTGACACACTTTCTGCACAATCTAACAACTAAACACAAAAAGGAGAATATAGTAACCATGATATAGAAAACAGGTCTTAATTATTTAATAGAGCGTAAAACTGGTAAGAACCTATTATCCCGATCGTCAATTATTAAACTTAACTCCTCTAACTAATGTTGATTTAAAACTGTTAATAAAGGATTATTTAGATAGGTGCGAACGCACGGAAAAATAAATTTAAAACAATATTCCAGAGGTTGAATATATCCACGGTTTTTTACGACGAACTAAGCAGTCAGTTTTGTTTGGACAAAATATAAAACTCGTTCGGGCGGAAGTAAATGCAGAAACTATATACAAATATCATTGAGAAATGTGCATTCCGAAGGTTTCGTTATTAATAATAAGACACGTTTCAATAACGACCTGGGAAAAACTAAAGTATTTCATAAATGTGGAACCAAGCATTTAGTTATTATTAAAAATTCACGTAAACTAGCACATCGGTTAGGATGGCATGGGCCGACAATGGAACATTATTGCCGCCTTATGTCGAATATAAAATAAAAAATGTATACCCCACCTGCATTAAATGTAGGTTACCGGGAACTCTATGACCGATGTTGACTTTCTAAATACTAGAGAGTTTTTGGGCAATACTGGCTACAAAAAGACCTCTTTTCAGGGTAAAACTTTTGTAGATAATTCAGTGAATTATATTGAATTATTAAAAGATCCTGATGGGAATGAATTTGCGCTCAGGAAGAAAAATTGGTTTCATTGACTTAATAACCTGTTTAATCAGTGTTGAAAATGTATTTTTCGATTTAATGGAACCTGACAATTTAACGATTTTATTAATATATAAGCTCACCAAGACCACTTAGAGAATGTTTATTGGAGGTTTTAAAAGTTCCTCGCCTAGGAAAAATCGCTGACGATGAAATTAAAAAAACACGAAAGAAAAGATTGTATGTCCTTCCTGGTTTAACATAGAAGGCTTTGGATTCAATTGTCCTTATTTTAATAGTGGCCGTTTTGTAATTGGTTTCCTAAAAAACTCAAACATCAGTATGGCAATTAACTCGGTGCAAATAAAGGTTTGGACATAGATATACTTTTCAAATTTAGATTTAATCAGGTTTAAACTAAAACCAGGTCTAACATCACAGTTATAGATTTAAACTGACATAATATGCAATAATCAAACAAATAATTTTTCTAAAGGTCACAATTATAAACTGTGACATAAGCAAAATACAACTAATGAACTAAATGTTTTAATTGCGAAGGCAATTAGATCAGAACTCTTAAAACTTTTTAGTGAGGATTAAATTACCTGCAATTGTTTTGTTTTTTCTTGGCGCCTCGATGCCTATACTGATGAAGGGGTCGATTTCATTTAAGTTCCAAATAGTTGCAATTTACTCAATTAAATACCCCCATTTTTTTAAAGTTAAATTCTTGTTCTCTCAGTAACCAACCTATTAATCAAGTTACTGCAAATAACAAAAAATCTTAGAAATTAAGGTTTATTTGAATTTAAGACCTTAATTAAATTTCTAGGAACTGTTTTTCCTTCTTGTCATCGAAACACCTATGACCTATAGTGGTGACGATGTCGTTTTACAATTTTTGAAAGTTTCAATGTTTGAAACACTTTTCACCTAATTTCGACAAACTCGTTTATTCCTAAAAAAAAGGCGTTTTCTTACATTGTATATATTTTAGTCTAAACTAATTTTCGAGATATTGACGACGATAAAACTTTAAATTTATTTACAATATTATATATATATATATATATATATATATATATATATATATATATATATATATATATATATATATATATATATATATATATATATATATATATATATATATATATATATATATATATATATATATATATATATATATATATATATATAGTTTTTTATCCTTTCACCCTAGAATAAAACGTGTTTGTCTTGAAATATTCCAGATTCATTCCTGAAACTGTTGCCAAACGAACTTATTTAATATATTATCAAATGAACTTAACCAGTTGTGCTAAGCGTTGACAAAAAAAGTAAATGCCCTCGGGTACTCCGACTTTAGTACCACTCTTTCTGCTAGAATTGTTTTCTATATATATATATATATATATATATATATATATATATATATATATATATATATATATATATAGATTCATTTCTATATTGTGCTTCGCGGATAGTTGTTAAAGATATAATTAGTATTTAATTTATATTATATGAGAGAGAAGTTATTCAACTAAAACAGACAGGTTTAAATAAATACAAAAAATTGTATAACAACTTTAAGTAAATATAACTCAAGCTATTAAAAGAAAAAGGAGAAAATGAATAAATAAATATATAATATTATTGAGAAAATTGAGAAATAAGAAAAATATGCGCCGTCTAAAAGCAAGCTATCTAGGACGCGTGCTAATACCTTTATCTAAATACGTCAGAGAGTAGATGGGGTCCCGACTGGCGCCACCAGTTAACAGATTAACTGAAGATCTCCTTGGTTGTGCACGAGATACACAAACAAGGATAGAAAAATGGTTGAGCTAAATAATAAACAAAACCTAGATCTATTAACTAAAAGTTAGTTCAGTTAATTTTTTTTAAATAAAAAAAATTAAACATAATTAAAACATCAATTCTTTTGGACCTGTTAAATTTGACTTAATTAATTCAAATAATAAATTTATTTATTTTATTTTTATTCTAAAGTTCATCAAATCTTACCTCCAACTATATAAAATCACATTTAAGCAATCTCTACAGTTAACGAAGATTAATTTTATTCTAACAGAATAATGTGTAATCAATTAGCCTTTGACTTTAATTGGACCTAAAAATGATCGCAAACAAAAAATATTAAGATCAAATTAAAAATCAAAATTCTTTAATCAACCCAATGCCTTGCCTTTAATTCTTTTCGGTTAATTAATTTTTAAATTAATTGTTATTATAATTAAAATTCAAATTTCGGCAAAACCAAACAAATCTCGATATATCAAACAAACCCTAAATATAATAAAACTTAGTAAATTATAACCCATTGACTCTTAAAGCTAAAGAAAGAAAAGTTATTATTAAAAAACAGTGAAATGTGAGTTCTTAAATATTTTACTAAGCCGTCATTTTTGTCACCATCTTGAATTCGTACCAAAATTTTGCCAATTCGTAATTTCTACGTAATGCTTAATTTGTAAGCAAAATTGGATCTAAATTAGGTAATGATAAACTTGAATAATTAAAATATCTAAATAAATTTTACTTTCTATCTTATAAATTAATTTGGAGAGTTAAAAATAAAGAGTTTATTTAATATATAATTAAATTATAATTGGAATGAAATATAATAATTAATTATGTCATTTAATTATTCACTTACGTTCCTAATATTGTAAATGACCCAGCGTATAAGTTATTTATCAAAACGCTTGAAGCATTATTATGACAATGCTCAAATCAACCTACGTTCAATGTAAAAATTATCTATTGTTATCCAGCTAGCGAGGCCATATATGTATTGGTTTAGCCTCCGGAATAGAGACGCGTATGCACTTTTATATTATGAAAATAAACAATGCATTATTCAAAAACAGATCGGTGTTTCCAGATTCAATTTCCATATTGAATTTAAATTCATACCTCAGAACATAGAAAAATACATGCATTTTAACTAAAGATTGGGTTTTGTTATTTAAATTAAATCCTGATAATTCTTATATATTACATCGTAATGACGTAAAATATAAGCTTGGGTATATAAAGCGAAAACTTGAATAATCAGATTTTTTTTTTAATTTCATTTCAAATGCATCAAATACACCTGGAAGAAAACGGACTGGAGGGGCCACCACTCGAAGCGGCTACAAAGGTCAGCCGATGCAACAGAAAAAAAAAACCCGGAAAATTATGTTGTGGGCTTGGCAGAGTACTATCGGGAGGTAGTGCAAGGTAGGGCAATGCTACGTGTGAGGTATCGAGCCCAGCACCGCCGAAAAGTTATGAATGCTTCTAGAACTATTCGGCTAACCCCTGACGATGCAGAGAGTGTCCCAACTGGCATATCGACGGAAACTAGGGGTCTAATAGAACCCCGTTAAAATATCAACTAAATGAAATAGATTTATAACCCATTCAGCTCAGTCAATTTACCGGGTCTCACTATTTCCAAACCACTTCGCCACCCTCCAAAAGTGTCACAAAGGAGGAGGAGTCGGTAGCAGAAGCAACTTTCTCCTCTAAGCAGGAAGTTTCGAACTTCGGAGGATCCCGGGGGAACTACCAAATTTTGGGGCCCACGCCCCAAGGTGGCGTCAGTCAATGGCGTAACTACAATGGTGCGAGTGGTGCGGTTGCGCCAGGG
>JAUTXW010002348.1:0-44141 GCA_030620095.1 Kuschelorhynchus macadamiae | reverse complement strand
CAAAACTGGGTTTGAACAGTTCTTTGATTTCCTTGGTTACTGCATTTTATACGACAGTTGATTTTTTGCTGAAAGGCTTGTTACATAATAATATATTACTGTTTTGTTCTTGTGTTACATAAATCTAGGTAGTGGTACTTTTTTTGGTGCGAAATTATCAATACATATTTTGATAAATAGATTTAATTACATATTTATTTTGATTTATTGTTAGGATGTAGATATTGTTAACGACTTTAAATAAAAGGCATTGTTTTGCATGGCCTATTGCAAAATTTGGGATGATAATTATAAAAATTAGGATTTTTGTTGTTGTTTATTAAAATAGACCCATACTATTATATATTTTTGAGAAGCTTTAAAAAGGACAAATCAATTTCTGGACAAATATACAGGGTGTCCCATTTAAAAAAACAAAACTTTGGGTCATATCTAAAAAATAACAACTCAAATGAAAAATATGACTACGCCACTGGATCCAGCGTAAAAAACTGCATAAGCAGCAATTTTTCCCTTTGCGTTAAATTAAAGGATAACCGAGATACGAGAGGGGTCCCAAAATGCAAAATTTTCTATTTCGCCCTGTATCTCATAAACAAAGAAGACTATGAAAATTTTGTTTACGGCTTCATGAGTTTCACAAAAAATTAGCTCAGGTTCGTGAAAACCGCAAGGTTCTATCCTTAAAAACAAGCGAGATAACCTGCTTTTGCAACCAAATCCGGACACCCTGTACACCCGGTACATATAAAATTATTTTCTGTTTATAAATTTTTGGCAACCCTACAATTTTGATTTTTTTTATATCTCTTACGGTTTAAGCACTGTCTTAGCCGTACACCTTGTTGACGCACTCTATATATGCAAAATGTATAAATTCCGGTCTTTACTAATAACAAAAACAACAATTAAGGAAATATATATACTTACAACATACGCTGCTAAAAATGCAACATTAATGCTGATAAGATTAGAGTCATCTTGTCCTATAGTAGGCATAGCATAATCAACTGCATTCAATATTTCCAAAACCGTACATATAGTCACAAGAAAGAAGTAGGTTCCAAAAATGGCGTTAATCTCTTGTACAAGTAAGTACAGATTTTTGTACATATGCGAAAATTCGGCCAGTTTATTGTGAACCGTCTCTTTCTGGAGCACTGCAAACCTGAGATTCTTGACTGTAGTAGATACCTTTAGAAAGTTATCCAGGTACAGATATCTGTTTTTGAGCCAGGTGCATATAAAGTTAATAAAAATAGTACTGCACATTAAATAGTATGTGGTGAGTCGAAATATGACGAAGGCCAACGAATAATATACGAAACTCCAATTGGCTACTGTGTCAGAGATGTGAACAACAATGTAAGCAACGTGATACAAAAATATGCGCAGTCGTAAAGAGCTCATGCTAAAATCCTTCACGGAAGTATCGAAGGCCCAATTGATTTTCTGCTCTACCTGAGCCACGATTTTCATCAACTTTTTCCAGTGATTTTTCTTTAAAACACTACAAATCACTACGTGCTCTATGAATAAAGATTCCGTTACCCCTTGTAGCGTGTCTAATATAGCTTGGCTGACGTTGAAATGCTCGTAGATATAGTACCGTTGATAGAACGAGAAAATTGTTGCTCCTAGATATATCAGCACCAATATCAGTGGATACATTCTGGACAAATAGACTAATCTTTTGTTTGAGCTGAATTCGGAGTCGAGAGGTGTAAGCGCTAAGTACCTTGCAAGGTTGTACCACGTCTGAATGATTAGATAGTCTGTTCGAGGTTTGGCTGTTAGAACTAGAGCAGACATGTTGCGTTGCCTAATCGACTTTTGTGATCTGTTTTTGTACCTTTTTTTATGATGAATATACAGGTTGCTAAAATTTAACTTTCAAAAACTCCCGCACTTAAAATTAATTATTAAACTATTTTGAAAATATAATGTTGTATTTTTTGTATATAAAGAAGAATATACTGCTTGATGGCTAAAGACAAAATACTATTAAAAATTACGATTACTAGTTTCACATAGACAGTCATTAAAATGGATGATTTTAGTTAAGATTCTTGTAGGAAACATGACAAATAAACTTTGCTTGCTAACATTTGTTCGGCAAAGTTAAACCCTATTTGTAAGTGTATTTAAGTACTTAAAATAGGCATTTTCATGTCAAAAATTGGGGCAAGCTTTTAATGATGTTTTTCTTTGGAAATGCATATTCATTACTAATTGGAAAGTTGGAAGGGTATTTAATCAAGGGTAAAGTTTTGCTTTAAGGAATATGTGTTTTTTAAATTATTTTATACACTGAATCACACTAATAAGGGCGGTCATGCTAAATTTTAGAGAGAGAGGTGCATTTTCTTAAAAGATGTTTAGAACAGTGGCGGCTCGTGGTCAACTTTTCACGAAGGTTAATATATACATGGTGTCTCGGATAAGAATGAACTCTATAGGAATCTCGTAAACTAGCAGAGATGCAGAGATGTTTAAATTAGAAAAAAGTTGCGCTTCACTGAACTCTGCAAGATGACGTTTTCAGATTTGGAACATTCCGAGTACTCCCGAAGAAATTAAGAAAAAATCGAAAACTCGTGATTTCGTTTTTATTTTTTTCTGGTTCTATATTCAAAAATATTGGAAAACAAATTTTACGTTTTCATTGTCACTTTTTCTCTTCTACAAGATATCATCATTGGATTTTGAATCCGACGTTTCGTTTTTTCACAACCACCATCAACTTTATTTTTTTAAATAGTCGAAAAAAATTGTTGTGTGCTTAGTAAGCTTTACATTGTAAATTCAATGACATATCACACTTTGCATTTTTTCGACCTTTCGGACTCAAAAAACGATCATCGATGATGATTCCGCAAAAACGAAACGCCGGAACAAAAATCTGATTAGTTTATCTTGTCGAGAAGAAAAAGTTGCTATGATAACGCAAAATTTATTTTGATCTAGCTCTTACCGTAGATTTAAAAAAAATGAATAATTATTTTATTTGTGTTGGTATCAGGTGTGATAATAGTATTTAAAGCGATAATTTGAATAAAGTTGTTTTTTTTATTAAAGCAATTTATATCAACAACAATTATTATTAATAATGTTAACACAATAATAAAGTTCTAAAAACTTAACATACAAAATAATAACAAATTTATGAACTCATCTAATTTAGATGTGAAGCATTGTATTAGTATTAACTTACATAAAAACTTTTTATTAACTAAATACAATTAACCATTTTTCTTATTTTCAAAAATGCCGCCCTCATTTTCTAAACATAAATAGGAACAATAAACAATTTCGTTCATTAGATTTTCTAACATTTCCGGTGTTATTTTTCGGATGGATTCTCGTACTGCGGCCTTTAATTCTTCAATATCTTGAAATGTTTGCCAATAAACGTCATTTTGCAGATACCCCCCAAAGGAAAAAGTCCAGGGGTGTAAGGTGTGGTGACCGAGGAGGCCAGCTAATTGGACCACGAGTAGCAATTAAATTATTTCCGAATCGATTTCTTAAATAATCCATGTTGAGTCTTGAATTGTGAGGAGGAGCCACATCTTGTTGGAACCACATGTTATGGGTTAGGTTTAAAGGCAAGTCATCCAGTGCCTCTTCAATTTCGTTTCTTAGGGACTGACCATACCTTTCGGAATTGAGGGTTTCTTCAAAAAATAATGGTCCAATGATGCGGTTTCCCAAAATACCACACCAAACATTTATTCCAAACCGATTCTGGTGTTTGGATGTGCGGAATCGGATTTCATTTTTTGTTGACCAATAATGTCTATTTTTTCTATTAAATAAACCATTGTTGGATAAATAAGTTTCATCGGTCCAAAGAATCTGGGGGGAAATTGGGGATTTTCATCGCATTTTTGTGTGAACCACTCACAGAAAGTAGTTCTACGTTCTTCATCTCCAGGATGCAAAGCATGACAGATACGGTATTTATAAGGATGGTATTTCTCTTTACGCAGGATTCTATGCGCAATGGTTTTTGGCACTTCTTGCTCTTTCTCGATGGTACGGAGTCCTATATTATCATCTTCTTCTACAGCAAGCAAAACTCGCATTACTTGTTCAGGGTTTTGCGATTTTTTACAATGACGCACTGGCTTTTCAAAAGCGCCATGTTCTTTTAAGTTTGTCACTAACCTTTTGAAAATGGATCGGCCTGGTTGACGCCGTTCGGGGTATTTTTGAAGATAACGCATTTCTGCTTGCGCGCAATTTTGATGACTTTCAATGTAACATGTAATCTTATCAAATTGAACTTCATTGGAATACTGTGCCATTTTTACAATACAATATTTTAAAAAATAAGTACTCAAATACTAACAAGAATGCAAAAGTGACAGATATCCAAGGTATTCATAGTAACCAAGCCAAACAATTGCAAATAGTGTTGAATTTC
Organism: Kuschelorhynchus macadamiae; assembly: GCA_030620095.1. Taxonomy (NCBI): domain Eukaryota; kingdom Metazoa; phylum Arthropoda; class Insecta; order Coleoptera; family Curculionidae; genus Kuschelorhynchus; species Kuschelorhynchus macadamiae. The sequence goes on along the minus strand of JAUTXW010002348.1, from coordinate 39,712 downwards.
AAAGCCGCCTATGAATAATTGTCAATTATTTTGTATATACTGGAGCAAACCAAATATTTATTGTTATTAATTGAACCCAAACAGATAAAAATAAATTTCTTGTTTCCATAGCAACTTTTTCTTCTCGTCAACTTTATTCATATTATCGCTTTAAATACTATTATCACACCCGATACCAGCACAAATAAAATAATTATTCATTTGTTTAAAGTCTACGGTAAGAGCTAGATCAAAATAAATTTTGCGTTACCATAGCAACTTTTTCTTCTCGACAAGATAAACTAATCAGTTTTTTGTTCCGGTGTTTCGTTTTTGCGGAATCATCATCGAATATCACTGATGATGGTTTTTGAGTTCGAAACGTCGAATAAATGCAAAGTGCGATATGTCATTGAATTTGGAATTAAAAATAGAGCTTACTAAGCACACAACAATTTTTTTCGACTATTTAAAAAAATAAAGTTGATGATGGTTGTGAAGAAACGAAACGTCGGATTCGAAATCCAATGATGCCATCTTGTAGAGGAGAAAAAGTGACAAAGAAAATGTAAAATTTGTTTTCCAATATTTTTGAAAATAGAACCAGAAAAAAATAAAAACGAAATCGCGAGTTTTCGGTTTTTTCTTAATTTCTTCGGGAGTACTCGGAATGTTCCAAATCTGAAAACGTCATCTTGCAGAGTTCAGTGGAGCGCAACTTTTATCCGGGACACCCTGTATACAACACAAAGAGTCATTTGAAAAAATCAGACACACGAAATAATAAAATGTCTGTTACAGGCAGATAAATCGTACATATTTTTACAAAAATAATGATTTACTTCGTTGTCTTTGTCTTTACTTGTTTGTTGAATTTTAAATTTCGGCAAAGGTCAACTACTGGTCTTAAATTCGAGTCGTTTCTCAAAGTTCAACTCGCCAAAATAATTGAAAACGGCTTTTAAAATCTTAATATTTTAAAACACTATGGCTACCTTTCTTTAAGATATTAATTTAAACCACAGAATCAACAAACAAAATGTAAAGTCTTGAAAACGAAATCTGTAAAAATACGCAATCGTAACCACACGATCCACATTAAACACATCAACTGACCAAAATATTTAATTTCCTCGGCGCAGCTCTTGACCCAAACTTCGCCAACGTAAGCCGTATATGAGGCGTTCCATAGCAAAACTCGCCTTATCCCTTTAAGCACATTTAGAGAAAATCAGAAAAAAATGTTTATGTTTACATCACTGACAATATGTTAACTGTTATTTTTATATACATTTATAAGACACTAAAGATCTATTGTGTCATGCTACTTTAAATCATATTTTGATCAGGTATTTTATATTTTTATTTTAATTATGGATAAGGCGAATTTTGAAGTGTCTCTGTGGATAAGGCGAGTTTTGCAATGCAAAAAAAAATTCTCGTAATGTATAAATTTTGTGATTAAGACTCGGTGCAAAAAAAACTACAATTTTTAATTGTCAAATGAACAAAATGTAAACCAAAATTATTTAAAACTAAACTCTGGGTTCTTCAGTTTCATTAATAGTATCTTGGCAAAAGTCGGCAGGGTCTTCAGAATCATCATTTTGAAGTTCGTCTTCAGCAACAACATCAATATTCAAAACGTTTTTGTAGAACGATAGCTCCTCCCTGTTGGCCCATTCTTCACCAAAATGTTTTGTTAATAGCTTCTTTACATCCAGTAATTTTTCTGGCTTTACCGGTATTCCTTTTTGTATAACCGTAGGGCAAAAATTGGAAAGGTTCTTCCCTTTTTTTAATATTGATTTTGAAGCACCGGTATCAGAATGATAAAATATTTCACCTCTTACCAAAATATTATTTGCTGAATTTTTGGTAATAATAAACCTTTTTGCCTCGGAGAACTTAAAGTGCCAAGATGATACGTTTTTAAAATATTTTCCAGCCTCCGATTTAAAATCTAGTACTCTGCACTCGTGTCCTAAACTTTTAACTGTACCATGTTGTTTAAAAATACCTACGTATCTTCTTGGATTCACAATGGTCGCTTCTTTTTTGAGGATTTTCTCTATCCTCCCAAAAACTCGATCGGGGGGCAAAAAAGAATGTCCGGGAACGGGAAAGATCAGTTCTATTTGCTTCACGTGTCTAGGTGCAATGTTTTTCAAAAAGTGGCAACACATTGCAATCATAGTGGTGTTTCTATTTTGTCCTCCGCATCCGTCGGCACAAAACCTTATTGTAGAGTAACCTGTTAAGTCAGTTTCGCTTAAACAGTCAAAAACAGCTGAGCAGATTTGGTTGGATCCTTTGCTAAATTCGTTTTCCATCCAAGTGAAAATAAAAACATTTTCTGTAGTTAACTTTGTTTTGGAAGACCCTTTTACTACGGTAAAATTATACGTATAGAGTTGGCGACTGTAGTAAGCCAACTGATATGGTATTTTGGGGTTTACCAAGTTCTTCTGACAGTCGAAAGAAAAAGTAAGAAGTTCTGGTTTCTGTTCTTTAAGCTTAGAAAAAAATGCGTTGGATCTCAGTTTGTGGACTCGCTTTTCTGTTATCAGTTTTCTTTTATTTTCTTGAACTTTTTCAATTTTGATTTTTTCTGATAGCTCTATACATTTTGAGCATGCATCAGTTGCCGGAGTGCCGAAACCTATATTAAAACAACGAAGAAAAATCTCCCTAAAAAAAGTTTTCTTCACTTTTAACTGGTCTACAACAGATTCGTTATACATTTTAAAAATTTTCGCAATGTTTAATTCGCTCGGTAAATATTGTCTTGCAATATTTTTGCTTCTGCAATAATGGCTTTCAACTCCTCTTAAATTTTGTATAAATTCTTTTACACTGCGTCTACGATTCTCATATTTAGCTGACTGTCTGTCCCCTCCTCTATTTTCTTTAGGCAACTGTCCAGTTAAGAGATGATCCCTAGCAATCTTTTTTAGTCTATCTTTTGAAACATCTAATATATCTATAAAGGCTGTCTTACAAACTTGTAACTGAAAATCCCGTGTATCAGATAGCTTGACAAAGTATTGTGTAGCCACACCTTTTCTGCTACTTTTATCCTTAACACTTCTGCTTCTTATGGGCTTTCTTACTGACATAAACTTAAGTAAAAATGCATCTTGTGAAGTTTTAGTTTGATTAGAATAAAAATTTGCATGAAATGCACGAATATCTCGCATAGATAAATTTTGGCAACGGTACGTCTTACCGTTATGTCCACATACTGGAAATCTAGGAAGTCTTTTGGCAGAATATCTGAAATAGAAAGTTTATAGTTACCTAAACTCCACAGCGTTTTAGACACCATAACATACCTTGCTTTTTTTTCTGTTTCTCTTTTCCATTTCTTAGGCTCGATTTTTTCTTGCCTTTTTTGGTTCTGCAAGCACAACACTTATGTCCATTTTAGCACCTTAGTCAAAATCAATCAAGTTTTTTTAAATAACACCTAATTATTAATAATTATTACGACACAGATTTGTTAACACGTGAAACTACTATTCTAAACTAAACTAAATCAGTAATGAATAAACACAAAATGGCGGCTATAATCAGATGATTCCAAATCGAGCATTTCTATTGGTTAATCGGATAAGGCGGGTTTTGAAATGACGTTGTAACTGGATAAGGCGAGTTTTGCTTTGATTGTCGATATTGACCAAATAATTTATGAAGGATATGGCTAATTTTGTTCCGTTTTGCGAATTAGAACACATAGGTATTAGAACGAACAATCATTTAATGCAGCAAGCTCGATTTTTACAAAAAGTGGATAAGGCGAGTTTTGCTATGGAACGCCTCATATATACCTGTATCTGTGCCCGTATATTACCTATGCGCCCCTGTGAAAATTTGTTCGGGAACACTCGGGAAAAACTCGTCTGCGTTTATAACCATGACGTCAACGCGGGCCGCCAGCCGATCGAAACGAAACCTCTGGAGATCGCGGTCCGAGGCACCGATAGTGTGTCGCGGAATTAAGTGAACGGTCAACGAGTTTATACGTTGAGAATCATAGAGGGATTTTCCAAATTAAAAAAAAAATTATAAAATATAAATTATGTATTATTTTATTTATTTGTTTCTGTTTGGAAATATTCATTGGGGGGCCATTGACCATATGACCTAATGGAGGAGTCGCCACTGGTTTAGAGTCGATATCGAATAATCGATAAAGAATTTAAAGACTTACGTTCAATAAGCATCCTTTCTAAGGTTTTGGAAAAAATTGTAGATAAGCAAGTTCGCGTATTTTTAGATGAAAATAAGATCTTACCTCTAAAACAGTCAGGCTTTCGCAAGGAGCATAGCTGTGCCACAGCGATGGCAGACGTCAATTTTATATTATATAGGATTTTCAAGTATTGCTCTAGAATGTTTTAGGTCGTTTTTGGATTCCCGCCTGCAGCAAATTGTTTTGGATGGCTTAAAATTTAACACGGCATCCTTATCAGTAGGTGTCCCTCAAGGGCCATTATTGTGTACAATATACACATGTCAATTTAAGGACTTTTTTAAAATTTTCTCTCTATCATTTGTATGCCGACTACATGCAACTGTATTACCATTTTTACATAAACAATATAGAAACTGCTAACAGAAACATAAATTCTGATCTACAAGATATAATTCAGGTCTTCATGGATCATCACTTCAATCAATTAATCCTACAAAATCGTCATCATTCTATTCGGAGGAGACAAAAACCAAAGATCGAGAGTAAGAAGAACGTAGGATACAAGTGAATACCATCACTATTTCTATCAGTAATACCTCAAAATCATTAGGTCTTATTATCGACTCCGATCTTCGGTCTTATGGGTTTGAAACTGGCAAACTAAAAAAAGCTTACAGCGCTCTTCAACCTATTTATAATCAAAGTTTTTAGATCAGGGATTAAAAAAAGTTCTTTGCGATTCTTTGGTTCTGTCCAACTTTAACCACTCTGACGTTGTGTATGGCCCTTGCTTGGATCAAGTTAATTGTCGCAGAATTGAAAAAGTCCAAAATGCATGTCTCCACTTTACCTTTGGAATACTCCGTAGGAATCATATGCCACATAAGCTCAAATATACTGGATGGCTTAATATCTTTAATCGCAGAAAACTGCACACCATTTCTCTTAGCTATAAAATAATCAAATTTAAATCTCCGCAGTATTTGTACGATAAAGCACATTTTAGGATGGATAATCATCGCCGTAACTGGAGATCGTGAAGGCCATCTAACAGGTCCGTTGGTACTTATTCATATTTGAAGAAAGTTATTATCAAGAAATTCCCTTAAGAGCCTAGAGTTGTTACTTGCTGTAGGTAAACAGCACTATATTGAACTAATGGAATATTTTCGAGTAGTTCTGGAACAACTTCCTCAAGGATTTCTAGGTATCTACGAATTGTAAGACCTCCTTCAAAAATCTTATAAACTACATGTCTGCCTAAAATAAAACATGACACCCAACTCCAAAGCGTCCTTTTGTGGTCCTTTCAAACATTAAATGCTGATTTTCACTGTGCCAGTTCCTGGTATTGTGACTAATAAAATTTTCCGCACTTGAAAAAAAAAACAAATTTTATAGTCTATAAATATACAGGGTGTTCCATTTAAAAACATAAAGTAGGTTCCGATAACTTTTTGACCTGACCCTGTATACTAATTCCGAATTGAGCTCTACGAGAAAAGTTATATAAGAAACAGTTTTCACTTTTTCAATTAATTATCTGATAGTTGAGATACGAGGGGTGCCTGAAAATGCAACATTTTCAGCTTAGCCCTGTATCTTAAAAATTAAAAGGGCTATGATAATTTTGTTAACGGAATATTTAGTTTTACGAAAAAGTAGCACACTGTCGCGAAAACTTTCTATCTATAAAAATAACGGAGATTCCCCGCAAAGCCAAAATGGGACACCCTGTACAAACATAAAAAAATACATAGGTTCATACTGATAACCTCATTCTCTTTAATAACCTTTATTCATACCGAATGTTCATTTTTCGAAAATGTTAAGTAAAATACTAGATTTTGAGCTTGCACATTTCATGGTCACTCTGTATACATAAAATTACATAACGGGATAATAAAAGAGACACCTTTTAGTAAACGGGATTGTATGTCTATTACACACCTCAATGCTTAAGTTTGAAAAGGGTATAGATGACTTTATCGCCCTTATACCTGTGTTTTTTTTAAAATATTATTATTACAAAAAAACGGATCAACGGAATTTAAATCAAAATATATGGGACCGCCAGAGAAACGTCCTCTACAATTTGACATTTGAATCATTAAAATCTGTCAAGCCATTTAGACAATATGTGTAACATTAAAAAAAATACATACAGGTCGAATTAAGAACCTTCTCTTTTTTGAAGTCGGTTAAAAAGGACGTGGCCGTTTGTTACTATGGCTCTCACTCACACTCAGGGACAAAAACTTGGTGTGGGGCGTGTCATTTCAGAAAACCATGTTTTTCAGTGGGCATATCTCGGAAACTATTAGCGATAGGACCTTAGAGTAAGAATAAAAATAGAGCTCATTATTTACATATTTAGCCACTGCGAAGATTAGTTCACAGTATAAGGTCCATCGTACGACGATGCCAAGCCTAGCCAGGAACTGCTTTATACCAATTTATATTACGGTGAATATGTTTAAACATGATGAAATAAAATTTTCATACAGAGAATAGTAATGTGTTTCCAGTATTAGTTTCTAAGCAGTATAAATTACTTTTATTGCAAAATAGTAAAATACAAACTAAAATACCCAAAGCCTCAGATCAAATTACCCCAGTAACGAGAGTTTTAGTTAGATATGGCAAACCCGATCGACAACTCCATGTATTAGACCATCCCACTGTGGTATTAGACCATTCCACTTTCATTGACAAGGGATCCTTATAGTAAAAAAGTATAATAGTCTATAGTAAAGATTGTTAAAGGTCACGTGACCGGCGTGGCTTAAAAACCAATAGCGTGCCGTGGAACTACAATAAATTTTAGCATTAAAGAAATTAATTTGCTAAAAAATATTTTATTAGACACCAAGCTTTTCTTAGCGTCACTACTGCATGTGTTTTAATGTAAAGTCTGGCAAGTTTGTTATGACCTACGCGGCATCGGTAAGGGGGGTAAGGCAACGCCTCAATTTATCTATTAATTGCCCAATGGCGGCATGAAAAATTTATATTATTTCAAAATCATTATTGCATAAGCCAATTAAATGAAGAAATATTGTCAAGATTTCAATACAAAAAAATTAAAGAAAAATATTTTTTTTATTAACAATATTATCACAATAAATACAATATCTTAATACTCTATTTTTGGTTAAATATTATATACAAATAAATACAAAACGAGAAGTGTTGGCACGGTAAAAAGAAATTACCAAGAAGATGTTAAACGGCGCCGGCGCTGGCGCGTGGAATTGTATAGTTGAAAGTATAGGCAAATTTAAGGGAAGAAAAACGTACTTTAAAGTTCTTCATAGTTTCCTGGTCGCTGTCAAAGCTATCGCTGTTACTGTCACTCTCGTCTGTCTCGCTATCATCCCCTAGGTTAATTATCAAGGGTTCATCTTGCTCCATCATGTAATCCGTTTCCCAAAATTTCTGCTCAATATTTATGACATGCTGGCAAAATTTTTCCCAATCAACTAGAGTGACCGGTGCAATGACTTCTTCTAAAACTTCTTTTAATTTTGCAATGCTAAAGTCGCCCGATGTATTTTGCGTTCCCTAACTTTAGCCCAAGCTAGCTCAATTGGATTAAGCTCACACATATAGGGGAGTGTGACCGTGGTTTTTGATAATATTGTCTATCACATAATTTTTCTGGTCACCCGGTGGTTTATGTAGTTGAATAAGTTCAAATAAAGCAAATTTTCTTGCAGTCGAGTCATATGTTATACCTAAAAATTTAGTTCATGTTAGTTTTCTTAGTCTGATCGGCTCATAAAAAACTATAGAAATCACGATTATAGCCCAGACAGTACAACAGATCAAATGGATGTCCAGATTTTGTCCATTTAAAGCCGGTTACGTCCATGCACATTTCCTGGACATTATTTATATATCCACACATATGCATTTAATGGATGTACTAAGCTAGAAATCAAATGTTTAACCAGTCAATTTCCAATGGATGTCCACTTTTGTATTCCCATTGTAAATCCATAAATAGCACCAAAACTGTTTTTTTTTTATTTAATTTTAAATCCATTTCATTTATTAACTTTTCATTTTGTGTATTTTCAAACTTTTACCTAATTTCTCTGATAAATAGGTATGGTTGAAAATTAAAGTCAAGTTGTATTTAAAGTGCCATAAAATTTTCAAGAAATTTATGAGTATAAAATTTTCGTTATCTACATAATTTTAAATTAATTATCAAAACAAAAAAAATGTAAAGAAAAACGATAAAATAATGTGTTAGTTAAAATGATAGTAGAAACAATTGATTGTATAATATATAAAGCAAAACATTCAACTTGGATGATCTGATCTAAAATTTGGCAACACATGCCCAAGTCACGACAACTTCTTGGGCTCAAATGTAAAAATTTTTATATTTGACATTTTAGATACACTTGCCGCAGTAAAAGCGCTAAGCAGTAGAGCATATACACCGATTCTTATATGTTTTACGACATGACAAGTATAGCTCAGTGGCAAGATGCTTGGCAGGAGGTTTTAGTTCAAATCCTAGCAGTGGCTGTTTTCATTTTTGCATTCTGGACTCCCTTAGTTTGTTCAGCGGTGGACGTCCATTGGATAATAAATTTTGTAACACCCGTATAACAATTGGAGTTCCAATGGGCATGTGTTGTAAATTAGAGAATGTCCAATGGATATCCACTATGTCCATAGCCATACATACACTGGACTTCCATTGTATAATTTTGTGCTGTCTGGGAGTGAGCGCCATCGATAATAATTCGTTAACGTCATTAGTGTCAGTTGTCACACCTTGAACTACCTGATGTCTGCACATCGAAGGTGCCGGCAATGAATTATTAGGCACTCCAACGATTTGTCACTGTCATGTCATATTTGGGTTGTCGTAGGACAAACAAACTGATTTAGCCAATGAGGCTTACATATTGGTTTGATAAGTCCCACAATATTGGTCAAATAGCTGTCGTAGGACAAGCAGCAGTTTTGTTGGGCTGCCTAATTATTCCTGGCGCGTACTATAAACATATATTTATGAGAGGGGATATAGCTTGTATGTCACAAACACCATATACAAATAATGAAGCCAGTTAAAGCAGTAGAGTTACCAGACTTTTGGCAAACAAAACATGCGCGTCAGCGTCGGTTACTATGCTAAAATCAAAGTCATCACATTGTTCTATTTGAAACATGCGACTCCTTTTTTTGCCCGATGGAGACGATAATTTTTTTTGAGGGTTATTTCTAAGCCGTTGAACATCTTCTCGGTGAATCCTTTTTACAGTGCTGGCACTAGTGCCGGTATACATTGACACTCTCTCTACTTTTTGCTTTAGCGGCAACTTAAAACAATTATTTTTGGATTCTTCATCACAAATTGTATATACATTTGCAACTACTTAACGCTCTTGGCTGTGCAAAGTTTGTTTTTTTTATATGTGGATTTGTCGCAATAATAATTAATATTTACTGAACATAAACAAATCAAAAACGCCGCTGGTAAAACACGAGATCTAATGGCCGCACCAAACATCACCGGGGGTAGCCATAAAAAGGAGCGAATTGTTTTTGCGCGTTGCCAATGAGATGCCAAATGTCCACCTGCATTTTTGTGATCGAGGCGTTGATGCCTTGTTTCCTACTTTGGCTTTTTTATAGTTTTAACATAATTGTGTAAAAGTTAAAGTAAATGTTAATAATATGAATAACTTTGTTATTTGTTAGATAAATGTTAGTACCAATGACGTCAAAAAGAAATAGACCCCGCATTTCATTCATAAAAATGAATAAATAGAATCAAACATCAATTTGTTGTTGTGTATGAGTGGAAAAAAGACGGACTGATCGCATAAAGAATAGTTTGCGGTGAAAATGGCAACGCTGTCAGATATCTTCGTGAGGCTTACCAATGGCGTAGCCATTTTTGAGATAATGTATTATTTGCTATATTTTTTTGAGCCCAAATATTAGTATGGTGGATACGACGGTTTTTTTGTTCTAAGATGAACAGGAACGACTTCACATTGCACAAGTGAGAGTTTTAATAATAACTTGAAAACAATTAATTTAGATATTATGTCGTGGAAAAGTCTGCACTAAACGGGAAAGTTTTTTATTATCAATTTCTGGAAAAAATTTCTTCTTGATAAAACTTGTGTGTTTGTCGAAAAAATATTTTTCACAATATTCAACTTTAAGTAAGATATACAGGGCATTCAAAAAATACGAAAAAGTGTATTTCAAAAATTAAAATTTTTGTGACTGCCGCCGCCGTAAAAAATCGTAAATAAAGGTTTGGTATTAGTTATGTCATATTAGTAATAGCTAAGGAAAGATTTAAATAGAAAAATGTTTTTTTGCTGTTTGACCTTAAATATCTTCATAACTATAATATAAAAAACTTTACTCAGTTTATATTTACGATTTTCTATGGCCCTTAAAACTACTGTCAGAAAAATTTTATTTTTTTGAAATTGTTAGTGAAATCCACTTTTTTGAACATCCTGATCTAAAGTTTATTACTATCAAAAATATTTTTTTTGAACCACAAACTTTTATCAAGAAATCAATAATAAAAAAGTAAATAAATGCATTAAAATGCAAGAGGTTTAAAAATAAAATCATCGAAACTTTTTGGTGATTCTGAAGCACCCTGTATAATATTTTACACTATATTTGAAATTTAATTTTTTTTTATAAAAATTTAAATAACAAAATTGAAAGTGGTGCTGCACTTTATAAATTTTCACCCGGACACGTGGTTTATAAAAATAAAACAAAGTTTAAAAGTTTGGTATAATTTATTTATAAAAGCTTTGATATAATAACAAACAACTATTATTATCGACAAAACAAAAGTAACAGTATATTAATTTAATATTTCATATAATTGTATCAATAATTATCTGTGACAAAAGACCAGGCACGTAGTCTAGGGGGGTCCGAACCCCCCCCCTCGCCCTGCGCGAGGCCCTAAAAATATTTAGGAGTTTTTACATAATTTAACCTATAAAAGTAGAATTCCAATAACTGCTGATTAGCAGTTTTGTATTGGTTCTGCTTACTACAGCTATTTTTTAACTCGAACCTCAGGAAAATTAGGGAGCAGGCTATTTTTTGAAATTCTAACTTTTTGACGGGTTTTTTAATAAGCCCAAGTTTACACTGTTAGACATTCTGCGATTGCAAAGAAGTTCTGCAAATATGTAAATGTAAAAAATTAAGAAAGGCTACCCTAAACAAAGACGGACCTAATGATTTTTTCGTAAGTACGACAGTTTCTAATATAAATCGATAGGAAAATAAATTTCATTTTTCTACCACAAAAATCTCCTGTCATAAGCAAAATTGCGAATGCGTGCCGAGACCAAATTTATGACAATTCCAACAAAAATTATTATTATTAAACTTAGAATATATTGTAGGTGCTGAAAATTTCTCTTCGTGATCCATTTTCACACAATTTTCAAGTTCTTATCTTTACGTACACAAAACACGATTTAAGGAATAAGAATTTACCTTTGGGGATTGAAAAAAATTACCTCCAAAAAATATTCGATTTTGACAGTGAGGAATATTTAGAATTCTCAAAAAAAGAAAACCTTTTAAGCAAACGCTCATTAAAAGTAGTTTTAGAATTTCGAGAAAGTACTAAAAAGAAAGATGAATACATTTATGATCAAAGAAATCCAGATTTTTAATATAGCAATATGGTTCCAGACCCTCTATGGAACATAACACCACATTAACCTCGATATTAACAAAGTGAATAAGCACTTATTTATTAAAATACTATTAAATATATAAAACCTAAAAATATTAAGCAAAAGTCGCCAACGTCCTGTCCTATTTGCTCAAGATATACCTATAATTTTTTACATTTTCATAATTGCTCTACCTGCAATGTTTTAATAGATATTGGCAAATAACTAGTTTTTTTGCAACTTTTTTTCATATTTTGTTGCACTTGCAGGGGGACTAGCAAAAAGTGAAAAAAAATCATTCTTCTTAGTAATTTTTTTGTCATTGAATTGGTTTTGGCAGGGTTGGATCCCCCTAGAACTGAAATCCTGGCTACGTGCCTGCAAAAGTCATATTTATGTAATGGTTCATGTGGCAATATTTATTATTAGCAATAAGCTTAGTTATTAAAGAACAAGCATTTCCATTAAAAAAAACAACCAATAACAAGGTGAGTTCTTATTACTATTGTTACTAAAGATGAAGATAAAACTAAATTTTGTTACATGGACCCACTTTGTGTATTGATGTCTATACCAAGACTATAATGCTTATTTAATACCTTTCTTTATCAGCTTATCACCGACTTCATAGGAACTATGCAATAAAATATAATTTATCACTTTTTAATGCAACCTATTTTTTGAAATCGGGATTGTTTTTCAAAACATTTTGATTTCACCCTTTTTCCAACACAGTTTAGTTCTATTTACGCGAAGTTAGGTAAACATTTGGGTCCACTACTTTTAAAAGTTTGCCAGGCTCGCGGCAAGTAATATTATATAAAAATGCACCACCTTTACATGTATTGGAACTATTCATATTTACAGAAAATCAGCAATAAACATGGCCTAATATTAATATGAATACAAAATTGAACTTCGTGTCCCTAAAAACCACAAAAACCATATTATGAAAAGCAATATCTTTACAGTATTTATCCCTCAATTTACCCCCTTTTTTCCGCACCATCCACCTTCCACGTTATACATTTCAGTTATTGTCAATATAAATATTTTGTGCCAAGATGTTTAATATTTTTGACATTCATTATAATATATTATATTATTATTTATATTACCGAAATCACCTGATAAAACAGATTCTCCCTAGTTGGGATAATGTACCTCAGGATGGTACTTATTTACTTTTTTGATTACTTATTTTTAAAAACCAAATTTTTAGGCAATAAATTAAATCATTTCAAATTCATTAAAGAAAATCTCTAGTAAATGAAAAATTGAAAAGTAACGCTATTGCGCTATTTTCATTTTTTGTATATGCTTGCTATATGAGAACTCCGACACTACCCTAAATATTCCTTGAATATTTCATCCAAAATGCAAACCATCCTGGAGTAATTAATGACAACATAAAATAGTGGGTCTTATAGCTTACTCAATTAAAATTTAGTACCTATGCTTTACCAAATAGTATATTTATGTTGTTTATTAACCCCTCAAAAAAGGTGGTTTGATAAATTTTAGAGGAATAATTGAGACTTTTCACAAATATATAAATTACCAAAATGCTTTACTTCGTTTATCATCAGTATATTCGACTTTATAGATAAGTTGAAGTTATAAAAATTTAATTTAAGCCCAACGGAAATGTGCAATACAAAAACAATACTTCATTTGCAAATATAAGAACGCTATTAGATGGTGATTTTACCCTTCAACTACAGCACTGGTATGACATAACCATACTTACCTTCGAAAACAAACTTCTGGGTTTAAATCGTTTCTTTCTGCAAATAAAGCATGTTCGCACCATTTTCTTAAAGTTTTTTAAACAGATTCTTGAAAATAGCCACACAAAACACTTGGATTTCTGAAAAACACTTATTTCATCAACTAGAACAATTGCAACGCCGCGCATCAAATAGGTCGAAATCATGAATGACTACGACCATCTTCGGCGTCTTCCGAATGATCCCGAAAGAAATCTGTAGTATACTCGAAAAAGGTAGAATTCCGACGTTGCCGATTATTCTGGGCTTTATTTCTTGAAATAAGGAATAATAATTACAGAAGATTTAAATTACATTTTAAACAGATTCGGTTTGAGTTATTTATAATAAGCTATTTAATTATCAGTTTTAAAATATTCTATATGGAAATTTATACTGGGAATTTCTGGAATTCCTTGTTTATTTAGGTAATAGTATAAAGGATGATATCCGTTATAATCTGGCCACAGTAACGGTTTGGCAAACCAGGGTTAATGTTGGATTCCTCCAAAATGTAAACAACTGGGTCTATGTTGTTTCCATGTCGTTGGTTAGTACCTTTTATGATTTACCTTGTGGATGGTTAAAAGTAATAATTGCTTATATGAAACTTGTGTTTGTTTATTTTGTTTAAATGTTATAAAATAGGAAAGAAAATGGGATAGTTGATCATTTTTTAAAACTGGCAATGAGACTTGCTACCTCCCACATTCTTTCTGTGGTTCATAATAAACTTGCCAAGCTTTATTAGTTGATGTGGTTCAAATCTTCTAATTATATGTTGCCTTACTTCAAGAAGCAGCGTTCTAAAGGTGCGGTAACATTAGAAGAACATTGACTTTTTAAATATTTTAGAAATAAGTTTTATTTACTTTATCTTGGACATTGCGAAACTAGGAGCTTTAGTTGACCTAACTATGGTGCGGCAATGTGAGTTTGTAAAAAAATGGCCGTTTAAGTTTGGAATTTTCTTTTAATCACTAAGTAAACAGCAAGATTTCCTTTTCCAGGAGACATGTCTAATGGAAGATACCTTAGTCACTTATTTTGGGTCACATGACGTATTGACCAATCCAGTCCAGTATAATAGAACGTTTATTTCGTCGGAGGTCATGTGAGAATCCTCAGAAGCAAAATGGTACAAGAAAGACTCTGAGGTGATTTTTTTGACGATTACAATAGTTTTTCCTATCAGAGAATTAAAATAATTATAGAATATATCTATACTATATTAAAATAGTCAAAGGGCGTCTCACGCTCAAAAAAACGAATCGAATTTCGAAAATCACTAGATTTTGGATGAAATCTTGGGAAATAATAAAGTTTCGTATGATTTCGCGCCTGTTTTTAATTTTTACTTGAGTTGGGCCGATTTTTTATATAAGTGTTGTCAGGTAAAGGAATTTAAATAGTGATTCTTTGGGTAATTAAAACTTAAAAGCGTTCGTAAACTGGTTAGAATTTAAGATTTAGGATATTGAAAATAAAAAAAATCTTTAATTTTTTAATTTTTAGCTATTAAAACAGAAAAACAATATGACAATTTCTTATTCTATTCTTATCTTATAACGCTAGTCTTTTTTTACTTTCCTCGCAAGAGGAAAGTATTCTAGTTGCTAAAAAACATGGTTTCTCAGTTGCGTCGGTTAGTCTGTATGTCTGTCGGCGACAAAGCTAAAGAACTGCCTGTTCTATTTACTTCAAGTTTTGGTTAAAAATTAGAGGTTGTATGATGATGTTTCGTTGGTAAAATATTATTTATATTTACATGTGTGCGAATTTGAGTTTCCAGTACTCTTTCTAAAATTTTTGAAAACGTTGGAAGTATGCTTATTGAACGAAATTGAGATAAATCCTTAGGAACACTTACTTTCGGAAGGGGTGTCACAACAGCTTTTTTCCATATGTTTGGAAAATATTCTTAAAGAATACATTCATTAACTATATGTGTTATAAATTCAATAATATAAGGGCAGCACAAGGAGATTAAGGTCATATTAATATCATCTGTACCCGCAGCTTTACTTTTAATTTTTAATATAATTTGAAGAATATCTTATAACATTGTCCGTTACAGTATTAAAAGTTAGCAAGGAATCCAGATCATTTTTAGTGTTATATAAGTAAAAAGTTATAAGATCGTTATTTAAAGAATTATTTGTTTTGGTTGAATTTATAAAAAATGTATTAAAATTATTCGTATCTTTAAGAGCCTCTGAAATTTCTTTTGTATTTATTGGTTTTAGCCTATTAAGCTATTTCCATTTATCTTTTATAGAGCTATTTCGAAATGTATGTGTATAATAAGCTTTTTTCTCTAATTTAACTGATTTATTCGTTAAATTCCTCAGCTGTTCATAATAATCCCATTTGCTAGGTAGTTTACTAGATTTAAAATCACGAAAAGCTTTATCTCTTAATTTTTGCATGCGTTTGATGTTTTTTGTGATCCATGGCTGGAGAGGTTTATTGTGTTCAATAAGCCGTTTAATAGGAGCATCCTTATTAAATAGAGCTAATATACTATTATACAAAAAAAATATCTTTTGGTCAATATTTTCAATATTATACAGGGTTTTCACGCAACCCGTTCATTAAAAGTTTTTGATGATGCCATTTAGATAAAAATTTCAAATTTTGGGGCTAAGGTAAGGTCACGGAGTACTTCGCTTTTGAAATATTTTCAACTTCCTGTCACTACCGGTTTAACCGGAAGTTGGTATCAACTTGCTTATTTTAAATGGAGCACCCTGTATTTTATGATATTTTTGGATTCTACGGAGAATTTTAATGCTATTTTATGTAGCAAGTCCTATACCTAGGTTCAAGCGTTCTTAAGATATTTGAACTTGAACCGAAAATGAGCCTTCGGGGTACCAAATTTTAAAATCTCATATTTTTGTAACTTTTGAAGATATAATCTTCATATTTTGCAGACGATCGGTAAATAATCTTAGGTTTCTATTTTTTTTATTGAATTTGTCTATTTTCATACAGGGTGTCCTAAATTCAGCGGCAAACATTCACATTTTCAAAGCCGCTAAAGTCCGTTTTTTAAATGGGACACCCTATAACTTTATGCACTATCAAATGTAGAATTTCATTTTCTATCGAACTGTATTAAGGTTCCCTATACATATTCGTAACCATTTTCGAAATAATTGGGTTTTATAAAAATATCGTATGTATTTGCTTAAATGTTTACATGTTCTAATGGTGAGCCATGGAAAAACAATCGAGATTCAGTATCCAATATAACAGATGATTAGTATGCGTTATTTAACGAAAGCTGTCAGTGATAAACTAAATCTTCTAAATCGAAATGGAAGAATACTCAAACGCTGATATTCTCAATCTATTTTATATTCATGGAGAATATTATAAAATTTTGGAGAGAACGTGTCGTGTGTTTAATGAACGCCACCCTGATTTGCCGCCAATGAACAAGTCAAAATTCAAGAGGATTGAAACGAACATTTTGCGTTTTGGCAAGGTTAAAGTTACAAAAAAGGTTCCGAAACCAGTAAAAAATGCCGAGGATAACGTATTAAACACATTAGCTTATTTCCACGCAAACCCGCAAAGTTCAATACCGTCTGCAGAAAACGATTTGGGAATTTCTTCTTCATCTGTCCAAAGAATCTTGAGCGAACATCATATGCACCCTTATTCCTTCCAAAACGTGCAAGCCTTGAGACCTGGTGATGACGTCCGACGAGTAGAATTTTACGAATTCATGTTTTTGAAAATTCAAGAGGACCCTCAATTCCTTTCAAAAATATTTTGCACCGATGAAGCGAAATTTTCTAGAGAAGAAATAACAAATAGAAGAAACGAATATTTCTGGGCAGCAGAAAATCCGCACGCTTTACGCGAAACGCGTTCTCAAGAGAGGTTTAGCTTCAATGTTTTCGGTATAGTATTAAATGATCAGGTGCGGTACTGTATTTATGAAGACAATTTAAACAGTGATAAGTATTTGGAAATTCTACGAGGGACGGTTTCTGAATGTATAGAAGAAATTCCTATTGGTGAGCTGCAAAATTATTGGTAATTCCGCTGCAGTTTATCTCCAATTATCTCGAATTTTTGAAGATCGCTGAATTGGTCCCAATGGCCCTTGGAGATGGCCCCCGCGATTGCCTGATTTACCACCCCTAGACTTTTATTTATGGGGATTTATCAAAGGTAAAGTCTATGCTTCCCCAGTAAATAACCAACAAGATTTACTGGACAGGATACGACCAACTTTTGCCGAATTAGAAAACGGACAAATTCAACGGGCCACAGCAACTGTACAAAAAAGAATTGAAATGTGTCTTCAAATGAACGGACAGCATATAGAACATTTGTTATAATTCAATTTTATTTAATTATTGTAGATTGTTAGATTGCTATAATTTTTAAGTTCACTAAAACAAGTTTAGAACAGTCTCGAACTTAGTAGATATGGTTAAAAATAATGTAAACAATTTATTACATATTTTATAACCTTAACTTTTTCGAAACGCAAAATTTCGTTTCAATCCTCTTCAATTTTCTCTTGTTCATTGGCGATAAATGAGGCTGTGTTTCATTAAAAACATGGCACGTTCTCTACAATATTTTGTAACATTCTCCGCGAATATAAAATAAATTGAGAATATCAGCTTTTGAGTGTTATTTTATTTTAATTTAAAAGTTTCAAATCAGCTGTCATGTTGAATAGAAAAGCACAACAATTGTTTTTCCATGGCTTACTCCGGGAAGGTGTAAGCATTTAGCAAATACATATGATAGTTTAATAAAAACCTGATTATTTCGAAAATGGTTACGAATAGGCATAGGGAACCTCAATACAGTTCGATAGAAAATTAAATTCTACATTTGATAGTGCATAAAGTTATAGGGTGTCCCATTTTAAAAAACGGACTTTAGCGGCTTTGAAAATGTGAATGTTTGCCGCTGAATTTAGGACACCCTGTATAAAAATAGACAAATTCAATAAAAAAAATAGAAACCTAAGATTATTTACCGATCGTCTGCAAAATATGAAGATTATATCTTCAAAACTTACAAAAATATGAGATTTTAAAATTTGGTACCCCGAAGGCTCATTTTTGGTTCAAGGTCAAGTATCTTAAGAACGCTTGAACCCAGGTATAGGACATGCTACATAAAATAGCATTAAAATTCTCCGTAGAATCCAAAAATATTATAAAATACAGGGTGTTCCATTTAAAATAAGCAAGTTGATACCAACTTCCGGTTAAACCGGAAGTGACAGGAAGTTGAAAATATTTCAAAAAAGAAGTACCCCTTGACCTTACCTTAGTTCCAAAATTTAAAATTTTTGTCGAAATGGCATCATCAAAAACTTTTAATGAACGGGTTGCGTGAATAACCCTGTATATCCCGTTAAAATTTATATCTTCCAGGTCCCCTTGAAATAGATTTATATGTATATTTTTTAATGACCTATATAGTATTTTATTAGATGGTTTAGGATTAGAAGAGTAGTTAATCTCACAGAAAACTGAACAATGGTCGGAAAACGTACAATCAACAACACCCTTATTTACAACTTTATCGCAGTTTGTAAAAATAAGATCAATTAAAGACTGAGTTCTATTAGTAATTCTAGGCGGCTCTAAAATAATTTGTTCTAAATTAAATGGCTCCACAGTTTGCAAAAGCTGTCAAAGTGCTTTCATAGTTTAAGATATCGGTTTAAAATCGCCAACGCAAAATATGTTTTGATATGAAGAAGAAATATTAATTTAAGTGTCTTCGAATGTATTTAAAAAAGAGGTAATATCAGAATTTGGAGGTCTATATATAGTGCCAATAACAATTTCGCCCTTTTTTAAATAAACTTTTATCCAAATACTTTCTAAAAAATCCAATTTTTCGGTCAGAATAACCTCATATTAGGGATCGCCTTTGATATAAACAGCCACTCCTCTCCCTCGACGGTCATGTCTATCATTTCTTTCTGAATTATAAGTTTGTAAATAAATTGCCTCATTAGAAATGCCTGGACGTAGCCAGCTTTCCGTGATACCAATGAACTCATAGTTTTTCTCTTCATAATAGTCCTTAAAACTGTCAAAGTGTGAAGTTAGCGAACGAACATTAACACGTTCGCGACGACGTGTACCACCGGTGGTACACTCCGACTATTCCAGACGACCGTCGTGGGCCACCGGTGTACCACGGATGGGATGTATTTGGATTAAATACGTTCTAAATTTCAGCGGACACTAATAATACCTATCAAATTGAGTGAACAGCTTTAGAAATAGGATAATTATATCAGTGTACCACCGGTGGCGCATCCGGACAAAAATATGGGTTTTACATAACAACAAAAAATAAACGCATAACAAATTATTGTAATATATTTATTACATATATATTTATTTTCATGACAATTGTTGTTATTCTAACAAGCTAAAATATCTTATAAAAATACCTAATTGTAACTTAGTAGAAAATCAAAAACGAATTTTTTTAGGTACATTTAGGTATGTCAAAATCAAATACAAATTACGATATTTCTTATTATTCTAACAAGCTAAGATTTTCTAACAGACATACGTAATTATAACTTATTTTAAAAAATTTAAAAAACGAAAGGTAAGTATAGCTGAAAAACAGATAAGTATATAACTAATATAACTCAAACTAAAACTACTTTTGATGCTTCTCATTGAAACACTTCAAGCACATTGTCGGTTGCTTAGGGCAGTCTTGACAAAACGTAACTACCCTTTTGGTTTTATTTCTAGCTTCGGCAGCATTGCTTTGTGCTTGAAGCTTTACGTAACACGGTTGGCATCTTTTTCGATTCTTCCGCGCTGTACCCTCATATTTTGACATCTTGTGCAGCGCTAAAGTATTAGTCCTAGGCCTCTTTCGAACAGGTTGTTGAGCCTCATTCACTGGAGCCTCATCTTCGGCTTCTACGGTATCATTATGAACATTGTTTTCGTCTTCGTCCTTCAATAACCCATCTACAATTTTTTCTCGAACTTGAAGTATGTCCATTTTTTTCTCATTACTGCCAAATTTGTTATAAATAATCCACGAATTAACGATGCATGTATCCACCACAATTTCAAAAAAGACTTTCTTGTACCATTTGATACTTTTACGAAGAGAACTATAGTACGCTGACATTTGGTCTGACATGTCATCTCCCTTTTTGTTTTTATTGTAATCAATTACAGCTGGAGGTTTTAAAACCTGTTCATTTTTTCGGGTTTTTTTTTCAGTATCTTTTAGGTTACAGTACTAATCATCAAAACTGCACGCTTATCAACCCACTTTATCACACGGACTCCATCTTGGTTTTGTTCGCCATAAATGTCTCCCTTTTTCAGTTTTTTGTTGCAAACGGTTTGTATAATAATTGTCTACATAGACGGTTCTACCTTCATTGAGAAGTCCTTCAAGGATGCTCATGCAAATGTTGAAAGTATGTCCACGATCATTATCTGGTACATCTGGGTCATTTTTTCCTGAATATATTCTAAGATCATATGTGTACCCTTCCGGTGTGCAAATTTTATACAACTTTACCCCATATTTATGAGATTTGGCTGGGAGGTATTGTTGAAATACCAATCGGCCTCTCCAGGGTACCATTGACTCATCGATTACAACACTATCTCCAGGAGAAAGAGTTTCTTTGAACTGGTTACAGATAAGGTATACGACGTTCCTCAATTTGAAAAGTCTGTCGCTAATAGCAAGAG
This sequence comes from Kuschelorhynchus macadamiae, assembly GCA_030620095.1. Lineage (NCBI taxonomy): Eukaryota > Metazoa > Arthropoda > Insecta > Coleoptera > Curculionidae > Kuschelorhynchus > Kuschelorhynchus macadamiae. The sequence continues at coordinate 18,324 of JAUTXW010002348.1, read as the reverse complement.
GGTCTTGATTATTTGACAAATGAAAAAAACTTAAAAGGGTGTCAAATCTGTCGCGCCTCATTGTTTTTTTGATGCGGCTATTACCAAACATGTCATTACTTGACCAATACAGACGCATTTTCGGCAACCGATTCACACCCATTATTACCAAAATACTTAAGAACTTTTTCATTTCGTTACGATTAGTGTCTTTCCACTTACGCAACATTGATCGACGACTAAGAACACGTGACCTAATATATTGACCGGCAAACCGATTTGTCTCTGTAACTATAACGTCTAGCACTTCATCAGTGAGAAACTGCCTATAAATCTTATATGGATTTGATCCATATAAGGCACTTTATTCAAACTTTCATTTTCAGTTTCGCTTTTCTGATTTGATTCTTGATCCGTGATCGTATCGGTAGGTACATATGATTCTGAAGAGTCTGCATATGAGACAAGACGATAGAGCTGACGAATAATAGGCTCCAATGAAACACGGCTATAATGAAAAAAATATTCATTATAGCCGTCATGGGCCACCGGTGGTACACAGATAAATTTGAAAAAAAAAAAAAGATTAAAGAAACACTTATATTTACTTTGTTAGGGCTTATATTACACAAAAACTACATTATAAAATGAAATACCTATAGCAAAAACGTATATTTCTAGTGGGCCACCGGTGGTACACAGAAGAGAATGAAAAAGAAAACAAAAAACCACGTATACTTACTCTGTTAAAGCTTACATTACACAAAAATTAGATTTATAAGCGAAATATTACGAAATTATGAAATCCTCGGCTGCGAGGAATTTTTGCCAAATGTACTGCCGTCGCGAAGTGTTAATGTGAGTTATACTAAATTACATTAGAAAAACTCTCAGCACAAAAGAAGAAAAAGAAAAGATTAAGAGAAAGAGATATAGAACAGAGAAAGTAGAATTTAAATGCTATATAAAAAAAATGAAAAATATGTCCACCAAAAATTGTATAGGTACTAACTATTACAAAGTAAAATTAACGAAAATGGTCTCTAAGATAATGATAATAAGTGATATACATATCCTCATTTTAGGAAAGATATACGCGAAATATAATATTCTAGATAGAATCGACATATATATATCATCCGTATCGACAACATATATATCATAACAAATAGGTTCAAAATAATTTGTATAGGTACCTTAAAAAACACTTTAATGAATTATATGTAATGTGCACCCAAAAGAAAACATATATACTCTATATAAATGTTTCTAATTCTGCATGCGCTATGTTTAAAAAAACTCATGTACATGTTTTTTTTATAAATAAATATACTTTTCAAAGAAAAAAAATCAGTTTAGAGAACGAACGTTTTGTAAGCAGAATAAAATAAATTACTAACTATAATGTCCAACCTGTATCAAAATCATACGAGATTTTGCCACACAAAAGTTAGAAGGTATTATGTATGTCTGTGACAGATTTGTTTGTAGATAGATAAATGTCACCGCTGTTACAATCACTATAATCATTATAATTTTATCAGTAACTCGGAGAATGTTAAAAAATGAAGTATTGAGTTAAAAACAGTGATACCTTCTTGTGAAATCGCTTGAAAAAGAAATGCTATATGTAATTTAAATCTTTCAAATCGCCTATCCGATGAACTTTACCACTTTTGTCTTTCACATAAATATTTCCCTGTGAACACCACACCGATCTAGCACTGAATTTTTGCACGGCTTTCTTCATTAAAGAAAGACGGAACTTAGTTAGATCTTCCTGCACAGATATAAATAAGTATTGTGTACCATTTGGAACAATGTTCTGTAGTGTACCTGATTATAAATAAATAAATGTCATCTTAAACCTAAAACTGTCAAGCTAGACCTGGTTTAAATTTAAACCTCTTTAGTGAATACGGGAGTTAATGTCGTAATTTATTTTAGAGAAATATTTTTGCAGCTGTCCAAAAAACGTCTAGTATTCCTAACTTTTAAATAGAATTTTTTTCAAATGAGATTTTTAAAGATAAATATATAGCATATATCCGTAACCGGGGGTATCACACGAGAGGACGTTTGTTAATCGAAAGTAGCCGTCAAGGTTGTGATAATAGTAAAATAGAATCGAAAATAGGTGTGTAGGTCATGCACCCAGAGTCCATAGGGACATCCGGACATATTACATGTTGCTATAGGTAGGCGTCCTATAGATACCTCAAGTCCCGGTACTAACTGTGTTTAGGCATATTAAATTCATAAATTGCAAACAGAAAAACCAAAAAAGTTGCAAGTCACCTTGAAATACATACATTACGCAATACTGGGCCAAAGTTTATATTCTTATCAGGCATCCCGTTGTCGCCCAGAATGTAAGAAAATATTTTCATATTTTATACACAATGAACTCTGTACTGGTTGGAAGAACTATACAGTTATGATTCGATAAAATAGGCAGTAGACAGTTTATAGACAAGCCGACCGTAAACAAACATTTAGATAATTTGTCCTAGATATTTCATGAATTAGATAATAAACTTATTATGTTATTTATCGCAATCATTTATATACTATTAAATCAACAAATAATGAGTAAGTAGTGCTTCATTTCGATTAAAATCAAAATATATATATATATATATATATATATATATATATATATATATATATATATAAACCTAGACCCAAGAAATATTTTCGAAGTAATTATAAATAAAAGGTTTAAGAAACAAATTATATATATATATATATATATATATATATATATGTATATAACCGTTTATAGATCTTAAATCCAGTAAAATAATATAAATAAAAAATATTTTTTTAAAACAAACTTCTATTTTAAAAAATGTGCTAAAAATAGACTAAAATGTTATAAATGAAATAAAAAAGAATTTGAATTAAAAACATTAAAATTTTAAATTAAATAGATTTAATTTTATTTTAAAATGACATTTTTGCATTAAAAACATTATTAGTGGTTTAAATATAAAATAAAATTTATTTATTTAAAAATAAAGTTATATTAATTATATTTATCTTTTTTACTTCAAAATAAGCTTTTGTACCTTTTGGATTTCATTTTGACTACGTACTAAATTTAATTATAAGAAGATATATTTAAACACAAAAGACAAGTTTTCTCAAAATCATTATTTTTTTGGCCAAGAAATTAAATAGAATCTCTTATTTAAAAAATGGTTTTTAAAGAGAATGAAACCACTACAATTAAGAAAAAAAAAACATACAATATGACCGGTTTGCACAAAAACTACAGACTATTCAGTTTTCAAATTAAATTGCCGTTTTTAACCTCTCTATCAGATACAAATACCTAAAATATAATATGCTTATTAGTATCTTTTCGCAAAGTTTTATTAAAATTTATGAAATACAAGCAAAATTATGAAGAAAATTCTAAATTTCTTTATGTCATGTGGTTTCTGTTGTTTTGTATTGAACATAGGCGTTTCAAAACTAGCGCAGTTTTGTCGGAAATTTAAAAACGAGAAAATTTACTGGGTTCATTTGGACCAATAGCAGCCGCTATAGCTACGTTTTTAAGTTTTTGTTAAAAAAAAAACAAATGGTCAAAAACATAGAAACATGACACCAAGTTAGAGCTTTAACTATAGGTAATACAAAAAAACATTAATGTCAAAAGTTGTCCGATTTTTATTTTATTATGTTCAAAGAATATCAAAAATATTGTTAAAAAGTTGAAAAAAAATTTTTTTTTTTAAATATGACACCATATTATTTCATTCCTTCTTCTTACCGATTATAAACATAGCAGGTTTCATACCTTGATATTTAAAAACAACCGAGAAAAATTACAAAACCTTTAAAGACATTGTAGAAGAGAATATTCTCTCTCTCTCTCTCTCTCTCTCTCTCTCTCTCTCTCTCTCGCTATATATAGCATCTTATGGCAGTGTTTTTGTCAATTTTCTTGGTTATCTTTGAAGATAAAGGTATTAAACCTGGTATATTTTTGAAAAGATGATAACCCAGAGGGCCTTCAAAGAAAATTTTATGCCTGTCGTTTTTAGCTAATCAGACGCTTTCTCTTGACATTGTTACTATGTCAACAACCAAATTTTCTGGAAATTTTACTTAACCATTAGCACCTACAGGTATAATTAATAAGCGGAAATTTCCATGTTTTAACAACAATCATATGTTCAGACAATATGAACTGTACTCGTAAACATATGTTTTATATTTATATTAACTTAAATTATTATAGTTTTGTACCTACGTGTTTATTTATACGTGTTATAAGTGAATAAAGCACAACATTGTTGAGCTTTTTCACAATATGTCTGTGCTTCTAAAAACACTACTGCGACACTAGTTTATTCCTTTGAATACTAGGTTTCTGGTCAAAACAAGGCACAATGCCACGAAGAATATTATTTATCTCCTTATACAAATCTTTTTGCTCCATTCCAGACTCTTCCACTAGATATGTTAAATACTTTACATTTTTATGATAACCTTTAATGTTCTGAGATTCTTTGCAAAAAGAACATAGACTGTACGATTTCCGGTTCATCTTATTATTATTTTTTTTATTCACTGTTGTACTGCTTACTTATTACGTTATGCGAACGACGCGACTTTCATATTAACAATGACAATAGTTATTTATACTATAAAGCCGGGTCCACATCAATAAATATTTATGTTGTGCGTTGTATTTGACGCAAATTTGCTCGCGTTCGTTAAAATTTTTATAGATGTGGACTATGCGCCGTACAAAGAATCACGCAAATATTTTCGTCAGATACAACACACGCTATCCATCGGTCTGTCGGTTTTTCTGGCTACTTCAAAGAGATTTGCGTCGAACACTTGTTTGTGTGTGGACTGGTGGTTTTAATTTTGTGTGCGTGTGTAGTTATTGGGGTGCCATCATGTCCTCCCAAATTAAAAAAAAAAGTGCGCGGTTTATATAATCATGGATTACCTACGACGTAATAATATCAAGAAGAGACGAAGAGGAAATAATAAACCTAGACGCTACTGGATAACGAAACTTTTTCAGTACAGAAGCCAGAGTGGTGGTGAAAACCTATTAAAAACGTTAGCAATTGATGAGACAACGGGACAATTTAAAAATTTTCTTCGTATGTCACAAGCCGATTTTGAAATTTTACTTAATTTGGTTGGACCTAAAGTGAAGAGAATGGACACAAATTTTCGAAAGGCAACATCCGTTAAAGAAAAGCTAGTTCTTACGTTACGATTTTTGGCCACAGGAGATTCATATTCTAGTTTACAATATTTATTTAAAATCTCAAAACAAGCTATTTCACAAATAGTGCCAGTGCAGTGCAATTATTGAGTCCTTAAAAAATTATGTGAAGGTAAGTTTTTGAAAAATTGAGCTATTACTAAGGAAAATAAAACTAATAATTTTATTCCAAAAGTAATCAATTAATTTTATTGTTTGAAATCTTAATTAACACAATAAAAACTACATTTTGATATAGGGCTGTAACTCAGTAAGTAGGTTGTCTTGTGTTTGTGACTGACCATCTGATTGAGTAGAATTCGATGAACTGTCATCAGTTGCAATGGAGTGAGTTGACCAAGGAGAACCTTGTAATGAATATGGAGAAGTATGAGGAGTTGGTACACATGTTATTTCATTTGGGTTATAGTTCGGAGAAACAGATTTTGCAGTATTATAATAATTATGACCCCCGAATTGAGGGGGTAAGTTATCATAGTGTCCCATCTCTGCCTCAAAAATAATTTGATTTATAGCATGTTCAACCATAGATCTTGTTCTTCCCGAAAACTGCTTCAGCTTATTAGCCAAATGTTGGGTATACATTAAAGTTGGATCGTCTGGTTGTTGTAAAAAATTTAGGGCGGCCTGTAAATGACGATCATCCACGCTATCGGGTTTTGATTGTTTTTTACGTTTCGGTATTGGTGGTTTCAAGAACTTTTCCTTTTCTTTAGATTTTAATGCAGTGTCCGCGTTACTGGTTGTGCTAGTATCTTCATCATCTTGTATAGCATTTGCAGAATTTTCAGCGCTATCTTTATCGAATTCAATAGTTTCAGATGAATACTCAGGTTGAACTTCGTTGCTTTGGGTTTCATCAGAAACGGAACTTGTTTCCTCGCTGACTTCGTCCTAAAAAAAAAAAATTCTTATGTTCAGTTTACCTAGTATTTTAAATGCAAGCTAAACCACAAGAATTATTTATTATTCTTGTGGCTAAACTTTGTAGAAAAGTTGAAGTACCTAAAAAACTTTTAATAGTAATTTAAAGTGTTATAACTCAAAAACTAAATGAGATAATTGGATACAGTTTTCAGCTTAGTATTTCTTGTAGTTTTGCTTTAAGTGTCCATACATCTTATACAGGGTACACCGCTCGTATACTGAGTGGTTAAAAAAACGTATTTTTTTCGAAATTTCAACCCTTCGGTAATCTGGGAAAAATTACGAATATTTTATTCGTAACATTTTAGGGGATACGTAAGGATAACTGTAAGAAACAATTTTAAGGGATTTTTTAATTTTGGTTTGGAATAGGAAATATCCTTATAGCTAGTAAATAACGTAATTTTAAAATTATATTTATAAAATTTTATACGGAGTCTTCGAACAATCGAGTCCAGGGGTAAATATCACTTGAACTTTAAAAATACAACAGAAACTATCTTACTATCCTTACGCATACCCTAAAATGTTACAAAGAAAATACTTATTCTTAATATTTCCGAAAGTTCGAAAAAAATTCATATTTCGCCCTGTACATAAAAAGTCCACCCTGTATACGAATTCCTGACACTTCGCGCAAGTTGCCAAAACTATGAGAAATCATATGCTGAAAACTGTACCCCATTATATTATTAAATTTATTTTTTGAGTTTTAACACTTCAAAATAGCACTAAAAATTTAACTGATGAACTTCATTTGTCCGCCAGTTTAGTTGGGCCGTTTTATCTTTACCTGTGCTCCATAGCGTGTCACCTCATATTAGACTTCAGTGGGATAGGAAAAGTGAAATATGACGCACGTGTAAAATTAAAACGCACCAACTGTATTTATTTAGTTAATCATAAATATTTGTAGATAAGGCCTAAAAACCAACGAAAAAATGAAATAGTATTTTTTTTTGTAGATGCCTACAACGTCAGAAGAATGGTTAAGTATTGCGAAACAATTTGAAACAATTTGGAATTTTCCAAACTGTGTGGGCGCGATGGATGGGAAACATATTATACTACAATCTCCTAGATGCAGTGGCAGCGACTATTACAACTACAAAGGATTTTTTAGTATTGTGTTGTTTGCAGTGGTTGATGCTAATTATAATATAATTTTTGCTGACGTGGGCTGTCAAGGAAGAATTTCCGACGGAGGTGTTTTTAGAAACACTGAAATTTATCGCCGGATGCAGGCAAATCTTTTACAATTACCAATAGCAAAACCTTTGGAAAACAGACAAAAAGAAGTACCCTATGTCTTTATAGCTGACGAGGCCTTTCCTCTAGCGAAAAACATAATGAAACCATACTCGGGATTACATTCAAGAGGATCTATAGAAAGAATATTCAATTATAGACTTAGCCGTGCCCGTAGAGTAGTAGAAAATGTATTCGGTATAATGGCATCAGTTTTTCGACTATTAAGGAAACCTTTGTTGTTGGAACCAACTAAAGCAGAAATTATCATTATGGCAATTGTGCACTTGCACAATTTTTTGCGAAATAGTGTATCTAAAACTTACTATTCAATGGACGAGGAGTACAACATGGACGACTTAACATCCTTTCTGCCCTTAAAAAATGTACCGCGTCGAGCACCACTCCTTGCAAAAGAAATAAGGGAAGAATTTTCACAATATTTTTCCACAAATGGTACAGTTTCATGGCAATCTGAGTATGCTTAGAAAAAAGAAACTCAAAAAAGGCAATAATTTACTAATTTTAGTTTATCATTATGGAATCAATAAAAAATGTATATTTAGGTACTTACGCATATAGTTTCAGAATTTATTGTAACCCTTGGCTGATCCCTATCTTCGAGAAATAAAAGGCTTTTAAAAGCAAACCAATTTGTTTTATACACATCTTTGGCACCTACAAAAAAAAGTATTCAGTTTTTACTACACCTCCTTATTTTAATATCTAAATCTACAGAGAAGATGAGTCAACTAGGGTGACTGGAAAATCAAGTTTAATTATTAGGTTTCTAAGTTTGTTGATTTGAGAATTTGGCATTTATGGGAACGATTGTTATAACCTGGACTTGATTTTCCTATCTCCATAGTTCTTTCTCTATACAGGGTGGCTGGTAAGTGGACGTATTCCTTCTGGGAGAGGTTTAAGTAGAGCTTATTTGTAAACGATTTAACCATATATTATCCATTATACCAAACCCAGTAGTTTTAATTTTTTTTTTATTTTTTTTTAGAAACTCGCCGGTAGAAACGCGCCGCGAACTTACCTCTTACTACTACTCTTTAAAATTAGAGGATAATATATCATTTTTATAATTTTATATATAATTTTTCCCATTAGTTTAAACAGTAACGCAAGATATGTAACAAAAATGATGCCAAATATTGTGATACAATCAAAATACAAGCGTTACAATCCAAAGAGTTAAAGTTTCTAAAAAAAAGAAGATACTAATTTTAAAACTACTAGGTTTTGCATAATGGATAATATGGTTAAATTAAATTAATTGCAAATAAATTCTATTAAAACCTCCCAGAAGGAATACGTCTACTAGTCACCCTGTATACCTATGTACCTACTTACCTTTTCCCGTTCCAATAGTTTTTTTTCCTTTAACCCTTTCTCGCCTAAATGAACCCAATTTTCATCTGTTCCAATAGTTTTTTTTCCTTTAGCCCTTTCTCGCCTAAATGAACCCAATAAACTTGCCATCTTCTTTTTAACTTCATCTATGTCAATACCGCATGCCTTCGCTATTTCTTCCCATGTGTCATTTTTCTTTATTTTATTAAAATGTTCCTTGTGTTTCGGATCCCATAATAATCTAAATTTTTGATACTCCTGAATGAGAAATAAAGCATCCTCGTTTGCCCACTCCATATCGTAATGTTTTTTTTTATTTATGAACGAATTCTTATTAAAAAATCTATGGAAAATGCACACCAATACACACGTGGTTTCGACGAAAATAGATCACAATAGCACAAGCACGGCGCACATATTTATGTCAAAATAAATGCGAAGAAAGCAAATTTGCGCCGCAAATATTTTCGCCGAATTCAAAATACAACATTCAACACACAAATTTATTGATGTGGACATTTACCAGGTTTAGGGATGGTACGATAGCGAGGGCTGGCAAAAAAGTTCGAAACTGGTTAATATACTTACATCCCATATAGTATATAACATTTTTCCCCCTCCCTGTATTGTATGTTTACAAGAAAATGCTGGATATATTTTTGGATTTTCATTATCATTACATTCGATAGCATTCTCATTAAATTATGAAGGCAGCCGTGATCCGTTGCCAGAGCAACATAAGCAGTTTTTATCTTATCAACAACGCCAAGTTGACCATTCATAGCGAAAAGTTTGAAGAAGTCGAATTGTTTGATTCTGTGTGGACAAAATGGATGTTTTAGACATAGAAGAATCAGCGAATATTGCTTGTTTATCTCTACTACCGGAAAAGTCGGAAAAAAGGTATGAATCAGCACATAAATCCTTTAAGAATTGGTGCCAAAGCAAGACGACTACTGCAGTCTCAGAAACCTTGTTTTTGGCGTATTTCCACGAAAAAAGTGCTATATTGAAGTCCCCATCAAGCTTATGGTGTGAGTACTCGATGTTGAAGTCCACCCTTTTTATAGAAGAAAATATAGATATTTCTAAGTATCCAAAACTTCGAGCATTTTTGAAAAGAAAAAATGATGATTATAGACCCAAAAAATCGAATGTGTTTAGGGAAGATGTGAATAAGTTCATGCTTGAAGCCCCCGATGATATATACTTATTGATAAAGTTCGTAATGGTAATGGGAGTTGCTGGAGCGTGCCGTTCTAATGAACTCTCTGAAATGAAAATGGACAATGTTAAAATAAGTCAAGAAGTCATAATTGTGACCATTCCTGACTCCAAAAATGGAATGTCACGCACATTTACAGTAACAAAAAGTGACGACACTCAGGTTTGTCATTTCAAAATAATTCAAAAGTACATTGATACAAGATCCCACATGACGACTATTAATCCGCGCTTCTTTATGCGATATCAAAATGGAAAGTGCTTAAACCAGCCTGTCAGGAAAAATACGTTTTCGTCAATTCCAAGTAAAATTGCGTAATTTCTAAAGTTTGAGAACGTCAAAATGTATACTGGACACTCTTTTAGAAGAACGTCGGCAACTTTATTAGCAAATACTGGAGTTGATGTATTAGCTATCAAGCTACATGGTGGATGGAAATCCGCTACTATTGCGGAAAGTTACGTAGCTTAGAGCCTCAATAATAAAAAGGAAGTAGCGAATAAAATTTTATACAATAAGACCCAGCCAGAAGTCTCTTGCAGTGCTTCAACAGTGACAAAAATATTGGTTAGAAATGAAGGATCTGTGAACTTAGAAAATGTAATACACATCGAGAAGGAACGAAAAAACGTGTTTCCAAATTTTGTTAATAATGTGAATAAATGTAATAATTGTACCATTAATATTCATTTCAATTAATATCACCGGATTTTTGTAATATGTTGATGAAATCAAAAATTAAAGCTATTTATAATAATTTTAGATTATTATTTCTCTAGGGATGTAAGTTGACTTACATCCTGTAGTTAAGGGCAACCAATATCTTGTTGAGTAACTTTCACTTAGGTCTGTCAAAGCAGTGTCAAAATAGTTTGCTTACAATACAGGGAGGAGGAAAAATTAATGACGTGTGCCAAGAAACTTGTCATGACGTATAAAAGAAATTCCATATCGTTGACTTTGCTCATAATAGAATATAATATACAACGATTTCACTTTACTGTAGTATAAATATTGTTTAGGTGATAAATTATTATAGGTAATATACATTCCCTATATTATTTTAATACAACTAAAGCTTAGGGAAATTAAAAAATCATTGCATGTCTCTGAAACCTATTATGACAAAGTTAAACAAATTAACTAATTTGAAAATTAAAAAAATTGTTTGTCATCAAAATCGTTTACAGTTCACTAAAGTAGTGCAGATAGTCATGCTTTTTTACACTATAAATTTTTTTTTTAGTAGAGTAGTATAAAAATTGTTTAGGTGAGACATTATTACAGCTAACTTTAATTCGCTATAGACTTTTTGAAAGTACCCTGCAACTTTTTTTTCTAAACAAAAAAATGCAAAACCTCTATACTTCTCCACAATAAATAAAAGAAGTTTAAATTTTTTATTTTAAAAATGCAATTTAAAAAATACAGAGTTTTTAAAATACCGTGCAACTTTTTTTCTAAAAAAAAAGCCAAATACGGCCCGAGATAACGTGCAAAGCTTCTAAATCTAAATGTGATTACTATGAATATAGACGAATGCGGTCTTATCGTGCGGGTCCAAAGGTCATCAACATTATGAATCAAATCAGAAAACACAGTGAATACCAAAATGTTGTGTGATTCTTTTATCGACAGTGACATTTTTTTAACAATCACCAAAAATTATGAGCCCCGCTTGATCTAAAAATCTAACCACTTATACAGTGTCATTTATTTAAATGCGGGCCATTCCTCTGCAAAGAAAACTTGTTTTTTTTTGTATCGTGATAACAAAAAAAAATTATTTTGCAAAAATATACATTTTTGTTAAAAACACAAGATAATTAGTTATTACTTCCCTCGTGAGATTTTTTCAGATCTTTACGTTTAAGGGTCCCTAGATGCCGGAAAACATGTTTTCTCAATTCCATCTGTCTGTAGGTATTGCTGTCCGTCAGTCTGTCTCTTCACGGCATAGCTAAAAAACTACTTATCCGATTTCTTCAAATTCCAGTCTAAAATTAAGGGCCATGCATGCGAAAAATATAGGCTATATATATATATATATATATATATATATATATATATATATATATATATATATATATATATATATATATATATATATATATATATATATATATAGCCTGTATTTTTCGTTAGCCCCGAGTTTCTAGTAAAGCGATTTTACCGATTTTTATATATCAAATTTTGTCTTATAATTAACACAAAAATTTACTTATTTTAAACACGCTTTAAAATTGCAACAAGTATTCTATAATTATTTATTTATTGCCTACAAAATTACAAATGTACTAAAAAGTAAGCAAAAAATGGTGCAAATCTAATAAAAAAAATTTTAAATTAAAATTCACTGGCTAATATCCAGGAGCCAGAGGCAAAAGCTCTGAGAATCGTTATAAAGAATATACAGAAACTTGTGCATGAAAAAATCCGAAGGCAAAAGACTTAAGTTACAATGCAAAAAAAAAACGTCAAAGACTAATATAATCCTTCAGGAACTTTTTAATATTATAGATTAAAAAAAATCATCATCACTCAAAAAGTCCACATCTTCTGAGTCGTCCTCAAATGGCGCAATGATCATTGGTGCTATTTCGACATCTAGAACTCGTTCTCGATTCCACCAATCCCATATTAAGTTCTCCGTATGTTCCACAGATTTCTTCCAGTACTCCGGCGTAATATAATTTCATGAATCTTGCCAAACAATTTGCACTTCATCTGATGCAAGACCATCGTTGGAATCAGTTGTTGTTTTAACCACTTTTCAAACAGTTCACAGTTCATCTTATCATGGTAGTCCATACTCTTGGATGTTGAAGAAAACAGTAAACTTGCACCTGGGAGAAATCCTGTTGAAGAACCTGCATGCAAAATGATGAACCCTTTTCCCGTCCCACCTCCCTTTTTTCTCTTGACACTTTTTACAGACTCGTCCTGCCAAGATTTCGAACCACTTCCATTAGAAAATATCCAAGTCCCATCTAAAAATACCACTTTTCTAAATTTTGAATTAACATTTTCCGGGTATTTCTTTGAAAACTGGATACGCTGACTTGCTATGGCAACTCGCATAAAAATCTTCGATTACAGTCCTTTTTATATCGAAAACCCAACATTTTTATTAATTTTGACAACGATTTTAGTCCAATTTCCAATATGCCTCGATTTTTTAGAGCTTCTTTTAAAACTTGAAGGGTTATATTAGTTTTTGATGTGTATAAATCGTAAATTTTATTACGAACATCCACTTTTACATTGTCACTTAAGTCTTCTGTCTTTGGCTTTTTTCGTGTACATTTATTAATCTTCTTCGGTAGCAAATTATGCTTTTTTTCATGCACAATTTTCCTTGTCCGATTCCCAGAGCTCTTGCTACTGTCTCCTGGATATTGGCTGGTGAATTTTCATTTTCGTTATATTTTATTAGAATTAATACAATTTTTTTCGCTTGTGGATTCAAAAAACCCGAAAATTGTTTTCTATTACTCATTTTGTCAGTGACTTGTCAATCTGACTTTGAAGTGACATCGCTCAAAGATTTTTGCAACTGCTGGTATTTATATGTTTATCCTCTTTTTTCCTATGAAAATATTTATTTTATTTATTTATTGCTTTATTGTTACAGAGTAGCATATAATAATTACAATGATATTATATTAAAATATAAAAGTTACCACTATCTATAACAAAGGCAAAGTTCGCACTCACCGCTTTCACGGAGCGTAGCGCTCTTCCACTCAACCCAAATCTACTATGTAAAGATCCATTCGATGTCCTGTTGCTCCCAAAGGCTAATCACGAAGACTACTTGACAAATGTGGTAAGTAAATGGAATATGATGGACTGCGCAAAGATCTATACTCGTGATAAGATAAAGACTGAAATGTACAAAACACCCTAGAAGCTCTTTACCTACATATAGCATATAAAACTACGTGTAAACCTAATGTTAATATAATACTGCACAATTTATACAGTAAAAACAATGAATGTAAAAGAGAGCAGAAGAAACAATACAATAGCAGATACCAGCAAATAGCGAGAAAAGCATAATAAAAATCTACAAACGATTATTTAACCAGTCCTTGAAACGTTTCTTAAAAACAATTAGCGAAAGGTTTTTGATATTCGCGGGAATTTCGTTATATACTTTAGCAATATTATAGCTAAATGATCCACAGAATTGAGCGGTTCTATATGTTGGAATAGTCAGTTGGTCTTTATGCCGAATATTTATCGTATGGACTGAACTGCGAAATTTTAATTTGTCGTAAAGGTATGTAGGCTTTTTCTTTGAAATAATTTTATAATAAAAGACTGAACAGTGTAATGTTCTGCGATCCACCATATTAAGCCATCCCGAGCTCTTGAGGGACAATGATACGTGCTATTTTTTAAGACCACGAATAAGCCGGATACAAGCGTTCTGAACAAGTTGCAATCGCCTAGCGTCTGCCTGAATACCCATAAACAACATCGCCATAGTTCAAGTGGGAGAGAACCATAGCTTCGCAGAGAATTAGGCGACATTTATTATTTAGTAAGTGCCTGTTAAGATAGATCATTTTAAGGTTCATAAACGCTCTTCTGATAACAGCAGAGACGTGTTCCGAAAATCTCATTCTGCAATCCAAAACCAAACCCAGATTTTTTGAACTCTCCTTCAAAGAAAGATGCACTCCATTCATCGAAACGTCGATGCTGGGTAGGCATCTTAAGCGGGCTGCAGACCCTCCAAACAGCAACATGCACGACTTAGAGGCATTCAAAGTCAAGCAGTATGTTCGAGAGATGTAACAAAGAGATGACAGATCCTGATTGATTTTGTTGCATGCTTCAGTCAAGATGTCCTCAGAAAATGAAAAATAGACCTGCTTGTCATCGGCATTTATATGATATCTACAAAATCGCATAACTTTAGGGAACTGAGAAGTGTACAGAGAGAAGAGTAAAGGGCCGAGTATGGAACCCTGAGGTACCCCACAAGTTATGTAGGAGGGTTCAGATATTTTTCCACACAGCTTAACCGATTGAGACCTGTTGTGTAAGTATGAACGTAAAAGATCAGATGAACCCCTCGAGAAATCCAAATAGTTTAAAAGAACCAGCATCAAGCTATGATGTATGCGATCAAACGCTTTCGAGTAATCAAGCAGGACTAATAATGTCAGTCTGCCACTATCTGATTCAATCTGGATGTCATCTATGACCTTAGTTAATGCCGGAACACAGCTGTGATTATTGCTAAATCCTGATTGAAACTCAGGGAGTATGGAGTTTTCCTCCACGAATGTCCTGATTTGACGGTCCCAAATTTTTTCTAATACTTTAGAGAGCACGCATGATAAACTAATTGGTCTCAGGTCTTGAAAGTCCTTAGGATCAGCTTTTTTAGCTAAAGAAAAAACGTGTGTTGAGTTCCACAGTGCCGGAAACGTGCTATGAGCTGTTCAAAAATTAAATGTGTTCAATCACTGGAAGGATACGAGGGCAACAGTAAAGGAGGACATTCGTGCTTATACCATCTGGTCCAACGGAGTTGGACTTTATTGAGAGGAGAGTGCGATAATTTCAAATGAAAATTGATTTCCTATTAAATTGTTATTTGCCAGATAATCCATTGTCTCTGCATCCGGATTTAGGTTGGAAATGGCACTCAAAAAATAATTATTTATCTTCTGTGGATCAGACAGATGCTCAGGCAGTTCATTATTGGGTCTTGTAGTAATTATGTTCAGCTTCTTTACCTCCCTCCAGAACACCTTGCCATCCTCAGAAGAGATCTTATATTCAAAATAGGCCCTTTTTTTTTCTTAACTGCGTGGTTGATTTCATTTCTCAAAGCTTTATAGAAATTCCAGTCCTCAAGTCTCTTGTGTTGTTTAAATTTAAGTAAGGCTTTATCGCGTCTGCGCATTAGCAACTTGCATTGGTTAGCCAAGGTGCCGAATTCTTTGAAATACGAACGGTTTTTATAGGAGCATAATAATCAAAAAGACTCAGTATAATTGAGTTGAATCGAGAAATCTTTAAATCAATATCATCGGTGTAATAAACGGGCAAAAAGTTCATCAAATTCAAATCCTGGGTAAACTAGTTAATGTCAATATTATTAAGATTTCGGGAAGTATGTAAAAATTGGGTCATTTTTAATTTTAAACTTGGAATTGAACAGGATACAAGATGATGATCAGATATTTCATTAGAAGCGGATACTTGGGAAATAATTTTAGGTATGTTATTTGAGCAGAACAAAACATCCAGGAGTTTGGCACTGTGTGAAGTATATCGAGCTGGTTCCCTCACTAACTGACCTAGATCGAATGACTCCAGCAGCGAATAAAAATCTTTTGTGGACTTGTTTTCGAAATCTAGCACATCAATGTTTAAATCTCCTGCGCTAATCAAGAATTGGAACTCAGGTATCAAAATACCAAGGACAGTCTCCAGTTCTCCAGAAAGTCACCAGTAGAAAAGCCCGGGGGTCGATACAACGAGCCCACAGCATACCGGCGTTTTAAATGTTTTATTGATATCCATATCTGTTCAGTATGGTCAATGCCAACAAGAATAACAACGTTCGACTCTATGCAATTGCGGACATAGATCGCAACGCCATCTCCTCTGCCCGTAGATCTATCTTTACGATGCAGCCGATATCCCTGCATTACCACCAGATCATCTGTTACAACTGCATGTAGCCAGGTCTCAGAGATCATGACAATATCATACTTGTTACAGACAACGTCTCTAAATGTGTTAAAATTTGCTGGTAGCGAACGAGCATTAACGTGACATACTTTAAGAGCCATCGTCCTATACATAAAATAAGGTATTTATGTTTGATAAGAAGATAATAATTCCTGTTCAAAATATTTAACCTACAAGTATTTATGCCAACAAAAATTATTTAAACATTGCGTTGTAATAAAAAATACAAATGCCTAGTGTTCAATAGTGAATGATGTACAAAAAATTATACAAAAAACGTAAAAAAAATTAAAATTAGTCACAATAAAAAATGTAAAAAATGACAATACCTACAATTTACATAATATTATACTAATACAATAAAAGAAAGAGAAAAAAAAAAGTTCATCAATTGAAATATACATTTTTAACTGTGGTCCTTGAACGAGTAATTCTTTTTGATGGATTTGTGTTTGCTGATATATTATCCTTAAATTTGCGCTTTGTACCGTTTAATTCGGAACTAGTTGATCTAACTTCTTCTCCCTGGTTTTGAATCACAGGCTCCAGAACCACAGATTGTATAACCGCTGCGTCGATGTCCTGATTGTTAGTATCCTCTGCTGGTAATGCTGGCGTTATATGATTTGTTGCCAGATGGCTTTCGGATTTTTCGAGCTGTATCAAATCCTTGTATGTAAATTCATCACCATTCACAACCAAGATATTGTTCTTTATATTCGCGTCAAAATTATTTGATCGAGCTTTTTTTAGATGAGAGTATAGTACCTTACTCTGTTCGTAGTCCTCAGGTATTAAATCTTTTTTGACGTAAATGTTTGTACCTTTGAGCTTCTTAGATTTGCTAAGGATGTCAACTTTAAGGTTATAGTTTACGACTTCAACTAATAGGGGTCTAACTTGCTTCTTGCGTGACTTTCCAATACGATAACTGTCTCTCAGATCAGCGAAATGACAATCAATATGCAATTTGTTATTAATTAAATCAAGGAGATTTTGTAAGTCCGAAAGTGGATTTGTTTGTTCTTCTACCCCATAGAATATTAAGTTGTATTTTTTCCGTTTCCTCTCGCAGGTTAGGGAATGCTGTTTTAGTTGGTTATTTTCCTTCTTCAATTTAAGATTTTCTTCTTTTATGGAGTCAAAATCAGTTATTATAGTTTATTAGATTTTAGAGTGTGCAATTCATTCGATATCATTGTAATTCTTTTCTGTTCCCTCATTAGCTTCCTCTGTCTTTGCAAGAATTTTTAGAATATCAAGTATTTCTTGGTTTGTGGGTTCACCCATGCCAGAAAACAGCAACTCGCAGTACGACTCTGTACAGGTCGTATAATTGTACTGCGTGCAATAAGATGTGGTAAATGATTTTTTGTTATTGTCTGTCTACCTAAATGTCGTGCTGATTTGATTCAAATTATATTAAAAACGAATAGTAAGTTTATTGGCTTGATGGCTGACAGAAAACACTTTACGGTAGCAAATATATTAATTATCAGTGTAAACCAAGAAATTACCAAATTAGTCTAGGAGCACTTAATTTAATATTAAAGAAAACAAACTTCATAGATTTGTCTCGAATTCATCATCCGGATTTTAT